>VZTR01021363.1:291585-369543 GCA_013400775.1 Chaetops frenatus | reverse complement strand
GCGAGGGAGAAGAGAATGCCAAGAAAAAAAACTTCACAGAAAGGAGTTTAAATATATTAACTACAACACAGCTATATACAATTAAATTTCGAAAAAGTCCTTTTCAGGGCTGACTGGATCGCTAAGAAGGCCGGTAACGGAAACCGAGCCCCGAGGACTAGAGCTGAACCGTTGCTGAACCGCGAGCAAGGGGAGCGCAGGGACCGAAACGTCTAGAACGGGAGGGGCCAGGGTGCAGGGCTGATTGACCACCGCGCCCTGCCTCCCCCAGGGCGCTGAAGCTCCCACCCTTCCAACTCTGTCGACTTTTCCTGTCTCCCTGGGCACCCTCGCATAACCCACAAAGCCCCCACATGAGGAAAAGGCCCAGGCCCCCGTCATACCTGCTATAATCCGCGGAGCCCCCTGACATGTTCCGATCACCAGCTCAGTCCTCAACTGAAAAGGCAAGCCCTCCGCGGCTCCCGCCTTATATACCCGCCCTGCTGCCGGACTCGTTGAGCTCTGCTGCGCGCATGGATATATACCTAATGCCACACTCAAAAAAGCATGAATCCTTCCGGATTAAGCCCTCTGTCCCAAGAGATTCCCGTCACGCGACTGTTTGAGTTATTCCGAAGGTTGTGTATGAACCTCCGGGGTCTACGAGGTTACGTGGAACATGGAACTACTTTTTTTGTCAGGACGCGGAAGGATATTGCGCCATTGAGTGCGTCACGGCGCCCCACTCCTTCCTCCCTCTGCCTCCCCTTCCCCCCGCGTGCGCGGGGTTTCCCGTCCGGCCCCTGCTGCAGCGCGGGGCGGGAGGGGGCAATGGCGGCGCTGGCTGGGCCGGGCTGAGGGGGCAGCGAGCGGCCTTGCGGCAGCGGCTGGGGCGGCATAGCGGCCCCTTTTCGTGGCCGCCTTTTCCCCACCGTGTTGGTTGTTTTTAAAGCCCCGGAGTCGGGGGCTGATAGGAGAGAGAAAGAGGATTTCTCGGGTGGGGGCCGGCGGCCGCGCATCCGCCCCATCCGCACACAAAAATGGCTCCCGCCTCCTCCTCCCTGTCAGGCGAAACACAGCCCGAGCTCTCCCTCTGCGCTCCTGTGGCAGGGGCAGCTGTGGTCATGAGGGGGCAGCTCTGCGAGCTCACGGAGAGGCCCTGAGGCGAGGGGGGCAGATGGAGGAGCCTCTGAGGGTTCGCGGGCCCGTGGCTGAATCCCGCAAACTTGGCCCGAGGCGCTAAGGGTGGATCATTCCTGAAGGGGATGCAGGAGTATTTGTAGGAGGCAGGTTGGGTGGTCCTCGGGGTGCCGCCGAAAACACGGTGCTGTGATGTGCTGCAAGTCGCTGTACAGCGATGTCGGCAAAAAAAACCTGTCAAGAATGATATAAAGGTTAGTGCAGTCCAAAATAAAGCACTAAGAGAACTGTTACTGTGCAAACCGATTCCATGATCATGCCCAACGCTTTCACACTGTGGTAGAAAAAATACCGGTCATTTCAATGCTCTTTTCAGGTTTCACAATAATCTATTCATCAGTGTTTCTTATGGAGGCAAGTAATATCAATAATAAGCAGTAATTTTGTGCTAACTTTATATGGTTTTTCTGTATCACTGTGCAATCTGTTTCCATAGTGATTATATATGAAGAAATGGAGGCAGTGCTTGAAAAACTCAACCCTTCACTTGTCTAGAATATTGTAAATTGCCTAGAACCATCTAGAATATCCATAAAGGGAACCTCTCAAAGACTGTATATACCTTAAATCTTCCTATGGTAGCATCTGCTGGGGCAACATTATCTGTAGAAATAGTACAACTTACCACTATCCCAGCAAAATTATATAAATGCAGCTCCACTGTCAGCCCATCCTAATGTTCTGGAGTTCTGTCCACCCCTGCTGGGTAGAAAATATTTGAGGATATTTCTTGTGTTTGCAGTTCAGATAGACACGCAACAGTAACCAGAGGCCTTTTAAATGAATGATGCCAGTTTGTGTGGACTATTAACCTCTGGTTGAAAAACAAACAGGATGGACTGAAGAAAGAATGTGAACACAGGTTTGGGCTGGCACAGTTAGATTTTCCACTGCATTAAAAGTAATTTGAGTCTAAATGGAGAAATAACACTATTGAATATTTGTTAAGGGTCTTGAATACTTATTAAGAAAGATGTTGAATTTGATTTGATGAATATTTTTATTCAAGTACCACATTTAAGTCTAAGTTACTGATTTGTAAATCTGAGAGGAAAAGATTTGCAGGCGTGGGAAATTCAGGAAGGTAAGCCATCATTCTTCACAGACCTGACATGGCATCTCAGAAACAAGTACCTATTTTATCTTTTGCAATAAAGATATCAGTGTCATTTCAGATTACCCGGGTATTCAGATCACTTTGAGTGTTCAGATTTGACAACAATTTTCCAGTAACAAGGCTTTCATGGCTTTCTTTAATGAGAAATTTTTCTCATTGCTCCAGCTTGCTGCAAATCTTGTTTTACGCCGCTTGGCCAAACTTAAGAAAATCAAAAAACCCTAGAAAAAAAATTTAAAATTATTATCTTCAATCAAGGAGGACAATTTTTAAAATTTATATTGTTATTTACTGGCCAAAATAATGGGGAGTCTCTTGATTATCTGCCAAGATTTCTTGTCATTTGCCAACTACAGAGCCAAACAGGTCCCCCTGAGCTCCTGATCACTGGCCTTTTTTGAGGAGCTTGAAATATCCCTGTCTCTGAGGATTTTGTTAGTTTCTGATTCACCTGATACTTAAATACAAAGAAAAGCCTGTGAGCAGACTGGTATCTGCTGTCACGTGGTCGTGGCAGAGTTGTCAGAGTTTGATCAAATTATTTGGTCATGTTATTTGCTCTGGTTCGAGGTCATTTTGATGCAGTGACACTCCTTGGTCCAGTGACCCCTTGGCAGGTGCTCTATTTGCCTCAAGTGTTGTATGACTGGAACAATGAAATTAAGATTTAAGAAACAAATCATCATTTCCCTCGTGAAAGGCATTTATTCATATGGATGTTGCACATTAAGAGAAAAGGAACCCAGTGTTTCCTCCAGTGGAAATCATTGATTTCTTCCACCAAATGAAAAAAACCTTGTTTCATAAACTTCAAACAAGTGGTTGGAAACACAGAATCAGTCTTCTCTTTTTGTGAAACAAGATAGCTGATATCCAGGTTTCTTGTACTAGCAATGACCCCTAACTGCACTGGAGGAAAAAATCCTACATTTTATACCCTTTAAAACCCCTGTACAATGTTTGAGAAATATCTCTTTGGTTACAATAGGGCAAACAGCCTTTTCATGTGATTTCATATCTACTGAGAGATACCAAAAGGTTAGATTTTGTCACTTACAAAAATCTTGTAATGACACTGGGATTTCTTGTGGTACCCTGGCTTTAAATCTGATTAAGCTTAGAGCAGCCTCAACTGAAAACTTGCTCCCCAAGGATCAGGTTCATGTTATCATCAGGCAGAAGAGATACCAATAAGACACTAAATAATATGTCTGTGCTGCTAAAGATAGGATCCATAGCCACATGTAGATGTACACCTAATATACTTCTGTAGATGTTTCCCAAAAAGACAATCCCAGTGAATCATGAGCTCTTTAGTGAGAATGAACATAATAATACATTTATTAACAGGGGTAACAGATGGACTAGCTGGTTTAGCAGCTGGGTTTCCAGTGATTATTCATGCAGATTGAAGTAAGGAGTGACGTATCTAAAGAAAGCAGTAGGAGCTGACACCTCCTGAAACTGAGCTCCAGTTGAGCAATCCCTGCTCACCAATATTCTGGCAAAGGCAGTGGTACAGTTTGCATTAGGAAACCTCAGAAATGTCCTTTTAGAAATCTCTTAGCATGATTTGAATTTGCCATGAAACTGCCCAGTACTTCACAGGAAACCTGCAAGATGCCAGAGTTCTTTCCCTGCATTTGTTAGTCTGGTGCCAGAGTTCAGACTGTGTATTATTTGATTGCCATGACTAGCAGGGCAAGGAAGGTAATGGTAAACAGACAGAGTTTGCTCACAGTAGTCATGTTAAGGATCAAGATGGTTTGTTAGGGTGTTGTTAGCAAGAAGTAATGTTTTTCAGTTATCAGTCCCAAAGGATCCTGCCTAAACAAAAGCGTGCTTCCTCAGATGTAGGAGTGGATAGGAAAGGTTCTGGAAAACCTCCAGAGGAGAAAGAAAGTCCAAATTCTTGGAGTCCCATGCTTATTATTTAAATGCAGTCAGGGTGTCATTAATGCTGACAAGCATTTTTGGTCATTCCATTGAAATTACGATCTAAAAAAGCTAAACAATAACAATTTATAAGATACAGTGTTTTTAATGGATTGAAAATGCTGGCTTTGTATTCTGTAGTACCTCAGTGTAATCCGAAATGCACATTATGATGACTTTAGTACATTGGGCTGCTAGGCTTGCTTTGTCATCCTTTTTTAAAAGTTATTTTACAACTTTGTTATGTTTTGAGAGATATTTCTAGTCTTCGTAAGTGTAGTCAGATTTGTGTTGTGGAATCTCAAAGATGTCCCTGTTGAGTGAATTGAAAGTACATCCAGAATTTCCTCTCCCTGTCCAAGTTCTGTCTCACTGAATAGTTGTGCACTAGGCCAATAAGGAACATATTCAAAGGTGCTGAAATTACTTAGGTGCCAAGCACTATGGAAAGCCAGTGGGATTTAAACTGCTTTGGTTGATTTAATTGTCCCACATGCTCAGTCTATTCAAGATATTCAGGCTTGTGCAGAGGATGTGGGATGGACGGGGCCTTTAGTTGGCCAGCTGACTCACTTGTCTGAAATGTATGCAGGGTGGTTTGTGGCTTGTGCTCCCTAATTGCTTGGAGCACACGTCTCCCAGGAGTGCTCCTGCTTCAGTTGTGCAGAATTTTGTTTCTTTGCCTAAGTTTTCTCATTCCCAGTTAGATTTTTTTTCCTTGATTATAATAAATTGTTAAAGTATTTAAGACTAATTTACTTAAGGTGTTTTTTTTTTTTTTTTAAGAAACAGCAAAGTTGTGTGAATTTAATCTTTCAGGTTATTCATCCATTGATTCATCTCCTCTTAGAGTCTGGAATTTAAATTAAGGACCCTCCTGCCTTCAGAGGTTTGAAGTTATTTGTCACTTATTTCTTATTCTGGAATAATGAAGTTCTTCCTGAATTTTTGAGGAAGATGGTGTTTCTTTTATACAGTGGGACAGTTCTTGTAAACTGCTGCTGAAAAGGAAGCAGCAGAAGTGCTCTGGGTCCTCAGAGAAACCTTGGTTTCTCAGCCCACTCCCAGGGGGTCAAAAAAAACTAAAGAACTAAGGAAAGTTAATTACTACTTATTTTTATAGTGGGTATAGTTTCATTTAAAACTTTAAATTTGTGAAAAATTTCCCTTTTACTTTGGCTGGCATTTGATTGGTCTTCTAATAAAAAAATAGGGTTAATTCCAGAAAGTCAGTATTTAATTTCTTAGTGGAAGTATGTAAATTACTGTTAATTCTTTAGATGAGTGTAACATAAGAAAACTGTCATATGGAGTCACTTATGGTGGTCTTGTAATTTTAGTAATGATTCTGGTAATAAGAAAAATGTTGGCACAATAAAATCTTAACCCAAATACTTGAAACAGAAATATGCTTTTCTTTCTATGATTTTTGTAGTCATCAAGTCCTCTGCATGCTATAAAATTCAATCATTACAGTTTTATGTCTTGAATGTTCTTCTTGATTGAGCACTTAGATTCTTTGTTTCCAAGTTTTCAAGGTTTATAGTCAAGCCCAAGACATGAAATCAGCTTAGCTCTGTTCTCCATTGTGTTAAGGACTCCTAGTGTGACCACAAACTGAAATTTTAGCTCTAAAATTGAGCAGATGATATTTATTAGACTTGCTATTGACTTTCATTGGAATGAGAGATCTTTTTGTGCTTCAGTTTTCTTCTCTGTAATGTGGGGGTGATATTATTTGCCTCAGAGGTTATGTGTGGGCAAATCCTTGAAAAATGTGGGGATCAGTAGGAGGCCTAGAAATCTTTGATAGAAGTTGCAGGCTACTTTCAGGGTAGAGTTTGTTCTTTATGCTACAAAAGTAAATAAAGCTGAGAGATGAACCAGGTGGCAGATGATAACATCCTGACACAGTTGTGGTTACATTTAGTTTTTAAGTCATGAAATAATTGCATATCGTATATTTCTGTGAAGCAATCCACAAAGAACATTTTTTCCAGTTCTGAGAGAAAGGTAAATATAAGCCTGTGCATTATTTTAAAGAAAACCCCTTTTCTCTGCTATTGATTAACCATCTCTGCACATTATTTATTCTCACGATTATACAGGTTTGCAATCCAGTGACATTTCTTGAATTTTTTAATTGCTGATTTAAGATGGTTAAGTTTTGGAACAGCCACTACAGGCAGACCTATGCTCTGTATTTAATTTGAGTATATTTACTTATTGGTAAAGAAGTTGAGTGTTATGTACTTAGTAGGAGGAAGTAATGCATGGGAACCAAGTCCAAGATGAAAACACCAAAAAGGCCAAGCAGGTCTTTGACTTTTACAGGGATAAATTCACAGGAACTGTTTGTGGTAAAAAAAAAGTTATAATCTGTATCTTATGTTGTAGATACATGTACCTTGATAGATGCCTTGTGTCCTGACTGGTGGCAGCAACAAGCCCTGTGACTCTGTCCTTCCCCGTCCCAGTCACACTTTTGGACATCAGAACAAACACACTGTGCCTTCCAGAGCGCCTGTGCAGTGCTGGGAGTTATGAGGGCCTATCTCAGATTAGTAACAACAAAATGTCTGGTGCTATCAACTGATACAGCACTGCACAGAGAGCTTTGCTTTGAGTGTATTACAGGTCTTTTTTGTCAGAATATTTCAAATGCGTAAGTCCCTAAGCAGTAAGGCATCATAGAAATAACTTCATTTTTCCCTAAGAGAAGCTCTTTCTGTCCATATCCAGCATTGCATATAAAATGAATTCTCTTGTTTCTTTTCTATCAGAGCATTTTAACCTTCACAACAGTATTTCACAGATTATAGAGCTTATTATAACATGTAAAAGTTAACAGTAAAGCTAAATAGTTTGTCATTAATAAAATTAGATGTGTAATGAGAAGTATTGGCCTCAAGGTAAATCTTAATTTCTACAAGCTGAAAGTTTCCTACTGAGCTTTACTTTTTATAAGAAAATTGAGACTGTTCATTTCTTCAGGTAACTAAGATTCCCCAGGTTTTGTTTCTGTCACTGATACTGGCACAACGTGAAACTATAGATGAGTAGTTTCAGCTTTGTACCCTTCTTTCATCTCTTTGTAAAATGGAAATTATCATCTCTCTTTGAAGAATCTCTTAGATTGTAAAGCTGGGACTGATTGCTTTGTGAGCTGTGCTTCAGCCTGCACATCAGCCTGCTCTGGGTGGAGAAAAGCTTTAAAAAGTTAAAAAAATTAATCAAGATCAGCACTGTGACTTTATTTGTGTTTAATCATTTTATTTGTTTGTTTTCTTAATCCTCTGAGATTTTTTTGGATGAAAAACATAGCTTTTCCAAAGCTTTTCTCTTTAAGAGTGTTAGAGATGCATGTTCTTCTTGTGGCTGAGTCTGAACTGTGTGCCCATGAAGCTGAAGTGCCAAGTGAGCTGCTAAATGTAACTGCTCTGCTTCTGCTCAATGCTAGGAAGCCTCTGTGGGCCAATGGTTTGTGCTTCAACCCATCCCAGAATGGTATTCTATACTATTTTGTATGCCAACTGAATATTGCCAGATGAGACAAAAATGAACTTGTGGGGTGCTGTATTAGTAGAGAATTCAATCTTTTCCTTTCAGGTTGTGCCCAAGAACACCTGCCCGTCTTCCACGTTTTCCAGCAAGCATGGACATGGAATGATGCAAGCATAGACAGGATGCAGGTGAGCCCTTCAGCCAGGAGTAACTGAGGTGTTGCTCATGGCAATCGAGGACATGCACTTTAACACATCATGTCACAGCAATTGGCAGTGGCCAGAAATCTTTGTTCTTTATACAGCAGGAGAGAGAAATGTGGGTTCATGCTGAATTGCAGGAATATATTGATTAATTTATTTCCTGCATGTGATAAAAATGATTATAAATTACTGGCAGTTTTGGGCAGTATATAAAGAGAATGTATGTGCCTCTATTCAAAGTATTTTGATCTTGTGCTTTAATTTAAGAGCTTCTAATAATAATTGTTTCTGAGTCTTAAGTAGTTGGGGTTTTTGCTGTCATCTCTAGCATTTATTTGTAGCTCATTGTTCTGATTAACTTAAAAGTAACACAGAAATCAGGAAAATCCCAATTTCCAAGCAGGCAGATACTGTAGTACTCGGTAACTACCCAATTACAGGTAGTTTTTATTCCATTGCTTTTTTGTTCTCTGAAGCTTGTGTTACCATTTCTAAATGTATTCTGATATATACTTTTCCATGGGTTACAAGACTACAAGATTTTGTATGCCATTGTTGCTTTTATTTCAGCAGGATTTTAACAAACAAAGCACTGTTTTAATTTATAAGCTAGTAACAAAAAAAGACCCAGTCAAACAATGACAAATTCTTAGAGGACTTTATCTGGGTGTGATACTGTGTATATCTTAAGCTCAGAATTCTCTTTTTTCACGTTTCTGTCCAACAAAGCTGAGTTATCACAAAGATGATTTTACAGTTAATTACCCAAAAGGAGTTGTCCAATTTCTTTTAATATTATTCATTTGCATTGCTAATACTAATTTCTTCTGGGAATACAACTTTGTACCCTCAGGAACACACTTTTTTTCTGAAATAATTGTGGAATTGTGTTTGCTAATTTGTATCACATCAGAATTGTCTTTGCTGATTTCCTGGTCTAACAGGCTGTGTATCTTTATGCAGAAGGAAAGAGAATGAAGTGAGAACTGTAAGGGACTGCTGCCTCAGAACTGCTGTTGCCATAGAGCTGCTAACGAGGAAAAAAACTGCAGCATGGATTTCTGGTGCCGTTGAAGGTAAGATGAGGGCACAGCAAAGACTGTAGAAGGGGGAGGGGAGGCGAGGCAGAGGGAGGGAGAAGAGGAAGAAAGTCTGCGTCCTTGCTGTCTAAAAAAGGAAATTCAGTGTCAGTGTTCATGAGCAGAACTGCTGGTGCAGAAGAACAAAGCTATCTCAGTTGTTTAGGGTAGCAGGAGTGATGAGCAAGCAAGCACACTCCCATGCTTTCAGGAGGAAATGCTGCAAAGAAAGGAGGGAGAAGAAGAGTGACTTTTTCCTTTAGAAAATACTCACTGCTGCTTCAAGGTAGCTGCTTTTTGATACTACTTTGGCAATAACATTATTACCCTGGGTAAAGACAGCCATGAAAAAAGTCAGTAGAGCGAGAAAGAAGAAAAAGTGGTGGTAAAAAATTCAACATAATCTTGAGCTGATGAATGCAGTTTGTATTAAAATGTCTCAGTTGTTACATTCAGCTGTGCAGTGCTGTGAAACCTTTCAAAATGCAACTGAAATTATGTTTTTGTGGTAAGATTGCTGTGGTATGTTGATGTGTTATCAACCTTTTATCAATGATCTTTTGTCTTCTGTTATCTAAGTAGATGTCTTTTGAGTGGAAATGTATCATAAATAAATAAAAATTAATGTTAGATACTCAAGAATACTGACTATTGAACCAACACCAGACATGCTTTCTGTGGGACCTCTTTAATGGGGTGTAGTAGTCTAAGGCTTCAATGTCATTGCAAAATTACCTGCAACACAGTCATGCAAAAGCTGCTCCTGCTGTTTCTACATCTGTCTATCATGTTACATATTTTTGCTATCCTTCACCTGCTCCTTCTCCCAGTCATTAGGATGTTTCTAAGGCAGCTGAACCCATGTGCCCTGTACAGCAAACCCAGCACACCTGCCATGTTTGCATGGTGGGGCCTTGAGGAGAGGAAAACAAACTGTGGAGGCAGCGATAACACTGTCTTAGCTATGTTGATACTCCTGTGTTGATATTGCTTAACCATCTGTTTGCTGTGTTATTGAGTGTGCTTGGATAGATCAGCCCTTTCTCACAATTCCTTGTTTTGCACTTTATCACCATTTATCAAATAGAGTTCAATGGTTCTCCAGGAGTCTGTAGTTTGGGTCAGAGTGAATTTTTTTCTATAGCGGCCTGGTAGTAAGACTGGGTAATTTAGGCTGTAAATGTTAGGGATTCAGATTTTTAGTTTTAGTTTTAGCATCTCTTACTGTGAAATTGTTATTCTTTGAGTGGATAGAGTTTAGCTCATACGTTTCCCGGTTATGAATGGCACTGGCCGAGCTACATCAATCACAAATACAGAAGTTTCCATTTCTAGGATTTGTCATGTGGAATTGGATGTTCAAGTGTGGTTTTCTTAGCCAGACTCATTTTGTGATTCAGACTAATTTTGTCAGTTTCCATAGTTGTAAGCTACGTAAAAATCTTCTGCATTCTTCAGAACCATTCCTTTGATTTACTTCAGTCCCCAGTGCACTTGGGATTGATAATATCCTGTTAAGGTTTGTGGCAGTCCTCTGGGCACATAAAGTTCAAGCCTTAATCCATGACTGACGCATCCCCTGGCAGTACAAGTGGTTGTGATTTAGTTCAATGTCAGCAAGGGGTTTAGTCTTCTTCTCTGAACAATTGTTAGTGCCTTGCTGAGTGAATAATTGTGTTCAGTCTGATTTCCACAGAGCATTAGGTGCTACATTTCAGAAGAGGTCACTGAACTTCTGAGTCAAACCAGTTTGGGTTCTTCAGAGACATGAGGTGATTGTTCAAACAAGGATGACTGCATAATAAACATCTCTTTATGTAGAGTAACTGCTAAAGAAGGAGTGGATGGGCCTTATCCAAACAAAAATTTAGTTGCCTTATATAAATATTAAGTGGACGGTTAGTGTTGCAGTCTAAGATCAATTTAATAGCTCTTCATTGGCAAAAATGCATGGCCAGAAGCATCATGTTGCTAAATGACAAGCTATTCTCATAAGTTTCCAAATAGTATGAATATTTATTTGTTCCTGTTGATGGATTGACGGTGGCAGTATGTATTTAGAGTGAAAAAGAGCAGAGCTACAGTAGTACTGATACAGAAATGTCTTGAGTGGAGTGCACTCACATTATAACCTTTATATTGCTGCTGTTCTTATGCCAAACTGTCAGCTACAACCAACAGATCTATCGATTTGAGTCAAAGTTTCAGAGTCATCTTGGTTGTCTTATGATAGAAAAGGAACTTTATGAAGCTGAACAAGGTGGAGGAGTTGTTTGTAAATCTATTAATCTGTCCACATGTTTGCACTGAATTCTGAAGAAAGAGGTGATCTTGTTGTTTATGCTTGGTTTGCCTGCTTCTTCCACCTGGTTTATATTGTAGGAGTGATCAAGAATAAAAAAGGAAGTATGGCAAACATTGCCCAGAACAGTCTAATCTCTGTATTTGGGCCAGGAAAAAAAAGCTGTTAAGCTACTAGAGCTGCTGTGGTTAATGCCAAGCATTCCCAAAACACTGTAAAATAGAAAAGCTACTTTGATGGCTAATGCTGCCCATAATTACCTTTTTGAGGTGTTGCATTGCTCAATTTCCATCTCAACCACCCCAAGTAATATCAGCTTTCTGCATGATAGACTTTGACTGAATGGTCCATGGCCTGATTTTTGAAATGCTGAGTACCCATAATGCTGTTTAAGGTTAATGGGAGCACAGACTTCTCAGAAAAATTCAAAATCAGGCTTCTGTGCTCAAACAGGAGATTGTAGTTTAGCAGTCACAAGGTTGCTTAAATTATCAGTCTGAATTCTGAATTCCTTCTGGAACTGATTCTTTTTCTTTTGCAGAGCCAGAGCTATGTCCCATTATATCCTTTTGTTTTTATTAATTTTGTAAGCATTACTACTCTTTTAGTCAGTATACAGGTAGTAGAACAAACTGGCACACAAAAGGAACAGAACTCAGTTACAGGAGATTTACTTAGTAATGTTTCATAGCATTAATCTTTTTTTTTCTATTGGATTAAATGGCAAGCAATTAACTTCTGCTGCAATGCTTAAGGGTTAGAATAAGAAATAAAACAATGTTCCTTTACATGCATCTGGTGGGTTTTTCAAGGCACTGAACTGTAGTGTTTTGGGCACGTAGGTCAAAATCTTTCTTTAAATATGCAATAGCTCCTGTTGATATTCTGTTGATACGCATTATGTTCCCCAACTTGAAATCAGTAATCCTCAATTCTTGTCTTGCCCAACTGTTTGAGTTTTCTTATAGTAACCTGAGTTTCAGTTAACATACATCCTTGTTCATCCACTGCCCTAGACAGATTTGTTTTGTTCCCTTGTTTTTCACTCAAACGATAGTATTTCTTTTGTTTCAAGCCGAGTGGTCTGTTTGATCCTGTGATAAGTGCATCCAGTGCAAGTTGGAGAGGCATCCACCAAATTCATATAGGGCCTCTCATAAATATATTTTGTCTTTGCATTTTTTAAACAAATATACTCCTTTGGCATGACTCTGGATTCTGCAGGGACTTCTGATTGTGGCTCAGTTTGACTAAGGTAAGTATTTCAGTGCCTGATCTTCAACCCACAGATAAGCACTATCAGTAGTCATGGCAGAATAGAAAAGAATCACTGTGAGGTTTATAATCCCTGTTACTCTATACTGGTAGGAGTTACTCCTTTGAAGGTTATGGGCAGTGGGCTGCAGATTGAAACAATTGCAGGAGCTGCGGTATTACGAGTGTTCATTGTAGCAAGATGCCTTACCCAAGCAGAAAAACCTTCACTCTTTACTCCTTAACTTCCTCTTATTTTAGAATGCAGTAGAAACATTGTGTTATTAATTACATTTTACCAAATGAACTTGCACATAAAGCTTATTTAAAACTGTGGAAGCATTAAACTAATGTGGTCATGTAAACACAGCAGAATTAGGAGTTGTGGGTGAGTAGCTGGTTGCAGAATTGAAAATATCTATCCCCATTGTTATTTTTAAAGAATATTTGAGGAATCTGTACATTTAATTTGGTACAGCTCTGTCTACATGACAGTGGCCATGTAGTAGTGTCATTTCTAATTCTGTAACCAGTTAGACTAATTTATCCTTAGAGCTGTTATTCCTAAATTGGGAGCAATAATCTTGTTAGCTGAGAGACCTGAGAAAACAAGGAAAGAAATGGGTTCTTGCATCCTATCAAATAGCTGTTCGTCATTAATGGTCCACATGTTCTGATGTCAGGTATTTGCACAGCTCTTTCCCATGGCTTACACTGTGTGAACATAGCACTAGAGGATGATTGGAGCTGCTGAGTGTGATGAAGAGGTCATGTCTGAATTATGGCAAAAATCCAATATTCCATCCATAGTAAAGATGAGGAATTTTTCATATTGTCAGTTAAAATATGTGTTTTGTCCCATTGTCACAGATGGAATAAACAAGCGATGGAGCACATGAAATTCAGACATCTGCAGAATGGCCATCATGTGGTTGTGGATGTCAGCAGTATGAGTAAAGAGAGGTTTAATACAGACATATTTTCATACCCCAGGCTCTTAGTTCCGATTATCTGTATCAGTAAGAATGCAATTTTTCTGGTGCAGGAGTAGCCCTTATTTTTCATATTCATGAAATTACATTTAGAGTGTTATTTATATACTTTGCTTATAGTAAGTAACTGGCAAGCCTTGAAGCTCTATTGCTAGAGCTTAATATTTAAAACAGATTGCACAGATAGGGTGTTTTTAGCTACAGTGTTACTCACCCAGAAGAAATGCTGAGTGTTAAGCCTACTAAACCATTCCTGGCAATGACAAACCTGACAAAATTTAGCGATCATAAACGCTGTGACAAAAAATGTGCCATCTGCTGGCCGAGGAGGAAAGTACTCGTTGGGCGCAGCGGTCCCTGGATAAAGCACTTCAGCGTGGTTCCGGCAGGGGAAGTTTTGCAGAGCTCTTCAGCAGCAGAGCGGGAACAGACCTGGTCAGGAGTTTTCTCACAGCAGACTGTTCTTCCATACGAAAGTGCTGTTTTGTGATAATTGAAACTTTGTATGGGAACATGTCAATGAGAAATTGAAATGTTCTGTCCTAAAAATATCCAAACGTTCTGTTTCAGAATTTTTAGACATGAAACATTGATTTTTATTTCTGAATGATTTTTTTAAAGTATTTGCTTTTGTTAATTATATAATCGAATAGAAATTGTCATCTTTGTGTTAAATATTAATGACATCTCACATCATCACTATAGCACATGGTAAGCGACCACTCAGTCCTGTGTCTCACTGCTCGTGGTTATATATGTGTGCTCTGTGGGAAGAGTACATCAAGAGTGTGACTGGCATTCAGATCAGGGAGACTGGAAATGGGAAGAAAACTTTGTTTCTCTTATATTTGCATCTTTATTTCTTTATTGTAATTTTGCATTAATTACTTAAATTGCTACTGTAATTTAAAGAAAAACTGTTTTGAGCTTATACTCCTGTTAGCAATTCAGTATACACAAAGAGCTTCCAGTTACAGCCCAAATCATACCAATCAAATATTCAGAAGAGAAGAAGCAGAGTACTAAAGATAACTCCCAAGGCTTTTATTTGCGTAGCTTTGTAAATTTAGTTCTTATCAAAACAAGAAGATAGCCTTTGCATATTATGCTGCAAGGAAAGGAATTAATTATAAAGGCTGGATTTGATTAGTGGTTGATCCAGGGGTTATTATTATTGTATCTTTCTTTAAAATGGGGCTCCAGCTAAGTTGTATGACTTCTGAATGATTATTTTCAGGAAGAAAAGAAGTGTAATGGTTCTGATACCATCAGTCATGACAGATCTCTGTCTCCATCCATCCCTATATGGCAGCCAACACTGTTTAAAAAAAAAAGCTCAGATGCACACAATCATGCTGAATTTATACTCACAGGGACTGTTTCTAATTTTAGATTTTGCAACTTTTTCAATACATTCTAATAAATCTTTTAATGCAATTAGAAAAAAAGGAAACAGGCATTGAAAAGGGGAGGTGTCCCTACCCTGTCAGGGAATGCTTAGATTCAGGCAGTATGAGTTCTGTTCTGTGATGTGTTGGGGACTCTCCTGCCACACACAATCAGAGAGATCCTTCTCTTGCTTTTTATTTCTGTTCTTGGCCCTCTTCTTGAGTTCCTGTCTTTTATATCTCCTTGACAATTATACCTTCACCCACTTCTCCATCCCATTCCCTCTTTCTTAATTTTTGCCACTAGTTTGCTGTTCTCTTTTGTTCTTCTCACGCCGACCATAACATGCCACCCTGCCTCTGTTCTTTCCAGTTCTGGGTCTTCTGACCTTTCTTGGTAGCTCTCTCCTCTTTTGAGATTATCCTTTGCCTGTTATGCCAAGACCTCCTGATTCTGTTCCCATCTCTTTCATATTCTCTGAGTAGACTTCCCCTGTCTAGTTCCTCCTCACCACAGAGGTGATGGCTGTAGAAGCAAAGCACACAAAAGGACCCATTCCCAGCTGTTGAACTGATAGCACAGCATTCCTAGCAGCTGGGATGAGCAGCTTCAGAGTATTGCAGATGTGGGGGAGGGCACTTCCACTGTGGTTTCAAGTAATGTGGTCTTTTACAAAAAAATCAGTGAAGTGTTACCATTTGTAGGACCTCACCCTGTCGATAACCCTTTACAGGACTGAGTAGCATTTCAAACTGGTGAACTGATCTGGCATTAAAGTATTTATTTATTGCTGGATGTTATTTTTTTCAGCTGAATAAGTTATCACATCCATACAGAGGGAAAACATATTTTATTTTGCAAGAAATATTTGGTGCTTTTTAGCTAATGCATCACACCAAAAACTCAACCTTTGGAAGATACCCAGAATAGAAAAATCAGTCCAGTCTCAAAATTATGCACCACCTAATTATGGAAGAAGGCCCAAAAATTTTAGATGTCTCACGAGTTTGTAATTTTATCATCTGATCTGTAGTATTTGTGCACCTCTGCTGAATGAAAATCTGTCAATCAATGTGCTTCTCTAAGTAGTTAACATAATATGGATAGGGAATAATAAACCTGCTTTATTTAGGATTCTCTCAGCTGTCCCTGTTATCTCATCCAACAGAACAACCACTAGTGATAGACTGGTGGTAATATTGGTTTGTTTAAAGAAATTACCAGGTAAAGAGGTTCCTTTGTTTTATTTTGTTCTTTAAATGATCCACTCCAGTAAATTAGAGAAAAATTATTTCACATATCTAAGAGAGGCTCCCTTGTTCCATGTTGTCATCTGTTTTATCCATATTTGGGTTGAGATTCTTCATGTAATCTGCAAAATTCTTTCTGCCATTGTTTTAAATATAGTACAGTAAGATTTGATGCAGTGATTCAGTTTGTGCTTATAGAAAATTGAGGCAGATGAGTTACACTGATTTACATACTTGCAAATATATGCAAATAAACAGTATTGCCATATGCTCTTAGGTCCCCAGAAATGCTGGTGACCTACTTGAGTATTTCAGTTAACAGAATATGAGCTTTTGCCTCTCCTGTTTTATATATTTCAAAAGGCAGTATTCTTCTTATTTTCTATGTAACATTTCTGAAAAGGATCCCACAATGTTTGAATTATGCTAAAGCATCTGTGAGATCAAAGTCTTCCTCCTTGTTTTCTGTAGCTGGATCCGTGTTTTCTGCTGCAGAAGGCAAGAGATCCTCATTTGTGAATTCTCTGGGAAAGCTAGGAGGGGCTGAAAAGCCCACAAGTTGTTTCCATGGTTTTCCAGGACATCTGGGGCGAGGAGATTCTGGGCGATCTGGCAACCCATTAAATAAAGAAGTATCAGGAAGAATTAGTGGCTCTGCAGGTTTACTGGTTTCCTCCCTTGCACCCCCTGTACTAACCAGCTGTAGTGCAGTTTCAGAACTGGATGATGGGAGGGTTTCATTTTGATTAAAACCCCTCTCATTTGACTCTTCAGAAGATTTGGGGTTTGGCTGTTTGTGTTTATTCTTTTTACTGTGTTTTTTATGCCCACACCCACCGCCACTTCTTTGCCCACAACCAATTTCATCATGCCTATGCCTTCTATCATTGTCACAATCCTTTTTAACTCCATGCCTGTGCTTATGCCTGTGTTTGTGCTCAGGTTCACCTTCACCTTCTGGTTCCTGTCCATCGTCTTTCCTCATTTCTGTGTTAGGGTTTTGACTTTCTCCTTCATTTTTATCAGCATATGAAACTGGATTTGGCTGGGTTAGCATTGCAGTGCTCCGAAAAGGTGTGAATCCAGGAGGCCTTCTTGCAAAGAATGTCTAAAAAACATTGAAATAGTAGCCACATTTGTTACATGAAACAGAACAATTGCTTTAGATCTGTGAATTTCAACAGCTGGCTCATTGCAGTACCTGAATCATTTAGCAGATTTTAAAAGTAAAATCTAAACTAAATAATTCTCTCTTCCGTGATAAGCAAACAAACAAACGTCCTCCCAAATAATTCTGGACTATTTTATCAGCTATGTGTGTAAAAGAAAAATTTCTATATCACTGAACTTTTGTCAGTGTAAGAGAGGAAGTATACTACAGAGAGCAAAACACATGTACTAGTTTTAATTCATGAACAATACAGTTGGATTCTAGGACTAAATGTTCTGGCACTTGTTAGAGTGTTACACTCCGATGTATAGAACCAATTTATGCTGAAGGTTAACATCTCTGAGTAGCATCAAGGGCAGAATATACAGAAGATCTGTGTCATGTCATTCTATAAAATGTAACTATTCAATTTTTTACTTCTAGATTTGACATATGCATTTCAGAATACTGCCTGGAAATAACAGAGAGGTTAAAGCTGATAATATCAAACATTCTGTTGTTATTGAGTCATCTCTACTCCCTCATCAGTGTTCAACTGGAAGACAGAGGCTGAATACATGGTGTACAGTCACTGTCCAACATGAGTTTCATTTCTCTCCACCAAAGTCTCTGATCATTATCTAGCTGCAAATCAGAGTTATTTGAGTTGAAGCTAAATTTGGAAGTTATGGATATGGATAAAATATTGTAGTGAAAATAGAGAGGAGAGGCATCAGTTGATACATAACTAATGAATATGTAGTTATGAAGGTGCTGAGTGAAGTTATTAGTTATGAGGGCAGGGTAATCTGTCTTTATTCAGTGTCACACTGGAGTCTCTGCAATTATTAAAAACCCTGCAATCCTCAGAAATATCTGATAATAAAAATACTTGTATTCCATTAAGAGATTTTCAGTCTGACTCACATGCAGGATTAGTTCACTGTGGAGCTGAGTAAGAAGAAGTTGGAAGGTCCTTGTGCAGTGACTGACAGCTGTGGCAGGTGCCGCTCAGCTAATATGGAAAGGTTCACAGATGTTTGGAAATCTCTGGGGTATGATTATTGTGTTGGCAAATACATTTTTATTTCAACTTTTATACCTAGTATGAGTAATAATTTGAGGGATTTGATGGGGCTTGATACTCCAGAGCTTAACTGACAATGCAGAGGAGCAGCCAACAGGCAGAACTTCTCCCTGTCCTATTGTCTCTGTGTGTGATCACCTTGTTGGCTGCTGTCTCACTTTGTGGTGAAACTGCTTGGAGGTAACAAGTTGTTGAGGTTAGAGGGTTAGAGAAAAGACTGTGACACTAATGAGGTTGTTAAAAGAACTGTGTTCCTTTATTTTTGGTATAAAATATGGGGTAATTTAGAATGGATAAAGAATTTATTGACTGCCTTTGTCCTACACTCTGCTTAATAGGATGGGTAATGAAGAAGGATCTTACCACTTGCTGTTCTTCAGAGCAGTTCACCTGGGGATAGATTTTATTCTGCCATGGGATCACATGAATTTGTGCTTCACATGACAGTGATGCCTGTTGACAAAACAAAAACCATCACATTAAGGCAACAAAACTTCAGACACAAAGGAAGAGACTTGGACCTGAAAAAGAAACTGTTTTTTAATAATACTTCAAAGTCCTTGGAATTTTAACCAAATATTTATGAAATCTGTCTTAGTGATGAATATTTCTGTATTGGGACGCATCACAGCTTAGCTTTTCAAGATTATATTATGCCTGTGTGAACACTTTGATTCAACTGAACTTCAGATTGGATCTTGAAAATTGGATTTTTCATCTCCATCACTTTTGGAGCACTAACTGCTTAATCTTCCTGATATTCCTAAGAAATATTTTTTTTGTTGATGGTATTTCTCCTACTAAAATTGGGAAATTGAAATAAAGCTTTATTTTTTCTTTTCAGTACCTGCTTCACTAACAAATTTAAAAACCTCACAGGTGGGCAGTGTTCAGATGGTGGGAAAAGAGATGGGAGATAAAAGCTCTCTCCCCAAACAACTCCCTTGCCAATGGTTTTTGGCCCTATCAGCATTCCTTTCCAGTGTCTGGGACACATTTTTGTACTATCACCAGCATTGCACACACTCCAGAAACGTCATTCCTTTGCACACAAGTAACAATCATGTTTTCCTCAGCTGCAAGTCCACAGAGTCAGCAGTATTGCAGCTATTTCATTTGGCAGCAGCCTCCTCCTCTCCTTTCTTTGACTGATTATTATCAAAAGAATGTTCCTTTGGTTTTGCAGTGAGCCCTGATCCTGCAGCTGGAGTGACTCAGTTTAAGTTTCAGGGTTTCTTAACTTGGGTTACAAACAGTGAAAGCTGCCCTTCTTCTTGAAACAAAAGTTTACTGAAAGAGGTAACAAAACCCAGGATGTGATTTTACTTAAGCATTTACAGTTTCTGATGCAAGTGAATTTGTCCATTAGGAACATTACAGTTGGCAATATTATTACTTACGCTGTTTGATGTGGCTGTACAGTCTTCATTAAGTTTTTCAAACTCACTCTTAGAGCAGTTTGTCTTCCAGACAGTAAATTTTACTTGATACTTTTTTCCTGCAACCACCTGAAAAATTAGCAAGAAGGCTTTCTGTGCTAATGGCATTTTATTGAAAAGGACTAACAGGAAAGATGATTTTCTACAAGCTTATACTACTTATATTCTACAAGTCCTAACCACTAGGCCAACATATGTTAAGAACACTATTAAAATATTTGGCAGTAAACTTATCTGCCTCTAATCAATTAACTTATTTACTCCAGTTCCTAGTCTCAAAAATTCTAGCATTGAAGCTGAAGGAAACAGAAAAGATCAGAATAATATAGGACCCACAATTATTAAATGTCTGTAGTAATTTCATTAGTAACAGATGAAATCACTAGTGATGGCACTGTAGAGAGCCAAATATGATGTCAGAAAAGTGGAATGTGAGTAAAATGAAGTCCGTGATGAACAGGCTCGGTTGAAAATGAACCTATTTGCCAAACACATTAAGGAGAGAAACTGCATGGGTTCAAGAATGTGCCTGCTATGAGTTCTCTTAGTACTTTTCACAGAGCTTGAAATAACAGATCTTCCTTTGGGGACATCAGGCAAAACATGAATTTCTGTTTCCCTGAAAGCTCTTTTAAAGGAGTGTGTGCATGCTAATATCAATCATGGTAGGGAAAGTCAGAAAGAAGAAAAAATTTCAAAGAGAAGGTACAGATATTATCAGTAAGATAATATGAGCTATTTGGAAAAATTCTGGTGTGCTTTTAGTGCCTTCTCCAGTAACACCTCATGCTCAGGAGTAGTTATGACCAAGTATTTTCTGAACTACTCCACTGTCAAATTTTCAATTCTATCCTAAACTTCTGTTTTGATGTGTTGGGACAGTAAACAAGGCTTATGCAAATACTGACCGATATTATCCTCCTGATTCCTTGTCCTTTATCAAGCTCTATTCATCTGTATGTATTAAGGTATACACAGATGTCCTTTTCTGAATCTAGCTAGAGTATTATTAGCAGCACAATCAGTGTTTAAATAAGAGATTTCTAAGGGAAATTAAGAAGCCTCATTTCTTGGACCATACAACAACTGTAGGGTGGACACTGCCTAAAATAACGTCAGAAGTATTGGTGTGGTGGACCAAGGAAGTAGTCCTGTGTAATAAAACTTCTATACTTTAAAAGCCTAAGGTATGTTACAAAGGTAAAAATTTGTAGGGTCGATACACAGAAATCAAGTGCCCTGAGCCAACCTTCTTCACATCCTTTTAAAATCATTTTGTTTCAAGAAAAAAAGAAAATTTAAGAGATCGGAAATTTTTGAATCATTTTTGAATGCAAACCAGTATGGATTAGATTTTTCAGGAAAAATTGCATGGATATTCAGTTGCCACAGGTATCAGCACATAAACAAACACATTGTTTCAAATCTAAGTACAAACTTCAGCTAACATTCAGCTCAGGCCAGTAATAATGTTATGTCTATTCCTAATGTCTGTGATATATCCCAACCTGAACTGTTGCTGATCGTATTTCTCCACCTTTATAGTAGAAATCATCATTGCTCTCCAAATTATACTTCTCCGTAGAAACCTTCAGTAGTTCCTTCAGTTCTGGACTGTCATTTGGGATAGTCCTTGGACAACCTGGGCAAATGGCAGCAACTACTGTTTCTTCAACTGAAAGAGACCAGCAGGTTTCAGATGTAAGAAACAAAAGATTCAATGAAGATAAAGGCTGAGGAAAACGGTTATTAAGCCCTGCTTTCTGGACCTCTTCGTATTTGGGTCTATGAAATGAAAACAAAACCTATTTGATTTTTATATGATCAGCTATATCATATCTTTGTTATCTAAAAGAACATCAGCACCTACTGTCACATGGGACACTTAGCAACAATTTTTTTGTAGAAACAAGAACTGTGTGTGCCAGGAATTGTGAAGTAGCCAGAAAATATGGAAAGGGAACAGCTACACATATGGAAAGACCTGAAACAAGAGGTGCATTGGCAGTGAATTTGTGAGTTGAAGAAATCCTAGCCTGAATGGGTGAGAATGCAGCATTACTACATGGAGCAGTACCTGTGTCCAGATAGGCTGGAGGAAAAAGTGAAAATACATAACAATTAAAGACATTGAAAACTGTGGAACTTTGAAAATTGATAGTGCCTAAGACATACCTGGAAGCTTGCAGCTGCTGGCGGTATCCACGATCTCTGCCTGAAGATTCTGAAAGGCTTTGGCCTCACATTTAGCTACACGCTGGAGTAAAAAATGCAAAACAGCTCCTTGTTATTTAGAAATAATGAACAAACTCACATCCTAATACCTTCCTGCTAACAGAACAAGGCAAGCATGCTTCTAATAGTTCCTTCCTTCCTTAATAGTACAGAGCTAAGTAAAGGTACAAGAAAACTTCCTCAGAATTTGGTTGTTCCAAGGTATGGAATATTCTTGGAATATGGTATTCTAATAAAATCTGTCAGTGATCTACTAGCAAGTTCATAGTGCTATGAACTAATTCCAGGGGATAGGTGCTAATGGTCTAATTCCAGAAGCCCTGTGTGACCAAAGCAGTACAAAACAGTGCTCCTGCAGTAGGTGAGGTGACGGAAGTCATCACCTCTAGGTGACAGCTGGGGAAACACAGATTCAAACAGGTTAAGTAGCTTGCTTAAGGTTTAAGGGCCTGTGGGTAATGGAGGGATTTGCTTCAGCTAGTCTGACTCTCATGTTTCTGTTATTTACCAGTGTTGTCATTCTTTTCTTCTTTGATCAGTACTTCTGAAACGTTCTTGAGCTGTACAAGGGGTAATTTTTGAACAGGAGAGCCTCTTGAATGGAACACTTAATGGTGCATTTCCTCAACAGCAGAAACAGATGCCAGTCTGTTCCCTCCTATTTGCCACCACTGTTCATTGTGACTCTGCATTCCTGCCCCCTGCCTTGTGTTTGCAAAATCGTTTTTCTGATCCGCTCATGAGCTGGTTCAGGGAGGTCAGTTGAGAGAGGAAGCCTCTATTTTTGGTGCAGCTACTTCAGTTCCAGGTCAGAGAAGCCAATGGAGTACCTGGCTTTCCAACACTGTTTAATTAGATTATGTATATTTGTTAATAAATTTCTTTTGAAGCTTTTATTTGGACTGTGGTAGAGGTTAAGTAATAATTCAGCTACTTACTTTGCTGAGAAAATACGTCTTAGGCTGGAAGTTGTGCTAATTTTAATTATAATTTCTTGGGTTGTGCATAAGAAATATCCTCCTTGAATATCTGGATAGAAATTTCTCAAGGGATTTATTATTTGGGTTAAGACTGGTTGGATTGTGTAGAGTAATCTGTAAACCTTTCAGTAGTCCTCTTAGTCACCGATTCAGAAGAAGATATGGATGTCCTAATTGCATAAATAAACAGTTACATATGTCTGGATTTAAACCTAGTTCATGAAATTAAGCAAGACTAGAAATATTTTCTTCAGTCAGATCTCAATAATTATTTGTTAGTGTGATATTTTCTTGATAAACAAATTTTGGAGATTACTTACACCTCTAGAAGTGATTTTACATTCTGGAGTTAAATCTTGAAATCGATCTTTGGTGCAATTAGTCTCCTCAATTTCATATTGAATTATGTAATTCCATCCAGCTACCACCTGGAAAAGATATTTAGGTTATACATTATGTAAAACAATACAAACTTGAAAGTTAAACTATTAAATGAGATAAGCAAAGGAAGTGTAAATACTCATCTAGTGCCTTCTATCAAATCACTTTGCACTCATTAAGCCACAGTGTGTTCATGGACAGCAAAAAAATCTTCCCCTTACAGTACAAAATGTAAAGTAAATCCTGCTTTTGTTAGAAGTGTGCTTTGTATTTGGTGTCCACTTCTGAGAAGTCTGCAGCCTCTCTGCTGGGTTTCTTGTACTTTCCTCCAAATATCTGTTATTTATTACTCCCAGTGAGAGGAAGCTGGTCTAGATAGATGACTACAGTAACACAGCCTGGCAAGTCCTGCATTCCTGAGCATGGGACACAGTAAAACAGTATCTGAATAATGTAACTTTATACTGCTGGCATCATTTTTTGTTGCGTGTTCTGCATTTATCATCTAACCATAATTGTGTCTATCCTGGGCTTTATCTTCCCACACACACTATTTTGTCCAGGTTCATAACCCTTTCTTAACATTTTCTCTCCAGGAAGCTGTTCCATTTTCCTAACAGTGGCTACTGCTTCTCATCCATGTAATCTCTCCATATCATAGTGTTGGGCCAGCTAACATTGGATTAAAAAGGAGAAACAATCAAATATAAGAACTTTCTATCCCGGATCAACTGAAGTGGAGAGCTCTGACTTTTCTCTGTTTGCCAGAGGTGACATGATGGTTCTCTTTCCAGTTGCTGGATTGCAGTCTGTCTGTAACATTTTGTCATGTGGCTTAAATGTTGTGCAAGTTTGTCTTTGAGCAAAGAAAATTGTTGCCATCAGTAAATATAGAGGACAGCCTGATTTAAATCATGAGTCAAACTGACATGAGATGAGAAGTTGCTTTTCAGCTAAGTAAATACATGCACGTTCAAAGAAAAGGGTCTGTGCTTGCTGGTGGGTTGTACACTAGTTAAAAACCAAATAAGAAACTTTACTTTCTAGCAATGTCACACCAATCCATGGGAGAGCCTTTCACAGGGAAAGAATTCTTGCATCGAATACCAGATGACACAGAATTTCTGCAACCTGAGTAGTCATTTCTTGCAAAGCAGATATTCCTGTGAGCCAAAATCTCACAGCAAGTGGAATTTTGGGTTTTGGGGTTTTTTACCCATTTTTCCTATATGGGGCTTACCTGTCCTATAGCACATAGCAGCTGCTGACAAATGGGCCCTATTTCCTGCAGAAACAGAGATGCCTGCTGCTGTTTGAGAGGCTGGGGAGTGTGTGAGACATCTGTGCAGGCTGGCAGCCCTGGCTCAGCCCCTAGGAGGGATCTGCTCCTGCTGGAGTCTCTGGAGCCTCAGGGCAAAGCCAAAGGAACTACCCAGGAACATCTGAGATGATACAGGATGCATGTGCCAGCACTGAATGCAAATAAAATGGTGCTAAACACTGTTTAGAAACAACTGCAGATAAAGAAAAAAATGTGTATACTATCAGTTGAGAGTTCTGAAAATTTGATTCCTTATAAATTAAGATAATTATTTACAGAGTCTACCCTCTATATGCATTTTGTATGTTTTATTATGAAATATAAGCCATCTTAATATCAGAAACATACACAAAACAAACAAGGTACCTGCTTTCAGTTGGATTTTTTTGGTGAAATTTAGAGAAAAACCATGCACAAACCTGTCTCTTAGCTTCTTTAATTTCCACAAGCTTAAAAAGGGCGAGTTCACCACTGTTCTTGTTATAATTTTGTATGGCTTTTTTCAGAATTTCTGACACTTCTGAACCATCACTTGATATATGATGAAAGCATCCAAGACATGGAGCCTCAGTAAGTCTTATCTTTGACACATCTGGAAAAAAAAACAAATCAAAAAACATAGTGCTTCATGTAAAACAGCTTTAGGTTTCATTTCTCCTATCTGGGAGTGAGTAAGACCTTTCCTGCTTTTAACTGGTGTGATGAGCAAACCCTGTATTCCAGTTTCAAGACCTACAAAGACTTTTCTGGATTTAAGAATGTATTCTGGTTGTGGTGGCAGGGGTCATCCATGACCTTATGGTCTAGGGATGGTTTTGGCAGTGAACCTCATTCCAGCAACTACTGAATCTCAGAGAAACCTTGTGTGTAGTTTGGGCACCATTAAGGAAGGTACATTACTCATTCAGCCAGGGAAGAGCCAGTGGAGGCTACAACTAAGGAGTGGTTTTCACATTCTTCAAAGCTCACCCACAGTGTGCAGCTGCTTGCTGCCCTCCTGTTTCAGGATGGGGACTTCAGCAGAAGTGTTTTGGCTCACCCATGTGAGCTAATGTGACTCTTAGTGCCCCAGGGACTGTGGTTGGACTGTTCTGCTCTCCCTGCTGGTTACCACTTGGTGCTACCTTCAGGCCTAACCAGCTGGATTGGCTGTGGATAGACAAGCTTGACAGGGATGCTCAAACTCCTGTCTCCTACTACTAATCCTATTAATTCTCTTTCCTTTCTAATAATCATGGATTGGATTTTCATAAATTAATTTCATAGTTCAGTACATAAATTAATTTCACGAGTCAGTGAGCTCGAGAATGGAAGTGGGACAATATGTGGTGTCTGTGGAACTGAAGTAAAATTTGTGTGCCTGATCTTCAGCTGGCATAAACTGGCTTAAATGGAGTTGTGCCAGTTTGCACCAGCCAGGAAACCAGTCCAGGGTCAGTTAGATCAAAGAGGCTGAACAGTGTGGTACCAATACAGTGGAGAAATTCCTCACCTGTCAGGTGTGAACAAAGTCTGGCCCTTTATATTTCTAGCATCTCTTGTTTTAACTCAGTAATGACAAATAGATACCTTACAGAAAAGTGTGGCATTCTCAGTAAGTAGTCACAAAGGAGATAATGAACCAAGAGCACACTTACTTCTAGACCAACAGTGGTCTCAGCACTTTCATAAGGACTATGCTGAACAAATGTGTATTCTTTATTCAGAGCTGTTATAACTTGGTAAGAAGAGATGAGTTTTTTAGGCTGAATACCTGATTCATTTAATTTGTGTATGGGGATTTTTACTTTCTAAGCAAAGCTTCAAATGCAAATTTCCCGTGTGTTCTCTGTGGGATTCACACAACTTTTGCTGGCAACTAGGTGTCACCATTGCCCTATGAATGCAGCGTTTGTTCAGTGCAGAACATGGAGTTTGTGTACTGCAGTTCCTAGGACACTGGCTGTAAGTAAAGCCATTTCAGCTTTAAACAAGATAGCTAGGAACAAAAAACAAATACCAGCTGCCAAGCATCTCAGAAATTAGAGTGAATATTTTTGTAGTTAATAGTCAGATGAATACTTTAAAGTGAGCTTGGGTAAGTCTTTAGGAACACCAGGCATAGAGATCTCAGATGAAAAGCTTTAAAATAATGTGATCTCTTTTTAATAAAGGATAATAGTCATATATTAATGTCTTGTGGGTGAAAAATGTAGTACTGCTTATTGTTAAGGTCTAAAAGATCAGTCTCTTACATAATTACACCACTGCCAGGCTTTTATTTTGTAATTTTTTTTTTTTTCTTTTCTTGTTTGGGGTAAATATTTGTTTTGGTAAACTTTAACAGAAATAATTCAGTCATTTTCAGTTTGGAGAGAATTAAGGTGCAATTTTGTCACAGAAAATTTTTTCTAGTAATTCTTGGGAAAATTTTATGCTTAAATAAGTAAGGACAGAAAGTTGAAATGTGGTAAGTTGTATCTAGTCTCAAGTTATTGGTATGCTTTTTGTCTTAAGCTAACTAATTTTAACTTGCCATAATTCTAGTGCTTGAAGTAACTTACTACACACACATGCTGGTTTTTATTACCCTGGGCAGCAACTGCCTGTGTTTCACTGATTTTGTCTATACATGTATAACAATGAAGTGAAATTTTATCTTTAACATCTAGTTGCTTACAAAAGATTATTTATAAATGTCTGCCTAGAATGATAAGGAGCATCTACCTTTAAAATTACCTGGAAGTCTCAGTATTATATTTATTCCATTCTTATTTGCCAATGTATTTGTTGAATGCTGTCCCAAATAGTTACGTACCTGAGAAAATCTTGCACTCTTGTGAAACATTAGCTGTTTTATCAGCATCATTCATATGAACTCGAGCTGTGCATTCTCCTGTTTTCTGCAAAAATATATGGCAACAATTGTCTGAAACTTGCTAAAGAAAAATACAGTGCTTTAGCTATTGAACACAGCAGACAGTTGGAGACTGATTTTGGGGCAGAGGTTCATGTGAATTTTTGAAGTAATATCTAACTTGGTGTTTTGTTACTGGAAAAGGATCAGTTTTTTGGTTGTGAGGAAAGTAGGGGACAAACTGAGCAGATAACTTGAACAATTGCTTTGTATTTGCATGATAAGTACTGATTAACTAGATAATTTACAGTCAGAATAGTGGAAATTAACACATCCCCATGAATAAAGACTGTATAAACTATGTATTTATCCATTTTCCTCTCTGCTAGTACAAGATATGCAGCAATGACCGTAGCATTTCACATAGATTCAAATTATATTACCACTGTCATCCCTTCCTGTGCCCTGTGTGAAATGGCAGTGCCATCCTCTGGGAGTGTGCAGTGTCCCCTGCAGTGTGTGCCCCCATTGCTCTCTGGTAGCACGAGCCAGACATGCTTGACACTGCTGAAAGCCCTCTGCCAAAATTTCTGCCATCGTGGCTTCCATGTCAGTATTTGGTTGTGCAAGTTTCCATTATACATAATTAATACAAAGTTTTACAGTCCTTACACTCTCAAAGTGCACATATCTCAAGTTGGGTTTATTGTGAACCTTCATATTGAAGCACTGAAATGTTCTTTTCTGTATATATTCAGGATTGCAGTGGAAAACTCAGGATTGTAATGGCTAACTTTAGAGTTGTAAACATTTCTGTGCTGTGCTATGGTCATATAAGCTCTCAAAAGCAATGCAGCTAAAATAGTTGATTCTTCTACTGTATTTTTCCCCAGGCAATTGCAGTCCTGGTCATTATGCTGATGTTTCTGCACAGAGAACTTGTAAAGAGGACAGATACTTACAGCCTCTGCAGATGCTTTGTAATGACACTGTTGCCAGTGTTTGTCTTCCTCAGTGGCACAAGTGCTTTCAAGTATTCTGTATTTCACATAGAACTGTGGGTCAGGACCTGCCTGGATTAAAACAATATACATGTCAGCATTTGCATGGTAATAAATCAAGTGAAAAGATAAGAGTTTCAAAAAAGTAAATACTATACATTGGTTACCTTAGCTTACCTTCACATTAGCTGCTGGTCTCTCAGATCTTGGTAGTTCAAATATTAATTTATCTAATTATATTACTTAGCCTTTACCTACAATAACAATATGTTGATACAATAGATACAATGTGCTCAACTACCTACAATTTAACTTGTAGTTCCAAGGGATTTAGAACCAAAAAGACGTAGTTAGGTTTTATACTTTCATTCAAATGTACTCCAAAAGATCCATTTTGGGTGGCCGCTGGGATACTTAGCATAATTAGCATCTGGGACTGTGCTCCTGTCTGACTCCCTCGCTCTCACTCTTGGCCTCCTCCCAGATCTGTCCCCTTTCCTTCTGTACAGCTCCCCTGGCAGCCCAGAGCCAGCAGCCCCCAGGCAGCCTGGCAGTGCCCAAACAGCCTCTGCTCGCTGGTGCTGGGAACTTCAGCTGCCCGGCCTTCGCGGGAAGGAAGGGGTGAGCAAGGCTGGGCTCTGGAGACAGCCTTGGGCAGTGCCTGCGGTTTTCTAGAGGCGTTGAAGGGTGGGCTCCAGGGCAGGGCAGCCTCGGGAATTCCCTAAGATGAAATAAAAAGTATCAAGCCAAGTTTGGCCTGTCCAGGGGAAGTATTTCAGAAGTTGGTAAATCAGTATAGTGTGCATTTTCTCCTTGCCATAAACCAAGTAGGGAGCCTATATCTACAGGTGACAGGGACAACACTGTAGGGTTTGTGGTTCAGCTTTTAGAGAAGATATTAAGTCAGAAGTTACTAACCTTTTACAGCTACTAAAAATGTTCTGCCAATGTGACTTTGCAAATACAAACAGGCAGCTGCTGTAGTTTAGCACTGGTTGTTCTAAAATAGCCAGTTATTATTCTCTGTCTCTGCTGGGAGAATTAAGTGATAATTCTTGACTTAGTGCTACCAAAAAATGAGGTTGAGCTGATGTGGTTGGCATATACTGGATTTCCACTGATGTAGACACAGAATTGTATTCTGCCTTCTCTCAATTCCTGTTGTATATTGCTACAGGTACGAAGAAGTGTAGAGGTACCTCATATAATGGTTGTAAAAAAGGATAAAAGGGGCTCTAAAAATATAATAGACTTAATCCTCAGAAGGTAGAAATTTACTTTTATGGAACTACATCAGATTATAGTATTTGGGACTTAAAAAGAGCCAAATTCTCTTCTCCATTACAGTGTTCTAAATCTGCAATAAATCAGCTCAGTGAGTAAACAAAGTAAGAAAATACATTGTTTCTGTATTATTTGCTATTAGTTTATTTCATTATTATTATGAACAGCTATGCCTTAAACTGGGGCAGGTTTGGTCTTTCACTAGTCAGCTTTTATGTTTTATTACCCTATCAATAATGAATGTACATGAATATGTAATAACCAGCTATTTAATTAATGCATTCAACATTGTGAGACTAGCAAGGAATAAAATCTATACTCCTTTTAGAAAAAGAATCTCAAATATGAGGAAATTTCAATTGCAGATTCCTTTTCTCTGTTTTTTACTTAACATCGTAATCAGATCAATGATTCAAAGTAATAATTGATTTCCACTTCATATCTTTTAAGAAAAGGAAAGATGGATATCTAGAGAAGGAAAGATGAATAATAATTGCAATAAATATGTATTCTTAAATATAGAACATTGTTTAAGATAAAATTCTGAAACTCCTATCTGTCCTTTGGGAACACGAGCAGAAGGAAGGTGGTATTACAGCTGTGATATAGAGGTGTTTGCTTTCATTTACTTAATATTAACTGTATAAAAGGTTTTCTGATTTTACTTTTTGTCTCCACATGCTAAAATCTCCCCAGTGTGTAAACAGGAGCATGAGAGGGCCAGGAGATGTGGGTAGCTTACTATAAGTGTTTAGCAATGCATGGCTCCTTTCTGAGGTCAATTTCTATCTGTGTAAAAGTGTCTTGTGATTTTGGAGTGCAAAATATTCTCTCTGACACTGGATTTCTTGTGGTTTACATCTGAAAATCCAATCTAGCAGAAAAAAATGCTAATGTTATTTTCAAGTAGAGTAATGCTTGTCATTATTATGGTAATACCATCTTTGTATGCCTCTCTGAGGTAAATACTCTTTTGTTAGATTACAGCTATATAGAAGGACTCCAGGCAAAGGATGGTGTTGCATGCTTCTTTTCGTCTGTAATTTTAGCTGTCACCCTATTTGACTAAAATACCACCTAGTGCTTTTAGATAGATCTGTTACTTAGGACTGGTGTCAATCAAATAATATTCACAAACTATTCAGAGTATTGCAAAACTTTATCAAGTGATTCTTTTTAATGTGCAGCACCAGCTCCTCCCAAGTCAAGATTATATTCAAATATTTTAATAAGTATGATTTTGCCATTGGTCTGAAAACCTTACAGATGATGGAAAGAGGTAGAATTCCCAGCAAAGGAAAAAGAGAACAGAGTGGACTAGTAAGACAAATTGTGTTGGTGATAGAAATTTTCTATTCTTTAGTCCTTGCATTAGTAAGCAATTCACCAGCACACAGAATTCTGCTGATAAAAACATAATATATACCCCTGCTTGTCATGGGAACAAGTATCTTACTCTGCAAGTCACTTTGAGTTTTTAAAGCATTTTTGGAAGACACTGTGCTGTCATGCTTGCCCACTTACAACAAGATGGAGATAAGCTGATTCAGAGTGCATAAATATTTCCAATTTTTTTTTTTTTTTTTCTTTTTTTTTGCAAAGTCTACTTACAGTTCTCTTGGCTTCCATCACCACGTATAGAGCAAATTGGTTACCAGTTCCTCTGTCTCCATTGTATTTCTTCAGTGCTGCGTCAACAGCTTTAAAGACATCAGGGTCATCACAGTCTGAAAACTCAAATGCAAGAGGGGTGGCTCTGCTGGAGAAAAAACTACAGCAGAGTGCTAGTGTAATGAAGGCCTTCATAATTGGATAAAAATGGCCCCCTGAATTAGAAGGCTCTTTAAAAAGCAAATGCAAAAGGAATGCCTGACAGGATTTTAGTCACCTCTTCTGTTTTTCAGAAGCAATAGTTAAGTAAACAGAATGAGTGGGTTGCTGGGGTTGGTTGGTTCTCATCATACCCTGTTTATACTGCAAATAAACTTCTGAGTTTATCTAAATAAACTTTGTTTGTTCACCAGAATGACACTAAGGTTATCCACCTGCCATCAAGATAACAGGATAAATGGCTGCAGCTGGGGACCAGTTTAGGCAAAGCAAAGCAAAAGAGAAAAGTGTCTGTAGCTTTCTGACTTCTTAACACCTAAACTGCTACTAAGAATGGATTTTACAAAGCTTAAATAAAACACTCAAGAAGGTCACAGTGGCAATGAAGTTTTGGACAACAACCTTGTAAATTTTATAGATCTGTTTAGTTTTCAGGCTGCAACAGTGCTGAGAACTATAGTACTCAGAACGTGTTTGAAAAAAGTCTTTGGACAGATGCATATGGTTGAATGTCACGTAACCCTGCAATAACACTTGATAGACCTTGTTCTTCATGGTCCTATTGGAAAGTCAGTGATTGTAGTGCTTTGTTATCATTACTGACATGTGACACCCAAGATGAAAGGATTCAATACTATTGCCTGAGTCTGGCCAAGCCAGGATTAGAGCTGGCTGAGATCATCTGGCGCTCATCTCCCGTGTTTGGCAGCAAATAGCTTTGCTTTGGATCTGTGAACACCTTGGGATTGCCTCAGCTCCTGTGTTCCAGCTGTGTCTTGCTGTATGGGGTTTGTGTGGCAAAGTTTTGATAGTAGGGGATTACAGGGGGACTTCTGTGAGAAGCTGCTGGAAGCTTCTCCTATGTCTGACAGAGCCAATGTCAGTCACCTCCAAGGTGGATCCAGTTCTGGCCAAGACTGAGCTTAACAGTTCTAGTGGTAGTGCCTCTGTGATAACATAGTGGAGAAGGAGAAAAAAAAAATCTGGGAAAGAACAGGAGAGAGAAGAGTGAGAATATGTGAGAAAAACAGCTATGCAGACCCCATGGTCTGTGAAGAAGGTGTGGGAGGCACTGCTGTGGGTGCAGAGCAGATACTTTCCTGCAGCCTAAGGAGCAAACTGTGGTGAGGCAGATGTGCCCCTACAGCTCCTGGAGGTCAGTGGTGGAGCAGGGATCCACCTGAAGCTCATGGAGGACCCCATACCAGAGCAGGTGGATGCCCAGTGGTGGCTATGACCCTGTGGAAGCTTGTGCTGGAGCAGGTTTGCTGGCAGGACTTGTGACCCCACAGGGCACCCATGCTGGAGCAGTTTGTTCCTAAAGGACTGCACAATATGGAAAGAACCTACACTGGAGCAGTTCATGAAGGACTGCCTCCAATGGGAGGGATCCCTGGCTGGAGCAAGGAAGTAATGTACAGAGTCCTTATCCTGAGAAAAAAGGGACAGAAGCAACATGTAATTAGCTGACTGCAACTCCCATTCCCATCCCCCTGCACCTACTGGGGGAGAAGGTAGAGAAAATCAGGAGTAAATTTATGTCTAGGAAGAAGGGAGGGATGGGGAGAAGGTGTTTTAAAGATTTGACTTTACTTCTCATTCTCTTACTCTAGTCTGATTGGTAATAAATTAAACCAATTTCCCCAAGTCCAGTCAGTTTCACCTGTAATGATATTTCGTGAGTGATCTCTCTCTGTCCTTCCCTTGACCCAGGAGTCTTCTGTTATATTTTCTCTCCCCTCTCTGGCAGTGACAGAGCAGCTTTCGTGGGTGCCTGGCACCCAGCCAGGGCCAACTCACTACGCTTGCTACAAGTTTTGATTAAAGAAAAAGCACTTTAGAGACCATGGATAAACTACACCAGAAATAAGTCTGTTCATATATGATAACAGACTTAAAAATTAGTCAACCTTCATTCAGTCATGCTGAGTCCTCATCTTGTTTCTTTTTCTTCAATGTGGCCTTTGCACTGTATTTCGCTTTATGCCATTAAAAACCTATTTGGAGGACCAAATTACTAATTTTTTTGAGATTAATGCCGTATTCTTGTTTATGGCATAGCTGTTCTGAACCAGCTTGCTGGTCCCCGGACAGTCTGAATGGACTCGACCTTGATGGGGGCTGGAGTATAAAGAGGCACCACTATTCTTTCTTCCTGCTCCTCCCAACTCAGCTTCCAGTGAGGAAGGTTCAGCAATAAAGAAAACATTTACATGAAAGAGTTATTACATGCATCTGCTCTTCTCTTCCCCTGAGAGCAATTATGAACTATTTGAGAAGGGCTGTCCTTGACTGCAATATTTCTATGTATCACCACCAGCAGCTGTAGCAATGGAAGCACCTGTACAGGCCACCCTGCAGTGAGACAGCAAGTCATTAACTGTTCTAAGACCTCTTCTAGATAACAGTGGTAACCCAAACATCATTAATCAACTTATGCTAGAGTTTGCCTCATGGATGTTTAATACGTAAATAGCTTAATAGTTTAATATAATTTCTAGTTCAATATCTAATTATGTATAGTAAAAAGACCAAAAGACAAAACAGGCAACTGTGTCAAGAAAAAAATGCTTGCATGTTTTTATTTTCTTTAAATCTGTATAAAGCATGAATGTAGTGTCATGGATCACTTTTTACATAAAGCAGTCAAATTTCCTCTAAGTCAGATTCCTTGAAGAAGTACATTATAATGATGAATGATGGAAAAATGAAAGATTTTGGATGGTAATTTGCACTATTAGGGAATTTTCCTCTATGTTAGAACTGCAGGAGCGTGGTTTTTTGAGGAGATTTTGACCCATTCACATTATCTGAAGGACTCAGAATTTTGAGCCTTTCAGTTACAGTGGAGCCTGGTATAGCCAGGATGAAGAAGCATGTTGAAATACTCAGTGATTATTTTCAGTGATTCTCCTTCCTAGAAACTGAATGCTTCTCCTCCTTCTCCATGTGCTGTTTTCATTAACTACAGGAATGTGATTGCTCCTGAAACTCTTGAGCCAGGAACATCTTTCTCTGAGGTCATATAGGAGAATTTTCTGTTACAAAGCTATGTGGAAACAAAGGTAAAATTTTTGGAAAGTCAAGTTTGGGTTTTCCAGGGCATGATTTTGATTGTGTAGGGTGATCTGGAAAGCCTGGAGCTTCTACCATCTCCTTTAGTCTTGAGCCAGTGAAGAGAATACCTTCACCAGTGCTGGAGAAGTGAAGGTTGCATTGAGATAGCTCAGGAAAGTTTGCAGTGGGAGGTGTGAGAGAATCCTGCTGATTTAGAACTGGGATGCGATAGAGAGCTCCTGTTATGTGGCATGGAAAATACTTTCCTGATATGTTTGTCTTGTTGTGATGATGTCTGTGATAATGATGACAGTGGTGAGGAGGGTGTCCTGGAGGAGGAGGACAGGGTGGTCCATGATGGTGAGGAGGATGGTGGTGATCTGGTCCATGGTGGTGAGGAGGGTGGTGGTGATCTGGTCCATGATGGTGGGGAGGGGGACAGTGTGGTCCATGATAGTGAGGAGGATGGTGGTGATCTGGTCCATGATGGTGGGGAGGGGGACAGTGTGGTCCATGATAGTGAGGAGGATGGTGGTGATCTGGTCCATGATGGTGGGGAGGAGGACAGTGTGGTCCATGATGGTGGTGAGGAGGAAGGTCATGATCTGGTCCATGATGGTGGGGAGGGTGGTCATGATCTGGTCCATGAGGAGCGGAAGTAGGATGGTGGTGACCTGGTACATCATGGAGAGGATGGGGAGAAGAAGGGTCTTCGTTGCTGTCTTGATCTTCCTTGCTGGATTTGAGATTATGCTCAGAGTCTTCAGGTCTGGACTGAGAAGAGGGGGGACATTCATGTCTGTGGTGATGCTTATGGCGATGTCTGTGACCAAAATGATTATGACAATGAAGGTGTCTGTGTGGATATCCCAGAGCTGAATATTTACCTCTTCGCCCACAGCCATGGTGCTGTATATAAAAATAATATGGAGGAAGTATTAATCATGTGTTGATAGGGCAGAAGAAATTGGTGAGGAGAGAGGTGGGAGTTAGTAGGTTGGCATTCATAGGTCTGATGATCTTAAAGGAAAAAATCTGGGTTTTTTTCATGATAGAAGAGAAGGAGTAGATAATAAAATGCCAAGTTACTGAAAATCTGCTGGAAACACTACACCATGTCAAAATGAAATTATATAACCAGCTGAGAAGTATTTGTGATAGATCAAAACAAAATAAATCCACACTGGAGTAGCTGTTGTAATATAAACTGGAATACCAAATATGATAAAGATCGTCTCCCCTCCTCTTGCTTTCAAAAATTTCTTTGAACTTGTTTGCCAATCTCTACTCAATTATACTAAGTCAAGTGATTGAACTGAGAGAAGACACACTTGGAAGGAATAGTAGGGACAGCTCAATTCTGATTCATCCTTTGATTGACCTAGGACTTGAAAGTCAGTCTGTCCTGACATCCTGCATCACACCCAGTCAATAGAAAATTGTCATAAATGTTACAATCATTTGCCAGTCTGGACTAAGCAAGGTTGCTGTACCTGCATGAGAATACAGCCAGAGATGTGTCCATAAACTGAGTACATACCCAGGGATGGTAGATTTCACAGCTTATATCTGTTCCGTCAGTTTCATCTGCATCACTGATAATTCTTGCCTTGCAGAATCCGGTGTGCTAAGCAAAAGACAGGGAAAAAACCCCCACAATTCACATCTGGGATCTTGTGATAGAATTAATACAAACTCTGAACGGTCAACATTTTACAAGTTAGGTTATTCTGTTAGTACCTAAGTGTGTTCACATAGCTTAGCCAGATCCTGAGCCTTCCAACCAAGTCTTGCCAGTGATTAATAATGATTAAAATATGTGCCGTTTTTGAGGGTTCTTGACTGTGATGCATCTTAGATGCACTTTCCCACGTGCACCTAGAGGACTACTACTCCACATCTCACTTCCCTTTTGATGTCAAAGAGATTGGGCAGCTACTAATGCCTCCAAAATGAGTGCCCTTGGGTGCCTGATTTTTCTTCCTTTTTTTTTTTCTGCCTTTGCTTGTCAAACATCTGTTCAGATTGCACTATTCTTAATTCTTCTCAACACTATTCTGTAATTCTTCTCAAAGCTCTGAAAACCTGGCACTGTCTAGCTATGCTGCCTCATACAAAACCCAAAGCAGAGCTTTCTTCCATTTTTTTTAAAAAAGTAATTTGTTGTAATTTTTTTGCATTACTTCCCTTAGCATCCTGGTTGCTGTGAGTTTCTCCTGCTGTCCAGTCCTTTTGTGTGGAATTGCTCATGTGAAAGAGCATAGCACTCAGGTGATGGGTTCTGTGCATGTTCTCTGTACTGGGTGCTTTATCTTGATATTTGTTTAGGCCTTTAGTAGCCCATTATGATCAGTGACTACAAATGTTAATGGGATTTTACACACAAACAGCAGCAATGGCAGCACTGAGGACAGAATTCAGACCCTCTATAACCATCTGCCTTGTACTTTATTCTAGTGAATTTGTAGCTCCCTTACCAGTTAATTCACAACCTTTTCCAGTCTTTTGGAGTATAAAAAGCCAGAGAAGATGATGGATGTATATAAACAGAAGTTGGTTTTTTTTTTCCACATATTTTTTTTTCTGTTTATATTTCAGTATTTCAATTTAGTTTCTGGGAAAATATTTATTCTGAAATTGTGAGATCTTGCCTAGCTGTTTCCTTGCTGTAGACTGTTATAGTAATAGAAAAAATGGGGTGAGGAGGATACTTTGATAGTTTTCAGCTGATGAGCTTGAATTATTCCACTCTCCATTCCTCTGCAGCAGAGAAGAAAAAAGTGACCCTGAGCTCACTGGGATGACATAAGACATATATTTTTTTCAGGATCTATGACTCATATTCATGTAAAAGTTTTTATGGACATAGCGTGAATGATTTGCTGGGGATTGACCACAATTTGAATGCAACAGCCAGATACAACCTGAAAAACTCTAGGCCTTTAATATGCCAGGTTCCAGTTACATTAAGATTTGAGAGTTCAGACTGTCTCCTTATAAAAGATGAGGGAGCAGCTGTAAAATTAGGATCTGGGCTTGAACATGCTGGATTTTTAGTTTTGAGTTTGGGTGCATGCTTATAAGAAACACTTGGAAATATATTGGTAGACTCTTCCTGGTACCACCCATTGTATCAGTTCTCATTCTAAGACTCTACTTACACCATGCCAGTCATGAAGAAAATCACATTCCAATGCCTGATCTGCTTGCTGCATAGATTTGGAACAGTTGGTCTCTTTTATAGAGAATCCTAAGATGTGACCTTCACGGGAGGCAGTCTGAAACCAAGAGGTCAAAGAAGAAGTGGTAACTAGGTGTATTTAAAGTACAGTCATTTTCAGAGCAACCATACTTCATCTTATTGTCAAGATCTCCTCTACCTCATGCTTTCCTTGCCTATCTTGTTCAAATGTTCATGCACATACACATATTCAGCAAGGAAAAAAGATTAGATAATTTATATCTCACACCCTTACAGCTTGCAGGAATGCTTGCTTTAATTCTTTGTTTAGTATGTGCGTGTGTAGCGGTTTCACATTCGCTTGCTCGCCTGCTCACACCAGGCGAGAGTGTAGTGTAGTGGTTTCATGAGAATAAGGATTAAGAGAAATGCAAAACAGGCCTAAACTTCAAAGATAAAAATAGTTTATTAACAAAAGACAACAGAATCAAAATCAACCCCCAGGTGGTTTCTTCTTCCTCCCCAGCCTCCCACCCATGATGGTTCCTTTCTCCCACCTCATTTATCTTCCTTTACTACCATCCTTCTCACCAACAACACAGAGAAACAAACTTAGAAAACCCCTGGTCAATTTACCACTCTTGAAATAGGCTTTCATCAGTCCAATTGGAAGAAGAGTCTCTCTTGTCTCACCATGGAGATTTTTCCCACAAGAAGCCCCAGTCTCTCGTGGAGTTCATGTCACTGTGAACTCCCGCCCAGAAAGGATATTAGTTCACATGTGACACAAGTCTTCCCTTGGTTACAGCTTTTCCCACAACTGTCATCCAAGGGCTCACTCATATACTATGGGGTGGAGTTTTAAGGATGAGTTGTCCTGGTAGGAAAGCAAAGGTCTTCTCTCTCTGGAAGCAAGGTTTCTCATTCCTGGAACAAGGGGTCTTCTTCTATCCCCGAGGGCAAGGGACTCTCATCGCTCATATCTGTAGCCTAGTCCCCATCTTTCTCTCCCTCTGGTCAGGTTCCTCATTAATCACAACTGCTTCAACACCAAGTGCCTTTGCTCAGGTTACAAGCAGGACATTCACTGCATCTCCCCCAAGGTATTCCGTGAGTTACAAGGAGCAGTTCATCACCATGGCTTTACAAAAGATTTTCAGCTTAAAGGCATCTCTTCTTTCTCCCCTCCTTTAGTCTTTAACTCTTTTCTCATTGACCTAGGAGCTTCTGCAGGCTTCTTCCCTGGCTCAACCTTTTTCTGAATCCATCAGGTACACCCAAAGGGTTAATCCCCTTTCTCAGTGCAGTTGGAACTTCATGCATTCCACAGAGTGGGGGAAGAGCCGCGGGAAAACCAAAACAGCAATCGTAGCTGCAATCCCGGCAACTGCAGGCTGATCTCTCTCTCTCTCACCCCGTTGGGGGGGGGAAGCCCGGCCCGGGAGAGGGGAGGGCCGGGAGCCCCCTCCTGGAGTTCCATTCTCCTCTCCCTCAGGCAAGGAGAGGGAGAGCAAAAGCAGCCCCACAGCAGCATCACTGCCAGGGAGGAGGTGGGGGAAGGGGGAGCCGGCCGCAGCCCCGGCACGGCCCCCAGGCCCTGGGGCCCAGAGCGGCCGGCCAAGGCCACGCCGGAGTTACCTTCCCCGCGGGCGGAAGTCGAAGAGAAAGCTTCAAACTTCCCGCTCCTAAAAATGTAAGCTTCGCAAAGACGCCTCTAATTTTCAAGTGGCTACATGAAGTGCCCATCTTAAAATTAGCCAATCCGTGGGCTCCTCACCTCTGCTGGAAACTGTGCCCCGGCGGAAGTAGAAAAACAAAGAACCCCCCCCAGGAAGGAGAAAAAAAAAAGTTGTTGTCCTTTAAACCACAACAGCATGTTATAAAATCTGTTACTTTTACAGCCTGTGTTTTTAGGAAGTAATATCCTTAGAGTCTTCTCCCTAAACTGAATTGCTGCTCCTGTGAAAGTAGAGAAATCTATTGGATGTCAACCACCCCTTTCCAGTGATGGGAGTGCATAATATTACAGTGCTGATGTTATTTTGAGGTGAAATTCTGCCAGTTACTGTGAGAATGTTGCTTTCTCTGTTGTCAAGGGCATTAGTTATGGAGAAGGCCTTACTCTATATGAACATGGGAGAAAGCCTTTGTGATCCTATTAAAATCCATAAAGAGGTGTTTCATTTTAATTTCCAACTATAGCAGTACTTTTATTTCAACAAGTCTGTGTTGAAGGTGTCCTTAGCATGTGTGCACACACAAGTTTCACTAGTTTAACTAAATTGGTTAAAAGTGCCTGCACACACTTTATGGTATGGTTTTTTATTGTAATTCATAGTTTCTGAGTGTTAAAATCCAGCAGTACAATCTAAAGTGTCACTGTAGCTGAAGATGGTGAAATGTGAAAACAAAGTGTTTGGGGAGAAACACATGAACCCAGGTAATGTAAAAGCAATCCCTTTCTAAATGGCAGAAGGGATACATCGTGCACAGGGCTGCAGTGTGGAACTCTGTCAGGTTTCTGAGCAATATTAAAAGCTGCAGGGAGGTGGGTTTGGCATGCTATCATTTAGGCAGTTTCCAAGATCAACATGTATTATGGTGGGAGCCATGGGACCTCGTTACAGAAGCGTCCTGAGCTGACACACGTGTTGGCAAAATGATCCTGTGCTGTTTAAGTGAAAGTCTCCAGTATCTACCAACAAGAAAATCACACAAAGGATAAGTCTCCATGTTGACATCACTCAGATATGGAGTTATTTACCAGACCCAGAAGTTCTTCAAGAGTTACAGCACAAATTCACCTCCTGTCCTCAGAGTGCCGCTTTGCTCTGCAGCAAAAGTCAAAATGATCCTGAAAAATGATCCTGTTGTATCCATGTGCTAAATATTCTAAGAGCAAAAAATTATCTGTCTTCTACTTACATAACATGTGACTGTGATAATACCTGACTGACCATCTTGAAGTCTGCTCAGTAGTAAATAAACTCATGTATGTCATAGGTAAATAGGCATTCAAAATTAAAATATGTACACAAAGAAGGCTTTGAATTCTGAATACCATCACAGTGCCATAGATCTTTAGCAAATGAGAAATCCTTTTGCTTTCTCACACCTAAATTGAAGTTAGTAACAAGTATTTCCAAAAGTAGGACTTTCAACTTTAAACAGAGGATTTATGCTGGTAGATCTGATCCTAGAAGGGTTTGAGTTCTGTTCCCATGGTTTTGGAGTTGCTCACAAAATGGTGTCATTTCTAAGTAATTCTAGGAGAAAATGCCACTTACCATCTTTAAAATTCTTTCAACTTTATCCACAGCGAAGTTGTTTGTGTGGTTACCTTCACTGTTGAATTTCTTCAGGGCCTTTTCAGCAATATCTTTATGTTGCTCAGTGACTTCTAAGGCTTCAAGTTTCACAGGACAATCTTTGCACTCTACTAAGTCAGGTGGAACTGTGAAAACAAGTAATTTAGTAATATTACATTGGATATTAATACTCTTGGGAGTGTGCCCGTGCCTTTAATGTGAACTCATAATGAGAAGCTTAAATGCAGCATTTCCTTGGAAGTGGAATACCTGTCCCTCACTCCACAAATATGGGTTTGTCCTGTAATGTGGAAAACCCCCAAACCCATGAAAATGAGTATTCTTATAAATCATCTTAGAATCTTACCACCCCAAATGTGCAGTCTTTCCAAGCTTACATTTGTTCTGATATTCATTATCATATTTTGATGGACTGGAATGGTGATATCATCTGATATCAATAAAGTCTGGTTTAGAGGAGTAGGGTAACCTTAATTCTATTATTCATTTTTAACATTCCATTTGAATTATCTAAAATATGAATTACAAGCAGATGAATGTATCTGTTATGGTTACCATACACTGGTAGTGTACAGACTTTGGTATGAGGGCTGGTTTGAGGTATGCATTGGCTTACAGCAGTGGTTATTTTACCTGGACTTAATGTACAATTAAATCCATATAGTTGAGGTTTCTTCAGCAGATGGTTTGTATATGTGATAATCTTACATTGCCCAAAGTCCTGAGAGGAAAAAGAATACATGATTATGATGTTATTTTCCCTGGATTTAATTGGATGTAGGCAATCATAGAAATTATACCGCCTTTTAATGTGCAGTACCTCTAAGAATAACAAATGTGGTCATTAATGGAATGTTTGATCAAGTACCACTCAAAATTTGTCTTCGGATAAAATGGGATCTGTCTCTACAAGCGGCTTTATTTTAATTCTCAGTTTGCATGATTGAGTAGACAATGGAAAATGGAACCAGCTTTCTTAGTCATCCTGATACTTATTTAGAGTAAGATAATACTAGAAGGCAGGGAAAGTTAGAATGCCAGGTTACACAAATCTTTGTCAAAAGTGGATGGACCTTTTCATCCATTCCTTTTCTCCATTAAAAAAAAAAAAGAATAAATGCTTTCTCTTCCTTCTCTTCTCTCCTTCTGGCCTTCCTGCTTTATCCTTTGTCATAGTGTCACAACTCTTCTGTTTAAATAAAGTTTTGGACTGTGGGTTCTCATCATTGGAGTACAAAAAGAAAGGACAAGTATTGCTGTATATCATTCATGTACTGACACTACAAATATTTCATATTGTCATACCACAAATGCTGTGACAGAAAACTGACAAAATATACCACTGGTATTTCTGGCTAATATACTAGGAACATGCTTAAAAAATAATTTCTAGCACCCATTAGTTGTCAGCAAATTATGCTTAAAACATAAGTTCTGCTACAAGCAGTGGAATGTGCAGTATAGTTCCTTTAAGACAACTAGTTAAATAAAGCAACATTTGTTTGAAGGTCAATCCTTTCCCAAGCCTTTAGCTTATCTTCAACAACTCTGGAATTAGATAGCTTTGGGGTTAAAATGAGCCATATTAAAGCCCAGTCTTCACTGAGAGATTTTGTGACACAAATTTCTGAATAGTTTAGGTGAAGATCAAGTTAGTGCATTATTGGTGTATGAGTCAGTGCAGATGTCATTACTTGCCATTGGATAGGTGTCACTGTATTCACAGGACTCCCAGTGTCTTCTGGATAAGACAGAGCATTCAGTTTCCAGCACATCCAAAGTTAAGTAGAGGACTGATGAATTTCCCTGGAAGAGAAGCACAAATAAAGTGTTTGTTTCTCCATTATTTGTAGACAAGAGTTTGTAGACAAGAAATTCTGAAAGAAACTTTTCTTGAGGTCACTATGGTTAATCTTTAATGAAGCTTCTCCAGTTCTCTATTAAGGTTTTTCAGAGCTGACAAGCATAGAAGGGGTTCAGGCTGGAAGGCACCTTTGGAGGTCACCTTGCCCAGCCACTTGCTCAAGGCAAAGCTGAAACTCCAAAGTTTCAAGTGCATTCTGTGTATCTTCAAGACAGACATTCCACTACCTCTCTGGGCCACTCTAGAACTTAACCATATTCTCCATGATTTTTTGATTTTTCTTAGCCTTATATGTAGTCAGAATTTCCCTTCCTGCAACTTATAACTGTTGCCTCTTATCCTTTTGCTGATAACCTGTGAGAAGTGTCTGTTGTTAATCTGACATTCATCAAGTAGGGAAAATGCCAGAGATAAAAGGTTGCCATTCCATCTTTCTGTTTTTCCCATAGAACATATAGTTCTATTAGGACATCTGTTGTCTAGGCAGCCAATTATGTACCTAGATCCATTTCAAATTACTTTAGTGACCAGATACTCTTTCAGAACTTTGCTTCCTGCTCAGTTTATTCAGGGAATGATGCAACAAAACTCTAATAATCACAAAAAATTCAGAAGCCTTAACTCTGAAACTCTTCTGGTATGTTCTGTCTCCTGAGCAAATAGTATTAGGAGAATTAAAATTTGAATTTGGATGCCAGTGCAATGGGATGTGGTGTTAAGAATTTTCTATGGCCCACAGAAACAGTTTTAGAATGGACTATTTAAACTTTATTCAGCCCTTGTATGGACATTCAGAATAAACACCTATGTATTTAATTTTATCATTTAGATAAAATCATGCAAAGCCCTTCACTGTGAATAAATGTCCTCGGGTTTTATGAAGTTCCATCCATTCAGGTTCCTTTTTCAGAGTGTTTCAGTATAGATGAGACCTTGTGAAAGAATTACTGCAGTCTAGTGTAATATTTTCATTAGTGAGAGTCCACCAGTGTCATGTTCAGCATGTTAAACTGGTTTCGCAATATTTGTATATCTTAGCATTGTCTCATTTTAAAATAGGGATTAAGTGTCTACATCCAAATATGCAGTAGAAAATTCCTCTGTTCATCTGCTCAATAGCTCTTGGGGAAAAAAATGGTCTTGCATGGTGCCTTTTTGGTTGTTTTAAAAGCATTTTGGTCACTACAGCTCTGCACAAGTCCAGAACTGCTGTGTTGTGGATACTTGAGTATCTTATGCTTCTAGAACTCCTGTGTAAACCCAGTAGAGATTTGGCTGTAATTGCTCTTTAGGTTTCTGAGGGGGCTGATGTGATAAACCTGTTGCACACTATTGCATGGAGAAATAAAAATAATGTTTTGATTTTTTTTTTTAATGTATATATATTAATAATGTTATCTTGGCAGTGGAACCAACAAAAGTTCTTGCACAATAGTGTACATGATCAGTGTACAGGAGGTCACATCTGGTGGCTTTGGGTCTGGGAAGGTACAGAGACCTCACAGGAAGAATTCTTTAGCAGTCAGATAGATAGAAGGGTCTGTTCTGTTCTTGTAGACGCTGTGTGACAGCTGAAGCTGCGGCCCTGGGCTGTAAAGATGGCAAATCTCAGTAAGGATACAAAGCAGAACATAAACATGGTAATCTAGTGCTGATAGCATTCATCTGGAAGTGTGAATCTCAGCCCTAGTCCATATTCCAAGTTACAGTTTATACTTTATATAGTCAATAGTTGCTTAAAATATAGAAACACTGAGATTTTTCTTTTTAGACACAACTTTGCTTTTCATCATTCATTCAATGCATTTTGCATGTCTTACTGCCTGGTGGTACCACTTCAGAAGGGTGACACACAGCTGCATTGCAGCAGCATTCTTTAAGGACAGGGGACTTCAGGGTTTAAATCACTTAATGCAGAAGAGGTCCTTCCTAGAGGAAGCTCTTTGTCTTCCTGGCTACTGTGTAAAACCCAATGCTATAACTTGCTGCACTCTTATCTTTGAAAGGCAAAATAATCCATCAGGGTTTTTTTAAGATGTGCCTGAAGACCTGTAACAACCTGTGCTTTGGGTCACTTTCTGAGTCTGTACTTGTCCTTACAGGCAGTGCTAAGCAGCTCCATCAAAAACTAACCTGTTTTTTCTGTTGCCATACTGAGATTTCTGGGACAGTGCATGTGTGCCTGGATACCAGTTTCATAGTCAAGCAGCTAAAAACTACCAGATGGATTAGTAAACCTGCCTGCCCTTGGTCTCTTTTATGTGCTAGCTAAAGACATTTTTATTCTATTGCTTTTTTTGCTATTGATTTCTTTTGACATTTAGGCAGTCATTGAGAAAGGCTTGTGTATCCTCTCTAGGAAATAGAAAAAAAATAGGAAGGAAATAGGAAATAACTGATAGGGATTCTCTATCCAGTCCCTCCTCTGTTTTGCAGAGCAGGGACTCCTTTGACTTCCTCAGCCTTTTTTCCTTTCCAGCAGTTTATCCACCTACCTCCAAAATTAAGATAATAACAAAATACCAATTTGCAGGATACATTGATCTAATTAATGTTAGTCATTCATGGATTAAAGAAACCTTCTGAATATAAATTTTGAGTGCAACATCTGAAACCAGAGAGCAGACAGGATGGATTAATGTCCAGAGTTGTATAAAGCTGTTCAGAGCATCTCTTATGCAAACATCCTGCTGACCAAGAGAAGAAAGGCCATTCGGCATTGTTTGAAATCAAGCTTACGTGCAATAAATCATACACAAATGAATACTGAGGTGGTGTAAATCACAACTAATTCATTGGATTACATCAACATTGTTCTACTAAAAGCAATAAACATAAGTTCTTAATGACCTGGCTGATTATTTAAAAATCACAGACTTGTGTAAATCAGCATTTATGTTGATACTTACTAAATGTAGTTCATGTGCATCAGCAACACGGAATAAACCAAAAACATAACCATCTCTGCGGTGTCTGTTGACCAAATCCAGGGCCACTCCTGCGTCTGTTTCAATGGTGTTACAGTCTGCAGGTGTAATGCTTTTTTCATTTTGGGCATTAGAGCACTGCACTAGTGTTAGAAAAAAAGCTGAAGCTAGAAGGAGCATTTTGTTTGCAGTGTTAAGTCACTTGTGCCCATGCCCTGATAAAGACAGCCTGTTTTTAAATCAGAGCAGCCCACCAAAGTTATAAATGAATGCTAAAAGGGCATGGTTTTATATAAATTTAAGTGTCATGTCAGACAGCCATTACCTTGACCCTGGATTAACATTTGCAAACAGCAAGTAAATGATTATATAGTGATTGAGCAGATTTTGAGGAAAGTAGGCTTTAAAACACTCTCTGGACTACCCATCAAAGGGCCTGTTTGTGATTCTTTAAGCAGGCATTGAGCAATAGTGCTTTATCATGGAAAGTACTTACTTCTAACAGTGTAGGGCTGAGCCTGGCAGTAAGAAGGTCCAGTTTATGTGTGCAGATGTTACACAATCTTGGTCTTCAGTTTACTATTAAAACGGCTGAACTGAAAATATGCTGAAATATTTGGGGTCAAATTATGGCTATATCCATATCCATGCTTTTACAGATCCTTAACCCTCAGGCAGCTAGTGAAAGGGGAACAAAGAATTCACTCAGATGTGGAAAAGGGATATAGCTCAAGGTGCACTGCAGCTCAGGTGGTCTTTAGCTGCTATGTGAATACCTGCTACTCCTCCAGCTCAAGAAAATTTAGAGCAGATTTCTATCAGCTTCATATCCTTTCAGACTGGTACTCAGAAAGGGACTGACCCGCCTTATACCCATGTAATCTAGGTATGGCGAGAAGTGACATAAAGCTGCCTTCCCATTCTCAACCTGAGCACTTTTGTATGCTTTTTTGGTTATGGTAGCCTTCATAGCGTGTTTTAGAGAATTGCTGGTAATTTTTCTTTTTCTATTTAATAAAACAGTGCAGTGCCTAGTAAGATTTATACCTTCCAAGGGTATGCCAATATCCTCTGCTAAGCAGAAAGGATGAGATGTTGTCTCATTGTATTCAAAATCTTTTATTCAGAATAGTTTAAGACACTCTTAAAAGGCAGTAATTGCTTGTCAGGGAACAGCTGAAGATGGAATACAAAATTCAAACACTGAATAAGAAAATACAAAAATGCCAAGTGAGTCCAAAATGACAAGGTCAGACTCAGTTGAGGAATTTTCCAGATCTAGGTTGATGTGAAGATTGGATTAACTTCTCACAGAAAAAGGTGCTGGCTGTATAATCGACTTGGGGGCTGGAAGCTAGATGATCTCTAAGGTCCCTTCCAACCCATACCATTCTATGCTTCTATGACTTGGATTTACATGTTTGACCTTGAAGGGTTTCCTTACTTATTTTTTTGAGAAACCTTCAGAAATACAGTGAATAATCATCCTTAACAATTACCTCATTTCATTAATCTTTGTTTTAAAAAATTCCACCTCTTAGCACGTCTGATGTCTAAGAAATCTTATTTTGAAATGCATTGAGCTGAAGCAGTAGATTTTGTTCATAGTTCAGAACACACTGAACAGTTCTCTGGTAATAGATAAATGGAGCATCTTTCAATATCAGAACCAGGGCCATTCAAAAATATCATGAGTAAGTTTAAAATGATTAAAAATTGTCCCCCCACTTGTGGAACTTGTTGCCACAGAAAGATCTGGTTGCAGACACTGTCTTTAGGGGCGGAAACTGCTTAGAAAAGTCCATGAACAGCAGGTCCTTACATGGATACTAGAAGGACTCAGCAGAAGAATACCCTTTAAAGTCCCTGATACAATGATTCTGGGTGCTGGAAAAGTACAAGGGGGAAGGCCATAAGCTTCTTCTAACCACCATTGTTTTTTGCCACTGGGGGAGATGGATACTGGGCTGGACATACCAGTGTTCTGAAGAAATAGGACATTTCTTTTGGTTTGGTTTTATAATATTTCATTATAATTACTCAGAATCTGTTCCAGAAGATAGAAAAAAAAAAGGAGTGAAATAAATGTTGTGTAAATAAATAATCAAAGACATTTGAAATATATCTCATCAGTTTAAAAATAAAATTTCCAATTTTTCTGTGTTTCAAATTGCACTCCAATTCATTTATTACAATATTGGTTCATTTTTTCAAATGGGCAGTGATACTGAAGAAAGGCATTGGATTAGGTAATTTTCTCTCAGCTGTCTGTTGTTTGCAGATTGTTCTTTTATTCCTCTTCTGTTCTGGGTTGTTCATTGTGACACCCATCATTTTTTTGACCATAGCTTATGTATATCTTATGTATGAAATTGAAACAGTATGAATAAACAGTGGAAGATGTGCAATTCCTGCAAAATTGACTGCAGAAGTAAAGTAAGATTCTGTTCGTACTCTAGAGAGTTCTGTCCTTGATTTCTTTGGAAAAGAAAGAGTGGACTCTATTAGTAAAGTACAGCAATGACAAGAACTTCAGGCACAGTAAGAGCAATTAATTAAGTATTGGTTACACTTAAGTACAAGTCCAGATAATGTATTTTTATCACTCTTCAGTCTGATATATTTTTGAAAACTTATTTTGTTTTTATATTTATTACTTGTAAGTTTTGTGTGTTGCTTTAATGAAGCCATCTCTGTAAAGAGATTGCTGGAAGAAATAGAAATAATTATCCAAAAATGGCATTTCTCTTGCACAGTGTATCAAAACCTCGTTTATGACTTTTACCAAGGCTTGACTTGCAACAGTGAGAGATGATCCACATTTAAACTTTAAGGATATGGTAATAAACATCCATCCTAAACCTCTTCAGCTCCCAGCACTGGGAGAACACATCAAAAAGAGGCTTATCTTCCCCACTTGAAAAACAGTGTATGAGATGCATGATAAACATAACTATAAACTAGAGGGATAGGAAGAGGAGAGCTGACACATAAAGGAGACGATATGCAGTAACCAATTCCTTTCCTAAAGTACAGCTGTAACTATTTACAGATATCCCTGGTTTCTTGGGAGCACAGCTGCTGTGAGCAGACTGTTCTCTGCCTTCTGCAGGAGCTCTTCACGCCCCGGCTGGTGGCACCACATGGCACAGCTTGGTCACCTGTGCAGGCAGCAAGGCCTTTCCCATCTCATACTGTGCTGCTCTGCAGCTGCTCCTATTCCTGCTCCCAAGCCAGAGCCCAGCTAGCACAGACGTGTGGCTCCAGTTGCTTAGAGGTGAATTCTGGGCTGGCTTTTCTTTTTTTTTCAGTCTGATATTACACAGAGCTTCAGACCTTAGTGGCCTTGATGCAAAAAGCAAAAATTATTTGCAGTTCTTGGGGTGGCTCTGCACTTAACAGGAATGCCCCCAAGGAGGGTAGAAAAATATGTAAATGTGACATGTCTTATTTTTATCTCCTGGGTGAAAACAGGGTGCCCTCAATGCAAATGCAATGTTAGACAAATTTGCTTTGGTTATGGTTTTCAGAGCAGCAGCTGCAGATACAGCTTCCCCTCTCTGCCTGCAGTTTATTTTTCTTTACCAGTCACCAGTTTTTTATCAGACTTGTAGAATTTTCATCACCTTGTCTATCAAATTTCATTCAAAGGGACCTTAAATTCAAAAGCTACTTGGAGGAGACAAACTGTCAAGTGAGCAGGTTGACAGTGTAGTTACAGAAGTCTTGTTGTTTAGGAGGCCTCATGGACTAATCCAGGGAATAAAAAGGGTGTCAATATTCCATGTCTTGTCCTCAGTGTCTTTGGCTGCAAATTGCTTTTCAGGAAAAAATAGTCTGATTGTAAATTGATGACTGTAAGAATATGTTGAAAGACTGACCTTTTTGCAGAGGGGCTTGAGAGGCTGGGGGAAAAGGTGAGGTCAAGAATTTGATTTTAAACATGGAGTCAGAGGGAGTTCTACATCTCAGATACAGAAGAAAATGCGTAACTATGAAGTGTGTGCAATAGGTACATTCTGAAGTCACACAAATCGAATTTATATTTAGTTTATTTTATAAAAACCTTGTTTTTAAAACCCATCTTGAGAACTTTGATGTCTGAATCTTGCTTTTTAAAATTGTCTCTTTCCTTTGAATATTACTGTTCCTATTTTTGTATTCATGGTGCCTAATCTATATTCTGAGGTAAAGGCTTGAAAGTATCAGATAAAAATGTCAACAGTCCTGGAGGTCATTGACCATCATTTTTCTGTGCCTGAATAAAAAACATTGTTCATGTGAAATTGGAAGGTTTGCTCAAATAAACGTCAGACCACATTTTACCTGGACATTGCCCAGATAACAAGTTATTGATGGATGATATTATAACTTAAGATCAATGGGTGTTGAAAAACCATGAAACAAAATTGAAAAGTGATTTGGGAATTGTCTGCCCTAATCCATCTGCCTCTCATCTCCAGTACTGGATGAAGGGCTTCTCTGTGACACTGGCCTTTTTTGCTGGACAAGGGCAAGCAGCATAAAACAGTTCCGAATCCTGGGAGGAGGTGAGGAGCACTTGGGCTGTGGCTGGAGGGATACAGGGTGTGTTACTGCCCAGCTGCTTTGCTTACATTGCCTGGAAGCTGAGACCAGGCTGGAAGATGGAGAGATTCAACAGTACCTGGGCATGTTTTTAAGAGGATTTGCTGCAGTCCTGTCTCAGAGAGTCACTGTGTGGAGACCAGGCTGCCCATGTGGGTGTGCTGGAGGGAGAATGCTGCAGTGCTGGCCCACTCACAGATTGGCATAAAGGTGCTGAATCAGCAGCAGGATTTGAAGTCCTGATGACTAAATGCTACCAGCTGTTAATAATATCAATGCCATATGGGAGTGCTGCAGTATGAAGGTATGTCCTGGGGACAAAGGAAACACAGAAACTATACAACCTCAGATCCTATTTGTAAGTCAAGAATTTAATCTTGGACATCAGCACTGGGACTCTATTGTGGTGAACACTGGTGGTGGCCCGGGTGACCCTGAAGCTGGGTATAGACTCTGTGCTGGAATGGCCACAGCAAATAAAGGAAATACTCATGACTCTGCACTGATCACTAGTGCTTCCTTGATCTGTACTGGAGGTACAGTTACTGCTCAGAAAAATACCCCTTCTGCTGTTTATTTTTAAATCAGAGAAGGCTTTGAACCCAAATCCCAGATCCACGTTAGGAAAATTATTGATTCAAGTGTCATTTCTGAGCCTTATCTGCAGAACAGGCTACACAGTATCCAAAAGGAATGCTCTAAATTGTGGATCCAGACTTTCCAGTGTCCCCTGTTACTCCCCTTGCTTATGTTCACACAAACTCCACTCCATTTATCTTCACTCACTGTGGCTGTTCAATTTACTGTTGTAAGGAGCCATAGCCAAAAAAGAGAACTGAGTGAAATGGGGTATTCTTGGCTGTGAGTAGCAGTCAACGAAGCTGATTTCTTCCTCAGTGCTCTTTTAGGGGAAGAATCTGGTTGTGTATGTTGACAAAAGTCCCAGTAATGTCATTAAACTGATGGAGCCACGGTGAGAATAGAATCAACCTGCAAACAGTTAATAAAAAGGGCTGTGCAACAGAAGTGGGAAGTGTGGTGATTAACTGGAAAAAAAAAGAGGGACAAACCCTGTGTTTTGAAAATTCCTGACGTGGGATGGGCTGTTGCCCCAGTGCTCTGTTTCCTGACTCACTAAAGACAGCTGTGGGTGCTCTGTGTGAGGGGCCTGGTATCCCAGATTTTGGCACATGGCTGATCAGCAGGTCCTGCCCAGGGAAATAGAACACACTGGTTGTGTTAGAGAAACCTGAGCTGGCAAAGGTGAAACGTCCCGAGGGAGAAACAAGATGCTGTAATTCGATGACTTGATAAAAAAGGGAATGTTGACGCAGCCTAGAGCTCTTACTGCAATAAGAATTAGTTAGAATTTGAATTTTAGGGTTTTTCAAGAACTATCTGATTTTGAAAGTTTTTCTACTCTAAAATAAATGAAACCAAAATATATTGAAATTTCTCATAATGTGGGATTGAAATTGAATTACTTTTCACTCAGTTGATATGTTTCACACATCAGTTTTTGATTTATTTTAATCTTTGAAGCAATCAAATTACTTCTTTATATCAAATTTATGCTTGTAGGAGTTTTGCAGACTGAAAATGCAAACACAGTTTCTGTGAATATAATTCCACACAATATTTCAATATTATTTTGGCCCCACTCAAAATAAAATAATACTTTATATTCTATTTATAATAATAAAATAATACATTTTAATCAACTTGCATAAAGCCAGGATACTTTGACAAAATCATAATTTTGTCAAATTTTGTTGGAAGACTCTTTAAATGTAGAAATTATGCAGGATCTCTAGGGATGATACAGTATCATAAGAGCTTCAGAAACAATAATATTTTATTGATTTTGTTTTGAACAAATGGTTTTACAGATCTGGGGGCAACTGGAAAAAGGCTTTGTGGTCTCATACAAACCCCTTAATTATTGCAAATATCAGTGTACTCCTGGCCATAGATGACATTTCTTTCCTATGTTCATTCTTTTTCTTCTTGTCTTCTCATTTATTTATATTTGTTTTCATCAGTAGAATTACTATGTCTGACTTTAGTGAAATCGATTTTTCTTAGCTGCAGGCTGTCGAGTGCCCCTGTGGCTTTGTTATAAAGCAGTTAATGTGACCTATCTCAAGAAAAAATTAGGCTGATTTTTTAAATCGTTGTTTTGTCCTGCACAGCAGCATCAGTAGAGCATAAGAATCTGAATAGCCTGGAGATGATTCTCCACCAGCCAGAATTGTGTGCAGAGGTTTCACACATGCTGTAAGTGAGGTTTGAGGCATTAAGAAAAGAATAATCATTCTTGAGATTTTCTATGGGAAATAAAAACACAGGCTAAGCTCCTCACATTAGAGTTAAGTTTACCCACAAAACAGCAAAACCTCACTAGCTCTTATGCTACCCAATGCTGAAGTGCTGTTCCCTGTTCATGCCCTGTCACAGTGCTGTGACTCTCTAAGGCCCCGAGAGCGTCCCTGCCCCAGGAGGGTTTGGTGCTGGGTGCCAGGCTCAGCACAGTGGGGCTGTTCCTTGGTGGCCTTGGGGACAGGCTCCAGGGCAGTGCTGGGGGGAGGCCACGGCCAGGGCTGACCCACCCCACTTCCCTCAGGAGCTGCTTTAAGCTGAGGCTGCAGCTCCTGCTGCATGGCAGCTGTGCCTGTGCCTGGCAGGACGCTGCAGTGCAGACCCAGGTTCAGACCTGCAGCCGTGTGTCCCTCACACCTCTCTGCTCACTGCAGACTTGCTGGGAGACTGCTGGGCTGTGCCTGGCTCTGGCTGCCACAACCACACCAGCCCCTGACCATGCCTTGCTGACTCATCTTCACAGCTTGACCTCAGACCGGCCTCTGAACTAACATGGTGAACTGGCACCTTCCTATAACCTGACTTCCATCCCTGGGTGTGCCCTTCTCACTTCCCTCAGGCACCACGGGACAGGCCCCTGCCCTGCCAGCCTGGTTGTCACACTTGGCTCCATCTCCCTATCCCTTGGGGAGCAGCCATCCCACATTGGGCCCTGATGGACTTTTGCTGCTAAGGCTATTTTTTTCTGATGTCTTTGGGCTGTTCCGGCCCTGCAAATTCTTTTATCCTCCACAGTTACCTTTCCTTCATGCTCTTCCTGATAGGGGGAATTTAAGAATAAAAAATAAATACTTTTGTTGGAAAATGCCCCAGTTAAATTTCTTTTCCCAGTCTGTTCTTGTGATTTCATAAAACTGAGAATGCCAAAGATGAAGACTGCAATAATCAATTTATGTATTTGAAGTTGTTACACAAATTAAAAGCTATGTTGCCATTTTGGCTGTTATTTTGTTGCAGATAGTTGAGGCACTTGGGTGCTGGCCAGACTGGTAGGCTTTCTAGTTATCAAGGGATGGAGAATGCCTTCCATCTGCTTTGCTTCTCCTGGACAGGAATCTGATGGAGAAAGTTCTTCAGGAAAAGGGAGAATAACTGGTCCAGTGACTGGTTTGGTTAGGTCTGGCTTGTTAACTTGAGTCTTTTCTCCATCAGGACTGTGTGTAGATCCTGGAGCCTTAGGTGCAACTGGCTTTCTATCTTGATGTTCATTTTGACTTTCTCGTAGGCTATGGAAAGTGATATCCTCATTTGAAGGGGGTAGAATTTTAACCCAGCCCACTGTTTTTTCCAGGTGTGGGGAGAAAGGATTGGCATCTGAAGGGGAAGCCTGTTGATCCTGCCTGGCTTTTCCAGGTGTCTGATTAGCTTCCTGGTTTTCCTCTTCAGTGGCAGGATCCTAAATAATAAGGAATAAGCATTATCTAAATGGAAGTAATTCCAAAATCCTTCAGATATGAAGACTACCCTTCACACAAAGGATTTGCTGCATCTCTAGTTCTTCAAGACCAGCTACAGAAGAGAAGCTCAAAGGATAAATGTATATAGCTACTTCTTGTGCCAGGGGAGATGGGTACACAAAACGTGGGTAACTACAGTAATATCCCTTACATTACCTTCGTGATTTACAATTTCATTGTAGAGCATTCTGAACAATTCTGCAGGATTGTCTCTATAGTCACTCTATTGCCTTTTTATCCACCCAACAACAGTCTGTTTTATCACAAGAGAGATTTCTTCCTGATCTGGCCTTATCGCTTTCTTTGAAGCACATGTCTTTTTGAATAAGAAAACTTAAAAATGGCTAGGCTTTCAAAAGTTCAATACTTGTTTTGTAAAGGAGTATTACTCTTGCAATATTAAGATTAGATTAAGAAATACCTGCTGACTGTAGATTTCACAGGATATTGTGACAAACTGTTCCGCACGACTGTTTACTAGAGAGCCTTTGCAGAAACCGATTTTCTGTAAGAAGAAAATACAAACATTTTTTCACATGGCACACTGATACTAAGCTCCTAACTTGTAAAATAAGTGATTATGAAAGGCTGAATAGTTATAGCTTCTAAGTGTATTTGTAGGGATAAACAGCTTGGGCAAACTTTTATTTTGGGATTGGCAGTCTTACAAAGGCAGGCAGTGTTTTGATAAAGGCCTTGTGTTTGCAAAGGAGGGTTAGGTAACACAATAGCAAAAAAGTAAGCTGGCTTCTCAAGGCCGAACCACAACAGCTTGCTTAAGTTCTCCTGCAGCAGAATATCCCTATTCAGGCAAGTTGCGTGTGGAACATAATATTATTTTCCACACAGAACCAATTTCACGCCATACTAGTGAAGGAAACCGTGAAAAAAAATGCTGTTTCTAGTAGTTATGTTTGTAGGTATCATGGTTTGGACCTCACTTAAGATGAGGCTTTAAATGCTATCTCTTGGCAACATGCCCATTCAGCCTTCCAGTTTCTCTTACAATTTTTTCCTTAGTTCCTAAATGTTTTTCTTAGCCGACCTGAGTGTGAGTATACTTTATATGCATTGCTTGTGATTTATTATCTACATCTTTTTCCTTGGAAGAAATCCATTAGACTCATTCACTTTTGTAGGGCGATGGATACTCCACGTTTTTCTGGATGCCATTTTTTTGTTTTCTTTGCTTATGGACTTCTGGTAAGAATTCAGAACTTTTGCCAAAATATTTCTCTATTCTAAAGCAGTCTGTAGAGTTGCAAGACAGTGTAGAGCTACAATCCATAAAAAGATGACTGTGGGGTTTGGTTCTTTTCTACAAAGATCCAAGGAGATAAATACTAAATATTTTCTGAGGAATCATAGTATCTGGAAAACTGGTGTTTAGACAAGGAAAAGTACTTACAGCTGTTTCTGGTGGAAGTGGCTCACACATGGAGATGTCCACAACCTTGTCACTTTTGGAGCAAGATGTTTCCTGAATTAAAAACTCTACAAAATATGCAGGGCCAATGACCCACTGTAAAAGAGAGACCAGTGGCAATTAGAATTTGTGCACGTGTCAGGAAAAATAAAGAATTCTACTGACCTTGAAATATATGAAAAATTCCTGCTAAGTCTGGGAGGAACAGGTGATACCTGGGGCATTACTGCTAGTTGTGTTATAGTGAATGTTTGTTTGCCAGTGCTGCTTTATTGCCTGGTCATTTTTTATTTCTTATATGTGCACAATCTTAGTAACTCATGGATTGGCATAGTAGAAATGAGTTTGTCATAAGTTAGCATCCATGTCAAACTACATAGCCAAAGACCCTCTTCAGTGTCTTGCTGACAGTTTCTGATTGTTTTAATGAACAGGATCATTTAACTGTTTCTGAAATTTGGATTAGAAAATGGAAGTGAATAGATAGCATATTGTAGTAATATCTCATGGTTTGAGACAAAGAAGAAAAACCATGTTGCTATCTACACATACCAAATTTTAGAGAGACTAGATAATCCTGTGGTAAACAAAGAGGACTTAGCCATGAGATCACAAGCTCTCTGCTAGTCTAAAATTAGTTTTAAACCATGCTGAGACTCATTCAGTGAATTACAGGTATATGTTAGAAGATATGACTGTGCTTTATTAAATACTTTCTGTTAGGGAGTGACAAATTCATGGTGGTGGAAGAAAAAGAATTAACAGTGAAACTTTTCTTAACTTTGGAAGCAAGTCTATGTCCTGACTTTAGCATAAAGCCCTTATTTTTGCAAGAAATTGAGTCAGAGTGTTGGATAAAGAAGATCAGGATTATTCTGCATAGAAGGATTCTTGAGGGCTAAAACAAGTCAGATGAGCCTTGGCTGACCTGCATTGAAGCTCTTGTGACATTGAGGACAGAGAAGTAATGAGTTTGTTCACTCTCTCCATTGAACTTGGCAAGACTTCGAGCAGCAGCCTCCAAGTACTCGGGCTTAGTTGGAGAATCATCAGCTGGGCAGTCGGGACATACTGACCAAATATATCTGCGTGGAACTTTTTATTCAAACAAAACAATGTCGTTAGAGAAGGCATAACCATAAAAGCACATTGACAGTGTAGGTCACTGTAAATGCATTTATGCCCCCAACCTGCCCACTTGTCCTTCACTCCCCTGGAGTAACAATATGTGGTTTTCACTCCTCAATAATTTTGAATCTTTATGTATTTGCAGACCCATGAAAATGTTGCAGTAGAGGCAGACACTGAAGAGAAAAGTTCAACCTATTGACAGTGGGCTTGCTGTTTTTCCTTGCCTTTCACAAACCCATAAAAATATTTTTTGGTTCAGAGGGTAAAAGCCCATATAGAGGCTCTGCTGAGTGTCCCAGAGGTTAAAACAGTTATTACTGAACTCTTTCGAGCTGCAGGACCTCCCTGGCCTTATGATCACTGACTTGAGAAAATCAGGGCAGCTGAAGCTAATAGAGATACTGTGGTGTCATAATTACATTTAAAATTTAAAGTAATGCTATTTGGCAAAGGGTTTTTCCAGTTCTTTTAAAAAGAGTATGTTAAAGGCATACCTGGTTGTAAAGTGCACTCATAAGTATTCAGATGAGCAATATTTCTTGCCTGATCAATGTAGATAATTGCTTTGCATTGACCGTAAACCTAAAACAGTATAAACATTTAGAAACAATTAGTATTGCATCCTTTACTGATCATCTAGTACCTAGACAGGAGTGGTTCATTTTCTTCTTGCAATCATGGGATTCTTTTCTAGACAAAAGTTTTGTTAATGCTCAAATGACAATGAAACACATTTCTAAGCAGCTCCTTTAGAAATAAAAGGCCAGTTCATTCGCTGGTGTGATTCTGAGCTGTACAGATGCAAAGCTTATCTGCAGGGTGGCCACTCTTCTGGCAGCTGAGAAGTGCCCAAGTGTCACAGAGTGCTCCTGGCTTTCTGTCCTGGGCTGGGTCTATGTCTGGAACCCAGAGAGTTTAAACCCAGTGATCAGTTCAGAGTGTCTGGATCCAGTCTCCTGTCTTCCACCTTCCCTCTTTTCCCTATAATCATAGGGAGAGTGGTAGGAAGGACCATAAATCAGCTTCGTGACATAGTCGGGTCATCCTTACACACAAAAAACTCTGACTTTATGGCCGAAAAAAATACTGACCTATTAATATCCATTGTGCTTTTATATTTAAGAGTCAAAAGTATATTCTCTGAGAGCTTCTTAGATATTCCTACATGTGTGACCAAGCATGGTCACAAATGCATGCTCTGGACATGCATTTCTTGGCTTCACTGAAGCCACATCAACCATACAGGCTTTGCACTCTTTTCCTGCTAAAAACACTGTAATGAAAAGTAAGCAGGATTCTTGTTATTTTTTCTAGTTTTTCATTGAAAATTTAAAATTGATTGACCTTAGAAGCAGTCCAGGACAATTAAATCATAACATTTTTTTTAAATATGAACATTGTTTCTTGTCATTCTTCATTTTCTAAGGGTTTTTTTCACTTGTTCAGAATAGTTTTGGTCACCTGTAGGAAGAGTCTTGGACCACTTTCTGTCTTTGCAGCTTATCTTGCTGAGCTTTTCTTTTTCTCCTATTTCAGTGCAATTTTTGCAAAGTTGTCAGAATAAAAGTGGAATTAAACTAAACCAAAAATCACACATTATATAAAAGCAAGTTACTTTTCTTCTCTCCTTGACAGGCTGTCTTTAAATAAACTCTTATGGAGTTGCTATAAAAAGTAAACTATTCTTCTATATGGTGTCCTCACATGGCTATTTCATTTGGTCTGTTTATTAGCTCTGGTCAAAAACTTTCTTTTAATTTTCACTTTTTAAAATAAATCTTACCAGTCTATAAACTGATTGGAAAGTACAGAGTAAAATCATGGATATTATAAAACGGGCTTTGATTTTTTTCTAAGCTTTGCTGCCCACTAAAAATGCAAGTGTAGGGATTTTACAGTCATTAGTAGTACCTGAGTAACTCATCATATGCGAGATTAAATAGAAAAATAAAATCCTTACAGTTGAATGAGCAGCTCTGGTGTTACAGTTCTTCCACAACTTTTTGCTGAGTACATGGCATTCAGTATCTACTACATCCAAGATGAGGTAGAAGACAGAACCAGTGATCTCCTGAAAACAAGAAACAAAAGGGTCAGATCCCAGTTTTGTATCAAAGAAAGTAGGGACACATAAAAAGGAGAGATGGAGAAAGGGAAAACATACAGGTGGAATGCATAAATACCCTGAAAACTGAACACTCTCTGTGACAAAAGTGGCAATCAGGTGAAATTCGGGTCCTGTTAGAACAGGCTTGGTCATGCAGCTAGCCAGCTTTTCATGAGGAAAAGTCATTTGGTCAGTTTTGTCCTTCTGATTCTGGTACCAACCAGCACCCGAGAATAAAGACTAAACATGTTGATGTTTTCACTGTCAACTGCATTTTATTGTCAGATTTGAAAGGTAGGTTATTTTGCCTGGAATAAGAATGAGATCATAAATACTAAAACTAATAAAAAACTGCTAACGTGGAACATTCCCAGTAGGCATTAGAAAGAGAAAGATCTTATTTCTTAGAGCAGCATCTTATTCAAGTGTGGATGCTTTGCACTTGCTGTAAAGAGGCAAGGGCTGTGTTGATGCAGAAGCTTAAATATTCTGCCTCAGGTATCAGGGAGTGCTGTGAGAGACCTTGGAGAGTCACATGGATATCTCAGGTTCACTTAAAGCTTCAGTCCAGTGCTTGAGTTCTGACCCATGCTTAAGTCTGGAAACCTTTATTCAGTTCACTTCAGCACAGCCTGCACAAAGCAGTTCAGGCTCAACTTTTGGGCAAACGTCTTTCCAGGCAAGAAGTACAAGGAAGGACTAAAAGTACAGCTCTGTATGTCTAGTGCTTACATCATGTAGTGCAGGAAGATGAGATGCTGCATCCTGCAGCTCCTCATTCTGCTTCCACTGTGGATATGGGCAAGCACCTTTCCAGCATATTTATCAAGGATACAGCTTAGCTGAATCATGTTTTATTTATATCCTTAGTGGAAAGCTGGAAAGAAGGCAGCTGTCATTTATATGTCCTGAAGAACTTAGATGTGAGCATTATCTGCGTGTTTAGACTGTGACTATGTCTTTGCTGAAGGGGGAGAAAAAACAAAACTGAATGAGAGTGATGTCCATTCATCCCTGCTTGATTTCCTTGGTTTGTGAAGAAAAAACTAAATGGGGCAGCAGCCTTGTGGAAGACTGGGGCCAGTATCAGCATCATTTTGGCTTTACTTTTGGTTTCTGTTTAACAGTGACTAAATACCAGTCAATAGGGCATATAAAGCTGAACTACTGCTGACCCTTTTGTCTTCATGCTGCCTAGAAAACCACTGAGTGGTATCTGCTCTGGAGTTCTGAGGAGATCGAGTGATACAAACTACTCTGATCACACCCTTTAGAGATGGTGGTTTTATGTGAGCTCTACCATATATACTAAACCCTTTAAATATGAAAGGGCAAAACGAATAGAAAATAAATATAAAGAATGATTAAATTGTTTTGTTATCATTGTCTCTTGGTTCTATTCTTACATATGAAACTTCTCATGCTTTCTACGATTCTTTTGTATTTTCATATCAGCTTTTTTTTCCCAAGTGTTCCATAAAGTGATCTGGTAATGTCTTACACTGAGCTCTCATTGTTTGCTTACACTAACCCTGAGGTTTAATTATAAGTGTCATTTTGAAGGCTGTGAAAGGATCAAAAGTTATTTTACAAAGAGTGACTGAGGTGCAGCAGTGCTGTTTGTGCAGTGGCACGGCAGTATCCCCACACCTGCCTGCAGAGATCCTTCTGTGGAAGGAACTAATCATAATTTTCTGTTTACATATGAGATATCTAAATACCACGATGATAATTCTCTTTAATATTATAGGTAATATAGCTTAAATCAGTAAACACAAAGTAAGAGGAGTCAAAGAGTAATTGCTACTTGCTGAAAATGTGTTTTTGAGTAGTGCAGCATTTGGTACAAGTTTGTAATTTTAAATATGATTTCTATAAGAAAAAAGCGATCACTAAGACTATCCACATGAAGAAGAAATAGCCAAGAAGAATGTGTATCTTTAAGGAGTCTCATATTTGGAATTGGTGCCTTGAGCTTTCAAACTGGTTGTTAAGGTATTCTGGAGGCACAAGCATACACATGCCTCATTAAAGAACTGTTCTTATAATCAAATGTGTTTGGTGCTAGATGGGTTTCCTCAGCTGAATCATGAATATTGATTATAAAACTTGGTGATCTTAGAAACATGAAATGCAACCAGGGCAGACCAAACTATTTCTTGTTGCCTATTGCTCTCTTGTATAATACCAGCTCTAATAAGCAGATGAGGTTGTTATAAAATCTACACATCTTTTGGTCTACCTGCTTCTGTATGTATCATCCTCCACTGGGGAAAGGATAACTTGGGGCTTATTCAGAGCTTAGCAGATCAGTGAAGGTTTAATCATCCTCGTTTTAATTTTCATTAAAAGACCGTTATGCAAAGGCTTTTTGATATCTGCTTAGTATTGAATAAAAAGTTGTATATCTTTCCTGCATTGCCAAAAAGATCCCTTCCTCAGCACTGCTGGTGCCAGGCTGCAATGTGTGCTGTGCAGCCTGGGAGCCAGAGGAGATGTGGCAGCAGTGTGACCTGGTGCAAGGGAAAGAAATGAAACATTTTGGCATGTTTTGTAATTTCGGTTAAGTACCTGTCAGTAAAGCTAATCATGAGTATCTTGTATGAAAGCAAGCTCTGTCCTACTTTCATAGAAGTTAATAGCAGATGGCTCATTAGTTTCAATTAGAGCAAAGCCGAACCACAGGTTGCTTAAGGGCAGATTTGAATCTGAAGTAACTTTGAAAATGTTTTTATCCTCAGTACTGCTTAAGAAAGTGAGAGGAAGGACCACTGACTGATGGGAGGGGAAAAAACTTCTTAATTTCTTGAGAGGAATGGGAGGTGGCATAAGGCTATTACTGTCCATGAAGCCCTTTGACATTGCTGACTGCTTCTGATGTACTCAGCCCCCAGCAGTCCCCAACAATGGGACAAAGGGCTTAGAATGTCTAGTTTGTTATTGCAATGTTTTGAAATGCCTTATTTAAGGGATACAAANAAAGAATAAAAACAAATAAGTAAATTAAACTCCCAGATGAACAAAGTAGGCTTGCTCTAAAGCAGTAAGTTGTGTCTTTAGAAAATTGAGTGACAGACTAATCACAAACAAGGACCAAAATTCTCCTGTGCTGCGATATCTTTGGCATAGGTGAAGGGAGAAGTAGGGAGATAACTGAGGTGATTTACAGCATGTCTGCACCCACCATGCTGCACTCCAGGGTGATCATAATTATTGCCAATAGGAAATAGCCCTAGGAGAAGGGTCTGAGTACCTAACTCCATAAAAAAGCCCCAGGAAGGGGTCTGAGCACCTAACTCCATGCCTGGTGATGTGGATTCTAGGCCAGCTCACATCCACCATGTGGAAAAATTATGAAGAGACCTGATCCAGTTGCTTAGTAGGCACATTCTGTCACCTGAACAAGGCAATATAGAGAACATAGTGCAAAACACAGCAGAGCATCTTTAGCTGTGAATCTCAGGTTGCTGGAGTCCACAGTGTGTCTGCAGGAACCATGTCCTTGCAAGAGCAGTAGGAAGACATGTCTTACCCTTGCTAGCACAGATCTTTAAGCATCTGGCAATGAGCCTAACTTCTTTAGTGTTCAGAACTAAGCTTTCAGGTAAGTGAGCAGGCGTTGCAGGGAATGTTAGCAGCAGGCTTCCATAGTGCCTAATCTGTTGTGGGCCCTTGTGAATTCATTTCAGGCTGTCCCTAGTTAGTGCCAGTAGATTCAGTTATTGTAACACAAAATAGTCATAAATTAAGCACACACAGAGAAATACGATACTTGAGGAAATGTGAGCCATATTCTATAGGTATTTCCAGTGTATTTTTTGCCCTTGAACTGGTTTCAGGTTTCTTCTGGAGAATGAGTCATCTTTTAGAGGTCTGTAAAGGAATTCTTTGGTCCCAAGCAGGATGTGTTTACACCTGTTAGTGCTCATATCTTTTGTGCAAAACACACAATGACTTAGTAGCCTTTGCACTCCAACTGCTCAAGGCAGTGAGAGGAAGGTGTAAAATGAAATTAAATCAGAGTAGTGGTGTTTTATATCAAATTTGAACTGATGCCTGGAGCTATTCCAAGGGCCTTCAGCAGAGAGTCATGACTGAGATTTGCTCTCTAATTGCCCACAGTGTGATGAAATTGTTTCTAGTCTGTGCATAAAGTTGACATGGCCCCTGGAGTCCTGTGAATAGAACTTTGCATTTGCCTTTTGAAATACTTCTTCATTCAAATAGATATTTCTCAGACACAGACACAGGGAGAAACATATATTGAGCAGGAGAGTGACTTACCTGTGGCTGTTCTCGGGCACTGACAATTCTGTAGAGGCTGAGTATGTAGCCCTCGTCTCGGTCAGCATTGATCTGGCGCAGAGCCAGGTCTGCAGCCTCCTCCACTGCAGCACCATCGCAGCGGGGGGAGAGCAGGGCAGCCCCTGCTCCTTGGGCTGGAGGGGCAGCAATGCAGGAGCAAAGCACCTGGATGCCAAAGAGCATGCAAACAAGCCAAACCATTCTGCTTAGAGAGCCACTGCTGCAGATCAGGGTGCTCAGTCAGGATGGAGGGGCTGAGACCTGAGTAAGATCACAAACTTGTATGGTGAAGCCATGTCTCTTTATAAGCTTGTGCCCCCTTTTTGTTACATACTGACCATCACCTTTAAACCTAGAGCTGCAACAGTAAACACCAAGTCAATGATTACAAGGTTTTACAGAAGTGTTGCTGCTCCCTCTGAGACCAGAGAGCACTTTTTCCTCCTGGCTTTCCATCTCTAGTTTGAACTTCACTGGGCAGATCATGCAATTTTGACCTCATGGCAAGGGATAAGAATACAAACACAAAGTTGCTTCCTTGAGAAACCAGATTTGCTTGAAAAAATGTATGTGCAGAACAGTTCTGGCTCCAGTTCTGTTCTGTCAGTGATCCAGTTCTTCTTCCAAATAAAATAATGACAAAGGTCTCAGTAATTTGAACAGGAAATGGCTAAATGCTACAAGGTTGATTGATTTTGCACTTTATTTGTTTAATGCCAGTTTTAAACAAATATATTGACTCTATTATATGCAGTCAGTTTGGTTGTGATGGAAAGCTCCATTTAGATTCATTCTGTGAGCATTTCTACTCATCTGGATACCTACCAGAATGCTACCCCTTAGTCCTGGAGGCATTGAGACCTCTCAAGGGTCTTGGAAAATTCTGCCCAGAGAAAATTTAGTTTGAAATGACAGCTCTGTGCCTTGTGAATAACCTGTCAGGAACTCCATGCTGGAGACAAGGGGGAATAACCTTACAAGTAGCTCCCATCTTGAAGATCTGGAGAAGTGACAGTGACCATTACTTGGGGAGGATCCCAGTGAATGTCACTGGTTTTCTACTAAGGGGCAATTCTGCAGCATTTCACCTTGAAGGATACCAGAAGCTGGGTTACCACATCCCTAGCTCTTATTTTTTGTCATGGGACTCTGTGATTGCAGCTTTCTGCTGGAGGACACCAAGTACCTTTATGTTTGAAAGTTATATTGAACAAGGAAGAAAAAGTGCAAGTGAAGGACATAATTGTCTCTTCAACACTACTGTGATGTTTGGGGTAGTTAAAAATTTCTACATTGTCCCTTTTTTTTACTGGCTGTGTGAAGAATCTTAGCCCAGAAGTGTTTAACGCATCTGGGAGACAGCAGAATGTGTCCCAGGGAATTAAACAAAGAGCCAGAAGACCTGCAACAGCACTGGGGCTGAAACTCTTCTAAAAAGACTTTGTTTGGTGACAGAGGGGTAAATTCTGATAGCAGGACAGAAGGGGCACATGGCTGCTGGAAGGAGCCCCTCGTGTCGGGTGAGGGATAATGCACGGACTGTACCCCCGAGGGAAGGGATACAAGGGGTGAATGTTGAGAAACACTGCTGTAGCCATAGTACAGGAACCACAGAAGCAGCAATGCAGACTTGCTCACATTGTTCCTTGTGCCTGGGGATGCTTCCCCTGCGGCTAAAGGATAATAACTCTTTTTCTTTATCCTTACAGTGCGTGGCATTTCTATGGAGATGGGTGCCAGTTAGTACTGGCTGTGTCGGTGCTTCTTATAATAGGGGATTGTTATATCCCTGACTCTGTTCTTTGTACTCTTCCTTGCCTGGAAAGGAAAAATTTCTCTGTTGAAGTAGCTGACCTCAAAACATGGACACAGCTGGGAAATCTGATCATGTCCAGCCAAAGCAGCACATGAAGTACATATGCTTTTGCAAAACAGGGTTTGGAAAAGCTGAAAAACATTGTCAGCCAGAGATGCAGACCTGGCAAAACTCCTCATGCTGCATTTCAAGGGAGGAGGCATTTATATTTTATGTAGCACCATTTCATATTTCTCATAGCCCAGAGAATTAATTGCTAAATACTGAATCTGTTACTAAGGCCCGGGTGCATGGAAATAGGGTTATACTGGCAGGAGACAAAGTGATTGCTTCAAAACAGTCATGGAAAACAGATCTGTAAGGAGGCACAGTGTGTCCTTAAGAAGACAAGTGTTAAGGAGAAAGAAGATGAAGTGGAGCTACCAAAGTGGAATGCAGAGAGAAATTTTTTTTTCTTCCCATTTTAGAAAACAAGGGAGTGGTTACACCAGGTGTAGGAGAACATCTGTGAAGTATGGAGCCTGCAGATGTTTCTGCTACATATCCTTGCTTTGTGTGGTTGGAAAAGGCAACAAGAAAATGCAGCATTTCTGGATTTCAAAGATCCCCAGAGGCAAGGATCCCTTCTATAAACATATGGTTTCTGCCATCAGAAAATTTTCTAAGCCTGTAAAACACTCTCTTTTCTATAGCTTAGTTCCTATTTCGTTCTATACAAGACAGTTTCTATGGTTTAGTTATGGTGATTCCTAGTTTTGAAAAGTCTCATGTGTCTGGTGTTACAGTGATGCAAAACAGAATAGTTGCCATTTCATTAAATTCTGTACTGTGTGTCATGCAGTGAGATGGGAAGACCACCTATCTTACTGCATTAAGAGATTTCTACAGCTTAATACTAGCACTTTTGAAGGAATGTCTGCATGCAGGGTATACTGGAGCCACTGCTTTACAGAGAAGCAAAAACTCCCTGAGCCACTGACTGGCTGTGGCTGGTGCAATTGCCCACAACATGTTTCCTGCAAAACCCAGCATTTGCTTAAAATGTGACAGCAGCTACCTTTACAGGCAGAGCTTGCCCTCAGTGTGCTGCCATCACATTAGACTATAGTTTTTAGAGTCCAGGCTGATTTTCCTTTCCTTTACACACCCAGCTGAACTACTGGTGCAAGTGCCAATGGCTTTTCCCTTCCCCATTGACACAGCAGAGCAGAACTTTTCTGTATTATGAGCTGTTGCACCATCACCAAGAGCAAGTGTTAGTTGTGTTGCTTACTGAGTATTGGGGGCTTCTAACTAGGAGAACAGGACAGGTAATTTGAAACAGTTCAGAAATGACATGTGTTGTGCAATTTTTTGCTGCCTGCATGATAATTATCGTGTAGCAAGTGCTGTTCCTGGTTAAACATTCATGACTGTCTTTGAGACTGCTCCCTAGGGCCTGCAGAATTCCAGTCTGGCTGGCAGTAAAGAGCCTTCTGGCCCCAGCCCCTTATTAATTCTCTACCTAGAATAGATTCTGCCTCTAACATGTGCCAGAAATTCAGGGCAGATTTGACTGCTAGAACAGTGGTAAATTGCCATCCCTGTCTGGGTCCTGTTATATGAGATACATGCCAGTCATATATTTTTTATTCCCTTGAATTGACATTTCCTTATATGCACACAGACGATGCAGGACCCCATGATTTTACTGGACCTGTGTGTCTGCTGGAAGACAGACAATACACATGTATTTGGCTGCAGGGATTGATGCTTTCAGCCTGGCAGCAATGAGCATGTCCTGATTCTCTGTTCTTTTCATAGATATGGATGCTCTTGTGCCACGTCCAAAAGTTTTGTGGTACTTCTGGTGGATATCAAAAGTAGGTACATGCTAGGAAACATTACAGGTGGAAGAGAAAAATACTTTTTTTCCTGCCACTTCTTTAGTGTTATTGGTGTGTGATCAAAAGAGAGGACTGACCTGATTTTCCACAGTGCTCAGCACCCACACATCCCAGTAAAGCTGATGAGAAGTGCAGGAGCTTAGTGTTTTTGAAATCAAGCCCAGAATATGACTCATAACGCTGTGAAGGAGATACTTGACAACTAAATGAAAATATATACAGATAGAAGGTAACAAAGCATTGAACATTTTATTGTGAGCTAACCTTTCAGATGGTGTTTCTATCACAAAGCTACAACTGTTGTATAGGTCTTACAACAGTTTCATTGAACAATATTTTAACTAGAGTATCCCTGTATGTAAAGGAAACTACTGGTATATGTTGTAATCATCTATATTTTGGAGCAGACCTTTGCAAGATCCTGACCATGGCTCTGCTCTCTGGAGGGTAAAACTCATTTGGCCTCAGAGTCAAGTGCTTTTACCTATTTGTACTCAATTTTGTGGTCTGTGTGTTGCTGCTGCTGGTGCACTGATCCTCCAGTTTGGCTGCATTGCATGTCTGAAACACAGCCTAGATATCGAAATGGCGAATCTTCCCAGGGCAGGGAGGAGGAGGAGGCACAAAGCCAACTGGGCGAGGTACTTTGTCATGCTGAGCAGCCTCTGCAATGGCTCTCTTTGTTACTGATTTTGCTGAGAGCATGGAACGCAAAATTTCTGAAGAGCTGGATTCAGATGCAACAGGGTTATTGTGGGCAAGCCCAAGATTATGGTTTGTGAAGCCTACAGCACTGGGCGCCAGTCCTGCTGAGGTGTCTTGACCTGGATGAATGTAGGTAACTCCAGGCTGGAAAAGAAAAACAGTTTGTGTTGGTTTTCAGTGATCTGGGGCTTGTGACATACAGGTCGTGAATACCTTACTAGGTACCCTGCTCCGAACTAGCTATAGGCCTGCAACCCAGGTTCAAATGTTCCTGACCATCACAGAAGTCTGATTTGCATTGGAACACATGCACAGGAACCCAAGAACACATTTTTTTATAGCCATTGAATCATTAGGACCAAATTCTGTGTTATATGAACTTTCAGAGCCACCTACACAGCTGGTGAAGCACTTAAGACCAGCTGTCTCATTTTCTCTTTCATATACCTCTTAGACAGTTAATTACTGTTGAATTACCAAGAGCTGTTGTCCATAGGAAGTATTCAACCACCACCTAGTCCTTCTGAGACCAAATGTAGGCTAAAATACCTAGAGAATACACAGGTCAGGTGCATGTTTCCCTGCCCTTGCTACAGCAGCGCAGGACAAGGTCCCTGAATTCAGTCACATCTAAGGACTAAAAGTCTTCAACCTCACAATGCTGATTTCTGTTTTATATTTTTCTGCCCCATCACTCTAGCTGAGCAGAGTTTGGTTCCCTTTGTTCTGCAAGACATGTGAATCTCCCGGATGGCGAGGAAAATAAATTGTGCCAAGCATGCTTGGCAGACATGACATAATTCCCAGCACAGAAATCCATGGGATAATCAGGAGCTACCTTACATTGGCTTTTAGGACACAGAGTTATCACAGATAGCTAATGCAGTCTACAGTGAAAAAAGCAAACTCAAAATGATGGCTTGTATGAGTACCAGTAGGCTAGAATACCCTGGAAAGCAAGGGAATATCTGGAGCTGGTACCTGGTGTCCGTACAACTGGCAGTCCACCTGAAGGTCCTGTGAGGGACGTTTTACCATCACTGCTATGCAGAAACCAAAATTCTGGCAAAGCAGAACATTGTAAAGAGAAAATAGTTAGAAATAGAGGGGGCCTTCATTACAATTTTTAATTTCAGCACATTTAAAAATGGCTACTTGTTCTCATGTTTTATCTGAGTATAAAGGACTTGCTTTTTAGCTTGCTGGACTCAAAAGTCAAGCTCTTTAAATACATAAGCAGCAAATAAGTGAAACTCCAGTATTCTTCAATAATAAGATCCTCTGTATGCCTGGATATGAGGGAAGGAAAGGATATATAAGAATCTAGGTAAAAAAATTCCACCCCCTAAAACTACTTAGGACTCTATTTCATCAGAAACAAAAGAATTTTAACATGATAAAGTACACAGTATAATTCTCAAAAGCATATATATCAGAACTGAGAGCACTGGAATTGTAGGAGGGGGAAACAGTGCTTTTTTTTTTTTTTAATGTGACTGTGTACTGTCCAGTACAAAGAACCTGATTTTCTCAGGCACTCATTTTAAGAAGAGTTAAAAATAATATATATTCTATTGATTAAAAATATTCTGTCTCTGGTCCTGAAGCCTTTTCCAAACAAATTCTAAACAGAATTAGAATTCAGTCCAGATACCTCAGAGAAAAGAGAAAGGTGTGATGTAGCTTTAGGAATGCTATATTGAAAAACCTATCATGGTGGTACACATCTCTTTGCACTTTGATCCCCACAGCGGTGTATTCTTGCTCCAGTGCAAGCACATCCCAGCATGATGCTGCTTTTTTGCCTCAGAGCTGGGGAGGCTGGGGCTGATGTGCTGCCATACTCACAGACTGATCCTCGGGCAGCAGCTGACAAGCCCCCGCATTGGCTTTAGCATCTTCTGCAGAGCAGTTTGTGGCACCCACAGCAAATTCAGCAACAACAACGTGCCCTGGGTGATACTGATAAAACAGGAAAATTGTTTAACTGACTTTGCACTCCAAGACTGCAGAGCTGCTGAGAAAAGATAAAAGGCAAATGTTCTGGCTTCATCTCCCACTGGAGTTAAAGGGAATCCTGTGGCTAAAATGACACACAATAGTTGGGAAATTAAGAGCAAATCAGAAGGGTGAATTAGAGCAAGCAAATTGTGTCTGTTTGCAAACATAACTAGCTACCAATGCACAATTACTGTAGATGAAATATTATGTTTACATGAAAGGCTAGACATAGTTCTAGAAATTACCTGTATTTTGGCTCTTCCGATCTCGAGTAGTCTGAGGTAAGAATCAGTGGTTTTGCTGTTGTAGTCATTGAGTGCAGCTGACACCATTTCTAACACCTCTGTGTTGTTCAGATTTGCCAGCAGTGCACAGTTAGGGCAGACTTTGAGAATGTCTTCACTGGAATCTGCAGGAGGAATAGATCATGTTTGGATCAGATTGTAAATTGTTTAGAAAAGCATTATAGACCTATTCAGTAACACAAAGCACTGTCTAACAGTCCGCCCCAAATTACAGTGGCAGGAATTTTTCCAGTGCAGGCTATAGATGGCAGTGTGTCACACAATTTGGCCATTCAAATCTTCCTGCAAGGAAAAGTGCCGTGGACTTCAGTAGCACATTTTACATGTTTTTACTCAGTTTTTATAAATTCTCTTCCTGGCAACCTCTCTGTGACACCAGTGAGAAGGTGCTTCAGCTCATACAAGGAATGGTAGAAAAATGAAGATATTTTATTTTATTGGAGTTGTGTTTGTGTGTGTTGTTTCAGTCATCAATTTTGACAGTAGTACTGGAGATATCTTGTACAAAGCAAAAAGATGTCACACTGAGCATGCAGAATAGACATTCTGCTTTGCCATGGCAATATTGAAAATGCTGGATTTAGTAAAGAAGCTGCACCTGCCAATGGGACTCTGATGACCAACAACCACAAGTAAACTCAGACCAACAAGACCTCAAATTTTTAAGGTCAAACTACTGACTGAAAAGACTCAAATCTGGGACTTGCTCCCCAGTTGGTCTTACAGTATCTTAGTTGTCACAGTAAAGAGGAGCAAAAAGAAACAGTGGGTTTGTAAGGGAATGAAACCAGAGAAGGGGGCTAGATTTATGAAATTCATTAACTGTTGTCGTTAATGCCATATTTATACCCAGCAGTTTAGAATCAGAAAAGCTACTGAACTGTAACCACTGCTATAAAAATACTCCAGCCTCTAGATTCAAACCTACAGAACAAAGCCTTTACCTGCATGTGAGTGGCATTTGCTAGCAAGTACAGATAATGTCCCATCCACCTTCTGCATCTTAACATCACAGTCACCCTCAACTGCCTAGAGAGAGACAAAAATCAAAGGGTTACATTGTTCAGATAAATTGGATTTTCTGATAAAGAGCCACGAAATTCAAAAGAACAAATCCTGGCTGACCATTCCTGACAACATTGGTCTGGTAGCAAAGGCACTGCTAGGCATGTCCTGGTGTCTGTGATTTTGTAAAAGGCAGATCAGAGCTACAAAATCTGGATCCAAATCTGGATCTCAAAAGTATCAAAAGTACCAGGGTAGCAAGATTATGGACATTTAGTACAGGTTCGTCTCTCATATAGAGCAAAGAATATGAATACTTATGAATTAAGACCTTCCACAGAGCTCTTTGATAACATTCTTACTAATCTCAGCTGGTCAGTGGCCATGGTAACAGCAGAGTGTGCTGCCTTGTGTGAGCAACATGATCCAGCAGGGAGAAGATGTCAAAGGCAAAGCTGGAGTCACTGGGAAGAGGGAACAGTTAGAGTTACCTCCCCCCCGATGGAAAATAGAATCTGAGCCCTGATGAATACAGGGGTAGGTCATGATTCATATTTAGTGAGCTCTGTGAATTGGGCCCCATTCTAGAAACAGCGGGCTCACACAACAGTTCCACTGCTTTGGTCAGGGAAAGCATCTCACAGCTGGATCACACTTGAATAAGAACAAAATATCTGAGGCCAGTAAATTCCAGCTGAGCATTACTTCAAAGGTAGAGCCCTGTCTGAGGGAATAGCTCATCTGCAGTCTTAACTAGGAAGAGATGGCTTGGTGGAATTACACCAGGTAACAGCCCACATGTAGCCAAGGGAAGGGTATTTTTGCACAGATTCACAACATGCCCTGTCTGTGGTTTGCAATGAGGCAGTGACATCTGAGCTGACTAAAGGGACAGAATCTGGAGCCCCTAAAGAAGGCCCCATGGCATTCATGGAACTGTATGTGGGGTGTTATGCTGGCAGAAATCTGTCCTCTTCAGATAACAGGACATGAAAGAAATCTAGGAGTGAAATCCTTCATGACACGAAGGCAGTGAAGTCAGCAAGGAGATTACAAGTGATTGGTGGTTATAGGCTGTTACAGTGATATAACATTTGCTTGGGAATCTGGTCATAGCCTGGCCTCTGGCATCAACATATTGAACAAACACCTTTGGACCCAGCTGGTAGTGTTCAGGTACTCACATGTTCTGCAAAGCTCCTCACTGTGCAATTTGCAAGAGGTGTTGGGCTGAGAATAGGGCACTTGGTCTCCAGTAAGTCAAGTTCAAGAAATATGATGTCATTATTTGGCCCCTGAAAGCAAAAAAATAAACCATTGGAATGGATGTAATTTCTTCACAAAACATCACCAGATTTCTTCCCTGGGGCTGCACTGGGGTCTCTGTTGCTGACTACCATGGGTAGCTCCAGGTATATACTGGAGTAACTGAAAAGGTCCTTACTATTTAACTTCATAATAAAACAGGACTCCAGATCTGGAGTAAGTCAAGATAATCATACTGATTTTATTCCAGCTAATAAGGAACAGACTCATAAATTTTGGAAAGTCCAGCTTGTATGTAGTGAGTCAGTTCTCTTAAGTTAATTTTATTCTGTTGGATAGTTTTAAAAAAATCAACAGCTTTCTTTTTGATGAAAAAACTTAATGTTTCTATAACCAGATACCAAAGAAACACCAGTGAACATTGACTTGTCTCATTTAGTCCATTGGAATTACATTGAAGTGAACCTTTTGCAGTTCCTTTGCATCTGTAACATAAGATGCAGTTCCTCGGGTTCCCTAGGTCCAAGATTGATTCTGATGTTTGAGTCATGAGTGATTCCATTTCAACCAATTAAGTAATTTTAGTGTAAAGGCATTAATATGAGCAAAGCAGTATCACCAATGTTTTTGCATGGGTAACTCTGGACACACTTCTGATCTTATTTATGTCTGTTGTAGTCTTTTCTAAATTACTTTGTTATCTTCTCTTTCATAACAATTAGAAAACAGCCATGGAGTTTCACTCATGTCATTGCTTGGGAATATTTTCCATGTTTTAAGAGAATCAAAGGTTCTGAATTGACACATACATTGTATTCATGACCATTTCTATGGCCCTTCTAGATAGCTACAATGATGGCAATAGATCTTAGGGAAAATAAGCCACTTATTTCAATTTAGACCGCTTAGCAACTCAATGGGACATTAGGTAAAATTAATGCCTACTACAAAATCACTAATAGCATAGAGTTTTGATAGGTATATATTTGGCCAATAAATAATTATCTGATTCTCAAAGATTATCGTCAGTTTTCCTCCAGATTAGTTACTGGGCTCACAAATCAGCACCTGGAATGATCTGCCTAAGCAAATGTACTGCATTTGTAAGCCAAATCCTTTCTAGCATTGTACAAAAACATCTGAACATTTCTCTCTTCCCCTCTGTTCTGCTCTTTGAGGGACACATTCCTGTGACCTGGATTCTCCAACTGCTACCAGATGTCCTTGCCCCATTTAAATCAACAGAGCCGTGCTGATTTCCCCATGTGAGGATGGAGCCCTTGCAGGCCCTTGCACTGGTGATTTCCAGGCATCCCCAGGTGAACAGAGTGTTCTGCCTGCAGGCTCCTCACTTACCTGCGGTACCACGCGGATATCCTCGATTCTGTTTAAGGCAAACTTGTATCCATGATGACTGTGGCCATTAATATAGTTCACAGCAGCTTCAGCTGCTGCATCAGATTCTGGGTCATCACAGCCCAAGGGAGCAGGGGGAGCTGCTGCTACAGCTTTATGAATTGGAAGCTGAACAAGCAGTATTAAAGCTACTAGTGCCTTCATGGCACCTGAGGAAAACTGATCCCTTTCAGAAATAAAGATCTAAGACTACAGTTCAGATGGTAGCTAGGTAGTGAGAACTGGGGCCTCATTTATATAGTACATACCTCAGATTTACATGAGCACATGCCTGATATTTGTCCCAGTTCCAAGAAGCATTGCAAACAACAAAAGAGAAAAGTAAATGTTAGGACATCAAGCCGACTGATTAATATTGGCCAAAGTAAATTTTATCAGGTAGGATATTGCGAAGTCTGCTAAAGCGGCTTAAGAAGAAAGCGTCAGCAAAAATGTAACACAATTTTTAGACACTTCTACTAACCAAATACTGTCCATGTAAGAGGAATATGATCCCTTCTGTTAAATGTGTAGGGATGCTAGTGCTAATTAAGCTTTCTTGTAAACAGGCCACATTCTGTTGGGGCCCAAATCTCACCAGTCTAAATTGTGAGATCAGTAGCATGATAATTTAGAAAATGGAATTTTAAGTAGTTCTAAGGATCACATTCAACAGTAAATGTAATTGAATAGCAACTTTTGCTACTGAATTTATTTGGTATAGGAAATGAGGCATAGTTCCTAAATCCTTTGCATCAGCTCTTTCTTTCTCTGAATAATCTGAATATGTCCAATAGTTCTTAGAGTTTTATTTTGCAAAGCAGGCATCTTGTAGGAATGTTTCTGGAATATGTTGTACAGATTTGAGGATTTGGCAGAAGATCCTAAAGAGCACAAAGTGTTTTAAGGAGAATGTAGAGGAAAATTAGCTGCTTAAATGTTTAGGAATGCTGGATCCAATCTTATATTTACATTCACAGTGTACATATTTACAGAAGAGTAACTGGATAAAAAAAATATTCTATGTAGCAGAATATAGCATCTATGATGTGCCCAGCATTTACAATCTTTAATTTAAGGTGAGATGACCTTGGCTAGATATATTCTAGCTAGACAGACTGGCTCAACCAATAGAAATGTTTTTCCTGCAGGGGTTTCAGAGTAGGCTTCTGACATCCACTTTAGGGCAGTGACCAGGCTGCAAAACAGTAAAGGTCCCTTTGGCTTTAACATGTATCAATCTTTTGTCATTTTTAGAGTTGAGGAACTAGCTGCAGATTTGAGATGAATAGCAGGACTTTGGCATAGTTAGAAGTTGGGGATTTTTACTTTAGATAATAAGTATTTCTCCTCAGCTTACGCGACATTGTGAGAGAAGGTACAAGTTTTGGGAAAAGAAGCAGTCTTGAGTCATGCCTCTCTCTTCTAGAATCTATGAATACAGAAAACAAAATAAATAGAAATATTTCAGTTGGGCAGGTTACATGATAAAGAAGGAGAATGGGAAGAGACTAAAAAGACTGGATTATTTGCTTCAGTTGTGTGGTATGAGGTGTTTTGGATGCTAGGATTTACAAATTGAAGAGATTTGTGGGGGAAAGAAAGGCTTTTTCTCTCTCTTGCATTAAAAAATTGGTCTGAGCATGATTTGTTTCTTCTCCATGATTTGAAGCAGGTGTTACTTGGCATTTGTTCTGTTGTGTGGATGATCATTTGTTTTCCTGACTTTGGCCTGGAACAATTAAAGAATGAATGTTTGGTGTCCCAAAAACACACTCCAAATGTTCCATGTGGACATCTTTTGAATCACGGCAAATTTATTTAGAAAGATAGTGTTTTACTCTTTACTGTTAATGCACAGTTCAGTTTCTAACCTGTAAATCTTTTAATTCCCTTTTTCCTTTTTTTGATATGAAACATGGAGGTGAACTTCCACCAGATACAGATTGAAATTGTTTTTCACCTGAGTGATATAGAATTATCCCAGTGAAGGACTTTGAATATTATTTATAAATTACGTGTGGTTATTACTCACTTTCTCAGGTTACAGCTTTTCTAGTTTAGAATTGCAAATACAGTAAGATGTATAACATTTCTGCAGTCAAGCTCTACATATTCCTAAATATAATATATAACCCAGTTCAGTCAACTTCAGGTTCCAGTTTCAAAGAACAACTTAAAACCTCAAATAGCAAACAGGATTTATTATCTTCTTTCTTCCCTCTTCACTGTCACTCACATTCCATATTCCATTTACCAAGCAGGACAAAAAGGAAATACTTTGAAACCTGCTGTACCTCTCCTTAGTTTCTCTATAGGCCCACTCAAGCCCTTCCCCTCTTGGTGACTGTATGAACTTTCTTTGTGGGCATACAGAGGATGAGAAATGTGCCCACAGCATTCTGAATGCTCAGTGCAATGTGGAATGTTTGCAGTTGACAGGCTTTGGGTGACTTGTGATATGTGTGAGGAAATTTGTATTTGGTTTTTATGTTTGGGAAAGTAATTTAAAAATACAAGCAGGTAGTTTGGCTACAGGTAATATGACAAAGGAGCCTCTCACCTTTTGGCTACAGACTGACACACATCTGCCCAGTAATTCCCTCTGAAAGTGGGATTGCTGGTGTCAGCTCCCTGCAGACCTGTGGCCCATCACGACTGGCCCTTTTACAGCACCCTCACTCAAGAGGCAATAATTGCAGAGGTAACTTCACACTGAACTCAGTGCTGATCTATTCTCTCTCTTTCATGCCTGAGGCATAGTAACACATTGTCCTGTATTTCCAGTAGTGGCTGCAAATAGTTCTTACAGCACAAGAAAGTGAGCTGAATTCTATGGGCTCCTGCACAGAAGGTGACATCTCAACCCCACTGAAGTGAACAAGTGAACAAGCCTTTCACAGAATCACAGTATCACAGAATGGTTGACTTTGGAAAGGACATCTGGGGGTCACCTTGTCCAACTCCACTGCACAAGCAGGGAGGGCCAGGCCTTGAAACAGTCACCCAGAACTGTGTCCAGGTGGCTTTTGATTATCTCCAAGAAAGGAGACTCCACAACATCTCTGGGCAACCTGTGCCCATGCTTGGTCACCTTCACAGTAAGGTGTCTTTCCTGGTGTTCATATAGAACCCCCCCCTTCTGGTATTTATATCCATTAAACCCTTCCAAGCCTTCACTTCTCTGTGCTAGGTAGTCCCAGCTCTCTCAGCCTTTTCTCACAGAAGATGCTCCAGTACTTTAGTTACTTTTGTGGCATTCTGCTACAGTCTCCATTATGTCCCTGTCACTCCTGTTCTGAGGAGCCCAGAACTGGGCAGAGAAACCAGGTGTGGCCTCACCAATGCTGAATAGTGGGGAAGGATCACCTCCCTAAAGCTGCTGGCAACACTGCCCAGTGCAGCTCAGGGTACTGTTAACCCTCTGTGCAGCAAGGGAACATCATTGGCTCAACTCGGTGCCTGCCAGGACTCTCAGATCCTTTTCTGCCAAGCTGCTTTCTAGCTAGGTGGGGTCCAGCATATTTTCCTACATGTTCTCCTCCAGGGGCAGGATTTTAGACTTCTTGCTGAACTTCATGAGGTTCCTGTCAGCCCAGTTCTGCAGCCTGTCATGGTCCCTCTCAATGACAGCACGACCCTCTGACATATCAGTCACTTCTCCCAGTTTTGCTCATCATCCAGATCACTGATGAAGATGTTAAATAGGACTGGACCCCAGGATTGCCCCCTGTGGTGCACCACTATTTGCTGGTCTCCATTTCAACTTGGTGCCACTGATCAGCACCTCCAGGCCCAGTTGTTCAGCCAGTTTTCAATCCACCTCAATCCATCTTTCACATCAGTGGTGTGAGACTTTGGCCCCGGTGAATTAGGTTGGCTGAGAGACTTGACAAGGCTTCACTGTGATGGAACCAGAACAAGCTGGGTTTACTGTTCTTGTTATATAAAATATAGTATTGATTCTATGCTCAAAAACTGAGGCTGCACTGAATCTCAGTTCTTAATAATTCATATAAACCACAATGGAAAGGTGAGTTGATGGTTTTCTTTTTTTATTTGGTTTTTTTTTTTTTTT
>VZTR01021363.1:234297-291577 GCA_013400775.1 Chaetops frenatus | reverse complement strand
TTTTTTTTTTTTTTGGTTGGATGCTTGGAACAACTAGTGATGATTGGAAGCTTGCTGCCCCTGCCCAACCTCATCTGGAAAAAAAGCAGAGAACCACTTCCGTAGATGTCAAATTGACACCTTCCTAAGTTTAAAATTCAAGCAAATTAACCAAGCAAACAGATAAATATCATTTTTTTTAAAGCTCCACATCAAAGTTAAACACTTGTGGGGATTTCTGAGGCTCTCTTTTCAGATTACTGAAACATCATTTTTTGGTAAAGCAGACAGAACTGGTCCAATTCTCTGCACCACATCAAAAGATGCATTTCTGAGCAGTGAGGCATTGTACAGTACTGCAAAACTTAATCACCTTTTGCTTTACACTTGATTAAATACATTACTTTTGGATCATCGAGTTCACAAGATATTGGAACATCAGGGCTGTCTTCTATATAGCCATCACCTACTCAGAAACCTGCACATGAAGGCAAGAAGATGTCTGCAGGGAGAATGTCAGAAAGTTAAAGTCACCAGTCTTGTCAAGGCAGCATATTGCTTCCTTAAATGACAGTATAATCAGCATTTAAAAATAAAGTGTGTGAAAACCCATAGAGGTCTGAGAAAAACCTCAAGACAAATTAGACTAATTGATTTGCATAGTCTTATTGGCCCCTTTCCACTATATGGGCAAATCTTCAACAGATGTAAATTGGCTCAGAATCACTTCAGTCCATTCAGTGTCTCTATAGCAGGAATTTCAGGATGAAGAAAAACTGCAAAGTCTGAACAACTTTACCAGATTGTAATAGTAGAACATTATATGTAAATTATTTTTATTAAATATGAGAGTCTTTAAGAGAAGGAAGGCTGACCATGTGCCCTAGTTTACTGTGCTACTTGCAGTTGAGAATTTTCTTACTGTGAGATATAAAGTGTGCAGACATGGCATCTAATTTGGGAGCCTCTAGTCCTGGGTGTCCAGCTAGAGATCCCTTCTCAGTCAGCTTTGCTGATCTCAATCTGTTAGTCTCTATGTTAACTGTGAGATGAAAATAAATTTATTCCCTTTTAATTCTGTGATCTGAAATAACCCGGTGAATTTTGTAAAAATGTTTGTATCACTAGGTAGAAGGATGTATTTAAAACATTAGAGGAATCCAATGGTCAGGAAGACCAAATGCCAGTCAGTAAAACCTTAGATAAAATGATTTCCTGGACTTAACAGAAATGTAGCAAGATTGAGAGGGTTGAAATTTGGTCTTCCAGATTTAGTGTTTATTATTTCAGAGACATTTTTCACTGGTTAGACTTTCTTTTAAAAAAACTGTACTGCTTTTATTTTTCTTTTCCTTTGAAAGACCATAAAAAGTTGTCAAGAATTTTTAAATTTTTCCTGAAATGGAAATTTTAATTTTTGACCAGCTCTCCCAGACAAAGCCAACCAAGTCTATTTCTGTTCTGTTCTCTCTTGTTCTATTTTGCTCTTCTATTGTCTATGCCACTGAAATACTTGAGTGCCTTCCAGAAGTACATCAACTGACAAAACTAGCATTTGTTACATGAAAGTCTATTCTCCTTCTCTTCCCAGTGGGAAGATTATATAAGATGCTTTGTCTTAGTGAAGTTTTTGATTGATTTAAATTTTCCTGCTCTGTGTTTTGATGTTGCAATCAGTAACAAGAGCAGTTTCATGAGTTGAGGGTTTTCAAGCCCGTGATTGACTTAACCCTGTTACACTGACCTGGTATGGGAGACCCCCCTTCCTAAATTTGTTATACTTTTTTACCCTTTTATCGAGGTCAAAGTTATTTATGTTGCCATGCAACTCTAAACAGTGGGATATTTTTGCTTCAGCCCTGCAGGGATGTCATGGTTCTCTCAGTATCATTCCTGTGCAATTTGATGGATGTGGGAAAGCTGTGTTGGAGATGGATAGGAGGCAACTGTGAAATCAGAGATTAGCAGCTGCGGAAGGATTTGGGGGGTTTGGGCTTTATGTTTTTATGCTATAGTTTGTTCTTCCAGCTTATATGGGTGTTCCCCTGATCATTGCTTCATACCAGAACCTAGAACAAACAGAGCAGGGTACCTGGGAAGACACTGCAGGGCTGAACCACAGGAGCAAACAGTGGATCAGAAGCAGAAACAGGGTATTTCACACTGAGTAAAGAAGCCCTGCAGTCTCACTGACCCCTCTTCGTCTCCAGGAACAGCAAGGGAATTTCAGCTCCACTCCCTGGGAGAGCCAGTGACTGGCCTGGCATTACCAGGGGTATCCACAGACACATGGCTCCAGTTTAAAAACACAAATCAAAACATGCCACATTAATTCCTTCTACTTAGAGGAATGTTTAAAGATGTAAATGCACAATTTGTCTGGGTGCTGTCATGTTCTATGATGCTGTTAGTCTCTTTGATGGAGAACTCCACATGATAACTCCACATGTTATCTTCCCTTGCTGAGTTAAATCCTGAAATTTAGTAGCAAGTGTTAGGGAAACCTGCTGTGCTCTCTGGATTCCCACAGGCTCAGCTGCAATGACATTTTTTTGATGTGAGAAACAAAGTTCACTCTTGGCACTGTAGGTAAGTGCTTTTTCCACTGAGTTTTGTAGAAGAAACTGCATATTCATTCCTATGCTGTGGCAGTCGGAGAACATGAAATTGTTCCCTACTTATGCTGGGCTACTGTTTTGAAAACAGTGCATGTGTTTCCATGTGGAGGCTCATTGGCATGAGTGACAGGAGGGTCCACACTACTCAAGGCAGGGCTAGGGAATGGCAGGTGGGAGGATGGCAAACTGATATCCTTTCTCACCTTGGAGCATTCCTTCAGGGGCATGACAAACTCAATCACTATCCCAGTGAGATTTGCATAATTCTGACAAGCAAGAGAGTTTTAAAAAAATTAACATTATTTATTTTTAGTGAGGCAGATGATGAAGTCTTCTGGGGATTTTTTACTGCTACATGTCCCTAAATCACCCATTTAATTCAACTCTCTGCTGCCTTCCAGCCACATGGCTAAAAATCTGGAAGTAAGATCGGAAACATGAGGGGGACATTTTAATTTAATAGTGTGGAGGCGATATATTAATAACACATTTGCAACAGGGGAAGTGGGTCTTTCCAAGTTAGTGCAGTTTAAAAGAATTTATATAGACATTCCTGCTTAAGGAGTTGAAATTTTGCATGTTAGACATAAAGCGTGGATGACTTTTATGACAACAAAGTAACTACACTTACAGCTTTCCTTGCTTAATTTACACAGCCTCGGATTCACAGCAGACAGGGACTCCAGGCTGTCAGGAGCAATAAACACGAGGCTCTCTGAACAGACACACAGGTGCCCAGGTGACTCCTCCTTAGTGTCTCAGAGAAAGGGAGATGTGAATGTGAGCATCATGAGCTGATTAAAAACAACATCCAGTGTCACTATTCTATAGAGGTGCATGTCAACACTTCTTCCTGATATGTCTGTGAATTTGTTAAGTTTTGTAATGCCAGAGGTGTAGCTTTGTTTACATTCAGCCCAGAAATTCTGAACCAAATAGTGATGTTAAATGTTGCCAGTTAGAAATTCTACATGTAACTGGCTAGTGCAGAACACTGCTTTTGTACTCATGGATTTATGAATAAAACAGGCAAAGAGAACTCACAGAACTGCTTTGGTGAGGCTACAAGGTTCTGTATTGGGCATCTCAGCCTTTGCCCCTCTGCTGTTCTGTTGAGCATCATTAGTCTTAGTGAGTTTCTAACTTTTCCATTAGTTATTTCCATTCTTCTGTCTCTTGAAGAGGATCTTGGGCCTTTTTGAGTCCTCTTGTTGAACACAACTAGTCTGGGTCTACATCATAATTTTCTTCCTGTCAAATATGCCTGAAATCCCAGTTTGATCTGTCACTGTAGCTTAATATGTTCATATTACAATGATTGTCATGTGATGACTTCCTCTACCATTGGTCCTACTCCCTAAGCAAGACTGTATTTTGTGACTTCTCCAAGTAGTTCCCCATTCACAACATCAAGCTCAATTTTCTCCCTGCATCTGCAAGGCCCTGGCCAAGACCAGACCTTCTCACTCAAGTTTCACATGGATCTCACCTTGTTCCTTCTGCCATCACCATCTCTTTGAGCCATTCAGCCTTGTCACTGACATATATGTCCCTTTCACTCTCTTCAGAAAGAATCCCACTCCTGAGCTTGTCCTTGAGGCCATCACCTCTTTGAGTTCTCACAGGGCCTGAAGAGCTGTCCCTTGTCACACTATCTGCAGTAAAGTTTATGCGACTTTTAAACCTGTTTTTGTTATATGGGTGGCTGCACTTACACGGGAAAATTTTTAGGACTTCACAAGGCAAAATATTTGAAAACCACCTGAAATGGTGAATTTATGTGCTGCATTTTTGTTTTGACAGGTATTTTCTTAATCTGCCCTTAAGAGCACACATGGCAATGCCACTCTAGAGACAGTCTTATCTTCTTTGCTTACCAAAAGCAGTTTGGTATGAAATGTTCCTTTGAAAACAGTCTTTATCTGGCCCCTTCCTAATTCTTGCCTTCATTTTGGGATATGTGAGGAGCAAAGAAACCATCCTGTAGTTCACACACAAGTCTCACAAATGAGACTGTCCTTGGGTTAGCTGGAAAATCCTTTCACTGACAAAAGGGAACATATAATATTTACTTGTTATAGAAGAGGAAGTGAGGTCTAGTTCATATATTTTGAAACCTTTGAGTTCCTAAGAGAAAGGTTGGTAATACTGGTGTCAAACATTTGTCTTGTTATGTAATTCACCTGTAGCTCAACTGCAGTTTTAAGTGTGCATTAACATGGAGCATAAGGCTTGGCTAGGATTATGGTGTTGCAATTCCCAGGTACTTTCCAAAAGGAAACAAGATCTTTTGCGAACTTTGGACCAATAAAAATATAGTAGCTGTCATTGTTATTAAGTTTCTTGACAATTTATTTGCTTCATTTGTGGGAAGCTTCCATCTAATGATGCAAGTTAAAGATTCAGATTTTGAAACAACTGCTGGGTGTTGGTTAGAAACCTTGCAATCTAAAATCTCGCTTAGAAGGTATTTCCAGAAAAAGTAATTTTCTGAGTACAGCTGAAGGTGTTAAAGATGATTGTGTAATGTTATGTCTTTATTATAAGAACAGGTAAAGACAGAGCATTAAAAGGGGATTTCTTTGCTTGAAGTTCCCACCTATTGTCAGTGTTCATCTCTTTCTTGGCTTTTGATAGGCCGGCAAGTTTCTGAGAGTCATATTCTTGGGGCAGGCTCATGGAAATGCCAGGGCAGATGGACAGATGCTCTACATGTGCTTTGGAGAGCTAAAGCACTGTTGCAAAGAATTGCTGGAGACTATTTGTGCACAGAGAAACAAATAACTCTTATTCCCATCTCTGTAATCAAAAGCCATTCTTGGCTGGGGGAGATCCCTGCAACAACATTCTTGCCTCCCCTTGAGAGAAGGAAGCCAATGATTATTCTGTTACCCTTCATTATCATTCAGTGTGGTATAAACTGCCCAGGACTTGAACTCTCAAGTGCCCAGGAGGGCCAGTACATGAATATACCTTGTGTCAGCAGAGGCCATTTCAAATAATACAGATGATGACAGATTGATGTTGGTAGCTCATTAGGCAAGGCACTGACCGAGACATCAAATTCCTTTCAGCGAGAATATGGCTGGAGTGTTTGCTGTTGTGCATTAAAGGAGAGACACATTTTTCTTCTTTGATTTCTCTTGCTTCCTGCTTCCCATGTTTGCATCAGACAGTGCCAGCTATCAGATCTGTCATCATGTTTGACTTTCCTAATATGTACAGCTGTGCCAGAAGAATCAAGGTGTAAAGCTAAACCAAATCTGCAGATATAGTATATATAGTATATTTCAACAAAAGCCTTGTGTTCACAAGCCTCCTGTGGCACACAGATTTTAATATAACACTTGGCTTCTAGCTCTTCCAGATCCAATAGTACAATCTTCCCACCCATGCCTGAACAGATAGAGAACAGATTTCTGAAACAGTGTAAGGTGGATTTAGATTGCTGTCTCCTTGATATGCTAACTCCTGCTCTTGTGATTATGCTTTCACACTTTTGGGGCATGCTTTAACCCACGTGGTTAAGATGATAGCCTTCTGCCTCTTCCTGAAGAAGATGGGAAGAAGTTTTCCAAGCAGCAAACGCTGCCACAGTTCTCTACCTATCTGTCACAGTCCAACAGAGGAAGCCGGGCAACTTCTGCTGCCATCACATTCCCCCTCAGTGATCTGTCCTTCTGTAGAGGAAGACAGAGTGCACTGCACAATGTGGTGCAGAGAAGAGAGGTAGGTCCACGATTTAGTGGGGGAAGGAATCTCAAGTCCATATTTGGTCCTTGTGCCCAGCAAGGATAAAATACTTCTTAGTCTCGGGGCTAAGTGAGGGCAAACACACCTGATGCTTGTTGGTCACTCTTGTGTCAGTGCCAGAAAAGAGGAGTCCACAGCTGCTGAGAGGAACCCCTCTTTCAGAGATGAGGTGGACATCAGAGGAAGAAATCAAAGCAAGGATAGGAGGAGTGGAGTACTCAGCAATTGAAAAGCCCCCAGAGTGAGGATGCTGACATACCGAGGGCTCTGTTGGCTCCTGCTGCACGTGGCAGCTCGTCAGCCACTCTTGATACCAAGCAGCCAATCCAGCACCACTGCACAGCATTGTCTGCAGCCACACCGTTCTGGGGCTTTGTATTCACCAGGTGATCCTACAGTACACAGGGTGCTTTATCCCCACAGTGCATTTTGCATCCACAATTATTTTACAAACTATATCCCTTGGAGGTAGGAAGAGACAAATACTGCATTTATACAAAATAAAGTATTGGAATAAACATCGCTGCCATTCTAGTGTGGTAAATGTCACCAAGGGATCTGATTGCCATGGTACAAAAATGATATTTTAAAGTGAATGTGTGTTTTTTCCCTGTTTACTGTAGTCTGCTCTGCTATTAGGTCCTTGTCTTTCATGTGTGGTCTCAGGTATAACCACAGAGTAAATTGCAAGAGTCATGATGAACTGCTTTAAATAGAACTGGCTTTAAATAAAGTCAGTGAGAAATGACGTTATGGGGCAGGAGCCTGTCAGACATTTCCCACATCTCAGTGTTGTGCTAGACTGACATGAAAAGATTAGCATTAACATTATGTCTAATGGTACTAGTCTGATGATTCACATAGCTTTTATTGATTTTGTTTGAATTGAGTTTGCAACTGTTGCTTTGGTCTTAATTTATATAACCAGTGGCCAAATGCACTGTTTTCTTAGTAATTCTTGCATTACAGAGAGCTAGATGCAATGACAGTAACTGCGCCTGGCAGTCTACCATCTGGGTACATGCTAATAAAATAATCATCTGCATAATTTTGGAAGTCATTGCAGATACTGGGGGAAAAATGTATTGGGCTTGAGATGAAAATTGCAGGCAGCCTGGTAGAATAATAATGATACAAATAATTTCCCCTGAAATCCTGGAATGGTCTCTGTTGGGATTTGTTTTACATGCATCATGAATCTGCCTATGCTAACTTTGCTTTGATATGAAAGGTAAATAGAGGATGAATGATTAAATAATTTTTATTCAGTTTTGTTGAAAAGAAAATTTAAGCCAGTAAGAAATGAACAATTTCTCTGCTGTATTATGACAGTAATTAAGGAGGAAAACCCTTTTTCCTTGCATCTCTAAGTAATAAACAAATAGGGATTACAGATCTCGGTCACAATTGGGTCCCACTACTAGGATCAATATGTGTTTCTCAGGAAAAGACAGTTTGCTCTGTAAGGAATATATGCCCTTTGCTTCTTCTGCATTCTGAAACCAACTGTAACTCACCCCAAAGATGTCCCCTAATAAATCCAGAAAAAGTAATAATTCCATAAGAAGTATGTCTCTGTGAGAAGAAACACATGGCTCCAACAGATTAGCACTGTATTCAGGAGTAAATTCCCTTATTCCAGTCCAAAGGCCCTTTCTGCAGTTGGAGCTGAACTCAAAACATCTTATTTAGGGGCAGGAATAATTTCTGAAATAGCTATTTTCATCTCCAGTTCCTACTCTGTCCCCATCCAGTTTACATTTACCAGAGACACTGGAGAAGGTGCAACAGTGCCCATGGAAAATACACAGGAGCAATGAGCCAGACTAGTTGGTATCTTGAGTAGAGCACTAAGGTGGAGTGGAGATCTTCGGATATTTATGACCTTGGATGCCACAAAATGCAACCTCTCAGCAACTAAAGCCTGTGAAAGGAATTGTAGGAGGGAAAAATAGGAAAGCCCACTAAATTCCACTGAAACTAATCAGGTTAGAAGAGCCAGCATGTAACATTTTGTAGACGTTTTAAAAAACATTACTGGCCTGTCCCTTCAGACTAGGGACAATGTGGGATACTTAACATTGAAGTTTGTACTCAGGCTTTTGGGTTATTGATATTCAAATGGAAAGCTTGAGCTGGGAAACCTGTTTACCCAACTTTGGAGGGACTACGAAATGGAAAATATACCAAGAGCAAAAGAGATAACAAGATGGTGCTAAACAGACTTGCAGAGTACTACAGGAAGCTTATAGAAAAAGAGAGGAAGAGATGAACAGGCTTTCTTAGAGCAGAATTTCAAGTTTGCTCCGTAACAAAGTTCAAAGAAACTGAATCTGAACTAAGAGCATGTTTTTGAAGATAAGCAGAAGAACCTGAGCCTACAAACAAAAAATATTTCAGAGTAGCTAGAAACCAGAGGAGGTGCTGCACTTGTGCTTAAGGACATTTTACTTGCAGCCCGACTCTCTTAATGCTTAAAATTTTGGTGTTCAGAAAACTGTGGAAAACATGCATAAGTGGCGTGTCCCAGAGAGGCATATTCTGGATGCAGGTGTTTATACCTTCAGCAAGATGGTGAACATGCTGGCAGAAAATTAAGGAGATGGTGCTACTAACAGGTTTTAATCACAGGGCTCAGGGACTGCCCCTGCCAACTGTTTTCAGCCACGGCTCCATGCCTGCAGTCCGAATGCCAGGATCCACGCCTAACGCTTTCCAACCGCAGCAAACTCGGGGCAATCTGGCAGATGTCCATCAGAGGTACTCAACCACACCTGTGGCACTGTGACAGGTCGGGGAACGGGGCAGGCATGGAGAATGGAGCAGGCTCGATTCCCATGTCTGTCCCCAAGGCACGGTTGACGTTACGGGTCGGCTGATGCAGCCACCAACTGCCCCGGAAAGGGGAGGTCCCACTCTCTACTCCTGGCCACAGGCTCACCCTCCTCTGGCACTGCTCCTTCATTCACCCAACCGTGCAGTGCGGTGATGCAGGGAGTTCTGCCATCAGAAAATGAATCATTCATTGTGGTAAGGTTGGTTCTTTGGCAGATTAACTCCAGGAGTTGGGTTAACACAGATCCTGCAAGTGGCTGTGCAGCCACACAGGAAACAACAGCTGCCAGTGGGGAACCTGGATAACCTAACCAATCGAGTCACTGAATCATAAAATATTGTTGGAAGGGATCTCTGGAGATCACTTGGGCAAACTGCCACCACAAAGCAAGACCATCACCGGCGTTGCAGCGGTGGTTGGAGGCAGCAGCTGTTTCAGCTTCAGTTTCTGTGCATGTGAAACAGAGGTGACACCACACTGGGGAAGCTGAATACCTGTTTGGTGAAGCATCTGGAGATCGACAGATGACGAGCACTGCCTTAGCTTGAAGGACATACAAGACTACTCAAAGCTGCTGGCGGTCAAGGATAAGAATTCTGTTTTTCCTGGCCTTTGTATAAGGCTTGTGATATGGATTCATGTTTTAGGCACAAGAATTCTGAATTTGTTCATATATTAAGATTTCTAAGCACAGCTTATAGAAAAAAATACAACCATATTGGTACATATGCCATTGAAGAGGGGATGATACAGCCCTAAATATTCATCAGTTTCCCAGTAAATTTAAAACCAGTGACTGCCTAAAAGCCATTCCTGATGTGATACTGGCTGTCATATTTGTTTATCTAAATTGAATGATGTCAGAATAGAGAGACCTTCTTTGCTCCTTTATAGTGGCTTCCATGTTTAAGACTGGATCAGGTATAAACATTTCCTTCAAAGAAAATATTTACTTTTCATCAGAAGTTTACATAACATGTTCTCCAAAGGAACAAATACTGTGTTTCAGCATAGTTTGAAACATGGGAGATGGAAGATAAGTTAATGAACAACATTTAAGTCAACACCAAACCACTTTCTTTCTCTAGTAAATAGCCAGACCATCACACTGTGATGCAATAAGGAGAAGTTCACGGTCATTCTCTTTTAACTCACTCTTAATTGTATTTTTGGGACCTCATGCAAAAATTCTACACTGGCCTTGAAAGAGTAAACTACAGGCAGGGATAAATAATGCATATATATACTTCAAGGTGAGCCTGATCTCGCTGGAGAAGTCCAAGGGAGAATTACATAAAAATATTAGAAATAAATGAGAATGAGTGGAGAAAGCCTTAGAATCCTCTCTAGAAGAAGGAAGCACCTGGTGATAGGTACTGTAGGATTCTTAAAAAAAAAAAAAAAATCAGTGGCTGGCAACACAAGAGAAAGGGGGGAAGGAGTAAGAAATACTAAAAGTTTGTGACCCCAGCCCATGGCAGGGTCTTGCCTGCAAGTCTGTGCTGGGGAAAAAAGAGAACTTGATTTCCTTTCTGGGAATTGGGATGTCCCCAAAACCAGCCCACATTATTTGGGTTCAGTACTGGAGAGTGCTGCCTGGTGTGAGGATGCTTCAGCAGCTGAGCAGACCCAAGGCTGGGTATGAGTTAAACAGAGGAGTGAGTCTTGGAAAGAGCTGCATCTTTGCAGATATGCATGAGGAGTTTGTGGTTCATCCAAGAGACAATCCCAGTCCATTTGGGCCTGATGACTATGGTACATAAAGCCTTTTGCATCTTTTCATTTTATGACAATCTGTAGCCTTGTTCCAAACATAACAGGAATTAGCAGCAAACTGCCTGCTTACCACTTCCCTAAAAAATATAAAAGCCATTGGCAGAGATGGAAGAGAGAAAATGTCAGAGCAAAATCTGTATTTGCACAACAAAATCTGTACACTTTATGGAGGAAAGTGGGCATGGGGGACAAGGCACTTTTTGTCCTAGAACCCTTTCAGACTGGGCACAAGAAATGAGCAAGCAGAAGCTCAGGCTTGTGATTGGAGATCAGCAAATAAAAAATGCCCTGTATTTCCAAGCAGTAACAACAGGGTTGCTTGACTTGTAACAGTAGCATGTAAGATTTATGAATAGACTTTGGAGGGAAGAATAATATGACAGAAAGGATAGGAAGGACAGAGGAAAGTGGAATAAAATGTAGCAAGCTTTTACTAATGTTGGATCCTGTCACACTACTATTTTTATGATAATCAATTTTCATAGTCAGGAAAAATGTGGTGGATCTCCAAGTAGTATCTGATAGCTGCTATATGGGGAATTACTAAAGATGTTACATGTTACAATTCTGCTGGCTAAAGAGGAGACACAAATATATGTACTATAAATAGGAAAAGTAGCAGCTTGGAAGAAAACTGATAGAGACGTTTCCCAGATATGTTAGGTTAGTCTTAAAACTGATCCTGCTTTAATATATTGGTTAATGTCCTCAGCCCACAGGTAGGGACACTGTTATGCAAATTGCTGGTAGCATTTAGAGGACACCATTAGTAAAGGAGGATCAGGATATGCTACACAAAGGGCCAGGTGACCTCGAGAGGTGAAATGGAATGAAATGTAACAAAGGAAAGAAAAGAAAAGCAGAGCCATGTGGCTGGGAACACTGTGCTGTAAACTCATCAACAGTATAAAAGAGAGGACAGGAAAATGTGGGCATTTAGTCTGATTTCAGGATGATTGGACTGTTAGCATGAAGCATCTGGAAAAGAAAATCAGTGTCTGGTGGTAAGAAGCAGCAGGACAGGGAGGTGTGAATGCCTTTGCCCAGGGAACTGGTAGAACATCTGCAGTGCCATACCCCTGTCTGGCACCCTGCTCAGGAACAACCTTCTGTGCAGATGGGTATAGGAAAAGGTTTCTAAGGTAAGCAGAGTCCCTTACACGGGAGCACACTAGGGAAGAGTAGATATTTTATTCTTGGAAATTCAAGACTAAGGGGAGGTAAGAGCAAATAAAGCCTTTTTTGTTTTTAACAGTACAGTCTGTCAGTCATTATCAGTCACTGAACCCTGGACAGATTAAGCAGTCTGTCTGTCTGAAACAGAGCAGTTCACCCAAGCTTCCCCTTGCTATTGTGCTTCCATTACTGCACTGTGCAGTCATCTGGAAGCTCCAGGCACGTGCCAGCCCCTGCAGACCCAGCAATGGCCCTCCTTAGGGCACAGACAGCCTAATCAGGTCCATCTCAAAAAAAAAGGAGAAATTGCAGAGGTGAGGAACAGTAATGTGGAGATAATTCCATCTCCCCTGTGTGGGAGGTCGGTGTGCACTGACTGCAGAACTATTAGACATTTGTCTACATAGCCTTTAAAAAGGAGTGTTGGAGGATGCTGATCAAACAGCTAAATCTTGAGATCTACTGCAAAGGCTTATTTAGACCTGCCATCACAGGTGGAGAAAACAAATGGATGTGAACTCATGTGAATGTGGATGCAGACTCTCCAGCAAGGCAGTGTTAGTTAGGAGTGCCAGTTAGGACACATATTTAAGTCAATGGCTTGGGGTTGGAGGGGGAAGCTGGGTTGCAGTCCCCATTACGCAGATCTGAACCTGGAGTGACTCTGCCTGAGTCGCTGAGGTTTTACCAGTTGGCTTCCAGCCCAGTTTGGTTCACTCGACCAACTGTCTTTCCACCTTTGCTCGCAAACAGCAGCAGATAAAAATTGGCCTTGTCTGTGCTCTTTTGGGTGACTTAATCCCCAGCACAGGCTTACTTATCAGACCTCTGTACACAAGGCAGAGTTAATTGGCTCTGATCCACCCGAGTGGAGGTCCCTGGAGCTATGCTGATTTTTACCAGAATATGTTCTGACTTAACCACTCGATTTCCTTACGTAAAAGAGCCAGTTGGATTTTTCAGTGAGCTTAAATTAGTGATAAAAGATAAATCTTTCCTCATTTCATGAGTTGGAAATATATTTATTGTGTGAGTGCTTGCTGGGGAGGTGAGAAAATTGTTCCCGAGCCATGGGGGTGTATTTATTCCATCTCCCCTGCTCTCTAACACCAGACTGTGTTTTGGCTGCAGCAATGTGTATCCACCTGTGAGTTCCTGAGCGTTGATGTCACAACCCCTGCCTAAGTGGCCTTTGTTTTTATTCATCTTGCCTTACAAGACAAATAAAGGATCTCGAAGGATGAATAAGCAGGAGCACAGGAAGCAGGGAGGCGGCGGTGGCTGGGGGTGCAGTGCCCACCTGCCAACAGCAGGTGGTGCTGTCGCATCTCCGTAACAGCCGCTGCCCGAGGGACTGGAGAGGCCGATGGGCGCTCGGGTCCGAATCCCCTAAAAATCCCACCAGCCAAAGGCTGGGGAATATCATCTCCTCAACATCACAGGCTGTTTAGCAGCCCAGTCACGGCCCTATGTCAGTCTGCTGAGCTTTGCTGAGTTCTCAGCTGAAAAACGACCACAGAGTGGCAGGAAGCATAGCAGTTGTTATGAGACTTTGTGAATTTTAAATCTATTTTCAGGAGTTCATAAAAAATTCTCTCTGGCCTATACTGAGGAAGCACTACGAAAATTATTGCAAAGATGTGAAAGGCCAAGGTGCAAGGCTTGAGATCAGCAGCATAGATTTTTACTCCTTATTTTAACCTTTTTTTTTACCCTACTGATGTCTCTGTTCCTTATCTTAATTATCTCTGAAGGAAATCCTATTCTTTCCTCCCTTTCTATATAAGACCCTGCAAATGTCATTAAGTCACATTGTTTCATTGCACTGGGGAGCCCAGGGAGCGTTTCTATCATCCTTATGCATGTGATTAACACAGATTTTTGTAATGGGAAGCAGTTCACCTGGACCGGTTTCCATGGTGCTGCTAAGCTGGAAGCATGGGATCTGGCACTCATTTGCTAAAAGCTGATGAGAAGTTGAAAGAGAATTTTCCCTTTGACCTTTCTTGGCAGAGGTCACTAGAGCTAATCAATATCCTTATTGGATTTCAAGCATTCAGGGACTCTTCTTAGGCATACCCTCTGAAATTGCCATGAGGACCGATTACAGGGAGACAATCAGATTTGCAATATGGCAATTCTTTTCAGCAACCACAGAAAGGTCAATCAAATACTTGCAAACCATTATGAATCATTGGAGTCCTCTTCTTCTTTAGTGATAAGGTGAGCTATGTTTTGGTTTGAAGGCAGTATTGCCTCCAGCTTGTACAGTTCTTGTACAGCATAAATAGAGAGAGATGAGGATCTTAGAGAGCAGGTTTAGTTTTGACCAGGAATGGTTTAAATAAGACTGTCCCTGCCTTTCAGGAATGGCTTTATATCATAATCATTATTTTATTCTGTTTTACAAGTTTTAGAGTAACCTTCCACTATTCATTGAAATATCTGGGAAATTAAAAATCTACTTCTTTTGGTTGTGGCAATGATAGCAACAGAAAGCATGTTTTGTTTACCTGTTTACCACTGTGGTCTAATACAGCTTGGCACAGTGAAAAGGTACATGACTTATGTGCACCATAACTGGCAAAGATATAGTAAGAGTCTGTTTGCCAATGCCCACTAACTGACATTTTCATCATTTTTTGTATTGCCCTTGTTAAATATTAGTTACTAATCAATACTTACACCCAGGTATCAGTTACTAATATTTTTAGTGATTAAATTCAAAGCTAAAATTCAATCCAGATCTCAGCAAATCAGTGAAAGATTCCTGTAGTTTATATAAGCAAACAGGTTGGTATAGTCTGACCAAATACCACAGAAATCAGTGCAAGGGTGCTTATCCAGTTTAGTGGATGAACAGAGTCAGGGTCTTTCTTCTCTCATACACAGCCTCACCTTTACACCCCCAGCATGCCTGTGCATACACAGAGCTACAGAAGACAGATCCCTGAAACCTGTTCAAAAACATTTTTGAGGTTAGGATTCATCTTCAAGGAGTTTTGCTTCATCCTAGAACAGTCAAAATTAATAAACTTTTTGTGTAAGTACATACACCAGGTTTCACTTTAGTTTTGGTCAAAAACAAATGCACTTCATTAGGAATTTAGGGGATTTTTTTTCCCAGATAGATGTGAAATAAATAATGTGAATATTCTCACTTCTAGACAGGCAAAATATTTTAAGAAATGGTTAAAAATACCCGTGAGAGAGCTAGCAATCAACACTCTTTTTACTAGTTTTGTTTTGTATTCTTTTCTGACTAGTATGTTCATGACCAGCTGTTTTTAGAGCTAGTAAAAATTCTCAAGCTCACATTAGGAAGGTTTTCAGTTACATGATCTGTAGCTACAGTTGTTAGAATACTTGGCATGGCCTTTAAAAATGAGAAAATTGTTTTTGTTGAGTAAAGCACCAAAGCTCTGAAATAATATTTCACTGGACTTACAGAAAATGTGTTTGAACTTTGCTTTTCATGCCCAAGTGACAGGCAATTTGGTAGGCAGGGAGTTTCCAAATGTGACTTAAAGCAATGTCCATTTAATCTGTATGAACATTAGAAATTTCTGTGCATTTATGAGGGAAAACCTTGTACCAAATCAACCTTGACCAATATTTCATTGCCCACACTAGTGTGCTATCTCGTCTTATCCAGGGTTGCCTCTGCAGGGATGGTGAAGTGCTTCAGCAATGGCATCTCTTGTCTTTGTTGATCACCTTAAATGGGGAAACTGCCCAAGGGTAGTTAAATCCTAGCAAGTTTTCCTCTTAATTGTGCACTGCCTAATAATTTTTCTTGTTTTCTGGGCAGAAAATACCTATCTTGTCTCCCATCAGTCTCTGCCTGACAGCTTGTACAAACCTCTATTACGGAAGCAAGCACAGTAAGAAGCATATTTGGACTACACTGATAGAGAAACTGGGTCTTATAATGGTGCAGTGGTTTGTTGCTCTCTCAGATTACTTCGGACTCCAGAGGGAAAATAAATTCTGAGAGTAAAAGGAATGTGTGAAATTCAGAAGGTTTACAGGAGAAACTAGCCTGCCATTCTCAGAGCGGCAAAACTAATGAAGGATTTACCACTAAGATTTATTAGGCAGGATCATTTCAAGATTCATGAAACAAGGTGAAGGGCACAAATACCAGTATTGCCTGTAGCCCTGCTCCCCCAGGTGCCCATGGGGAAAGCAGGTCTTGTGAGAGCACTGAGATGGACCAGCCTGCTTCCTCCCTTTCATGTGGGTGTTTTTGCTGAACAAGGGAAAATCTGTGTTCTTCTTCCAGCTCCTGTGACATGGTGGGGAACAGGGAATAACTACTGGCCTGAGTTTGGCCAGATCAGGAAAGAAACTCTGACCCTGCCACCAGTCCCTAATACCACCAGTGTGGTGAGGGAACAGCCCTGCAGAGGGTTTTCATGGCAAAGAAGAAGAGCTTAGTGGCCCTTCTCAAATGTCCTGTAATTAATTCCAAGCCCTCCTATTTACTCCTTGAAAATCATTCCTGGCTATATGCTATAGTCACTGTTTCTATATAAAAATTCAGAAAATAAAGTTACAGAGTCAGAACAGATCAGCATAAGTAGTGTCAAAGAATCTGAATTATGAGTTTTATTCTTAGGGTGGAAGTGGTCATTGCTTTGATTATAAGTGGACAGAGGATGCAAAATCCATAAGGAAATTCAAACATTCAGCTTCACATTCAGGAAATCACTCTGTGCCTCCTCTCAACCAATATGACGACTGAAAGGATCAAGGAAGTTAAATATCAGTGGGGCTGGTTGAGATTTTATTGTGGTTGTGTAATGAGAAATATGGCGTATTCCTGCTTTTTTTGAACTGAGAGTTGAATGGAGTGTAACTAACATTTGTCATAGTACCACTGGTAAAGTTAAATATACTGGGGTGGAACTGGAGGGGAATTGGGAGGAATAATTTGGTCCCACAGCTGTGACTTATGGACTGGAAGCAGGACAGTCTGGAGATGTGACAGTTCCCTGACAATTACTTTTGTCCTGCCACGGACAGTTGTAACAATTACACTTACACTTAATTACTGCATTTAGACTGTGGTAGGCTAAAGCACTCCGTAGCATAGGAGGTGTTAAGAAGCAGAATGCGTTTTAAATTTAGAAAATCCCCTTGAGAAATATACTTATTTCACACTTATTATTAGCAAAGCCAGCTTTGCAGTAAAAATCTCTGCTTCCATGACTGGAACCAGAGTCTTCAGCAAGAAGCAAGCATATAGAAATCTCTCGTATGGGGACACTGATGTTCCATCTGCTCTGAAAATCTAGGATTTGCTGAGTCATCTCCCATCTCATGTGTATTTGACATAATTTTTAAAGGTTATCAATACTGGGGCACCGTGTGCTTAAAGGAGAGGGGTTTTTATCTTATTTCATTTTCCATGTGCCAGAAAGTAAATGCCTCCCTGATCTTGCTACTGTACAATTCAATGACTAAAGTTCTTGTTTGTTCCAATGGTAGAGCATTTAATGTTGCAAACTTAAATAATTGAAATAAGTGACCTGTAGTGATAGGAGGCACACATCCAACAGGCAGAAGGTCATTTTCTTCTTAAGCTGTTTATAGGTGTGAATTAAGATGCCTACGAAAAATGCTTTACCATTCCTTCCAGATTCACCCATGTAGCAAAATACATGCAGAGCAAGCAGAGTTTATAGGGGAAGGACTGGAGCAAAAAATTATAAATAACATTGTGCAGCCCCCAGTATTGGCTGAGACTGTTGGCACCCAGCAGTTTCTGTTGTGCTGCTTATGGGCTGGGATTTTTGGTATCTTGTGCTCACTGCACACCTTGTGTGTTGGTTCCTTTGAAAATTTAGGTACTTGTTTTCCTGCCTAATTGGAAGCAGAACTTATTTGAAAATGTATTTGCTTTCCCTCCAGGGATGGTACTATACCAAAATACAGTGTATGCTTTGGCTTAATTTAATAAGTCATAATCTCTTCTCATATTTTATTACGTCTTAGTGTGAGGTGATTTTTTCCAGAGATGACTCAAAATAATACAAAAGAAAAAGCTTGTCCTGTGAACAAAACATGAATTATAGCTGATAAAATCAAGATAGTTTGAAGGCTTGCCAGCACAAAGAATAAACTCCCTCAGATTCCTAACTTACAGAGTAATGTTAGCAACACCAAATTTCCCGAGTAATTTTGAAGTCTAAAGGAACCTTAAAGACAGTCTAAGGAGATCGATAGAAAGAAAAAAAAAAACCTGTTAATGCAGAAAATCACTGCAAAATGAGGAAAAGAACAAGGTAATTTCTGCTGTTCTGATGAAGACTCACAGCTTGCAGTGCTCTTGGACACACTTAACCCGTGCGTTTTGGATATGGATGTTGTTATGCTCATTGGGAACTGCCATCTCAAGAAAGTATGTAATGCTGCCTGTGGAAATGTCAGCATAAGCAAAATGAGGTGTTCACTTGGTTTTTTGAGCTGCCTGCACAGGGATATTGTGCTGAGGCTCTGTAGACTGCTCTATCTCACAGCTCCTTGCCAGGTGCTGTTCAAGATGAGAGCTTTGGCTCTAAAGCCATTTATGGGTGGAACACAGCACTGCTGGCTCGGGCTGAGAGCCTTCACAGAGGGTGTAAACCCAGCAAGCAGCACAACTGAGCACTCAGAGATTTACACTCTGAGTCCCATAGGATTTGGGAGTCTGGTGGAGCTGTTTATTTCAATCCTGAGGAGTATTTTTCAGTCAGACCTTTCTACCGAAGGAAGTGGAACTTCAAAGAAATAATATATTGGATATTTCAATATATTGAACTCAATTTTAAGACGATGAATAAATTCATAAATTCATTCTATATAAATGTGTAGAAGAGCGTCTCTTTGTCCTCATTATTTTCTCTGTTGTAGAATGCAAGAAATGAACTGATTTCAGTGAAGACTAAATCTCATGAGATGAAATCAGCCCTGGTTCAGTAAAGAATAAAAGAATGTATGTAAGCACTTTTATATTAAGGCTTTGGATGTAGGTAGAGTTGTGACTAAAGTAAAACTCATATTTTTAAACACTTTTAGACGTGAAAGAGGCAATGGCACAGTGTGTGTGAAGCTCTCTGTCTCTTTAGGATGTCTCACACGGGAACTTTTCACTCAGTGCACATGATGTACAGGCTTGATATTTTTAGAATGACAAAAGGCTGTTCTTTCTTCATCAGATCATTCACTTTTCTAGATGCCTTAGACCAGAGTTTTCAGAGGGTATCCACTGACTCCGGACCTCTGCACAGTTTGAGAGATTTAAATCACTGTGCTGCTCTGCCTCGTGCTTTAGAGAGACGTTCTTGAACATTCCCCCAATCTGATGTCTGTTGGTGTTTTAGGCCTCTCCAAAATTATAATTCTCAGAAATTAGACCCCTTAAGCCACTGGTAACATATTTAAATATCTGAAGATCATATTCCAGACTTCTTTTGTAGCCTTGGGCGAGTTGCTTAACCTCTCTGTAAGCTTCAGTTTCCTCACCTGAAAAGGAGGGAGAATATGTAATCGTGCTGTGCCACTTAATGCAGGAATGTGAGCAGGAGGAGCTCTGAACTCCTGGGGGCAGAATGCAATTATGTTACCAAATATTATTAGTACTAGTATTAGTATTAAATAACGATACATGTTTATTCTAAATATACCCTTGTTCTACTCCATGCAATGCCTTCTAAAAGACCATTCACATTACAGAGACGTGCCCTGTGTGGTGTGGCTCAAGTCTGAGCTTCATGAACATTTTGCCGTTGGCTTGTGTGGAGCCAGAATTTCACTTTATGGTCAATCTCAAACCTGTATAAATCAGTGCAAGGACAAGACTTCTATATCGTGAAAGTGTGAGTGGTCCTTCATTATTATAAATACTACAGAAACATTTATTTTAGGCACAAAATACATTTTAAAGGAAAAAAACCCCATAACTATGCATTTCAAATCAGTTAAATATTGCTGGCATTAAATACACTTTAGTCTTATGAATCATTTGGAAAGACTATTTCAGAGAAAGATTTATCAAGTTTCAGAAATATCCCAGAGTCAATGATACACATTGCAACTGCTGTCTGAAAATCAGTATATGCTTTCTGAAATCTTCAGAGGACTGGTCCCTATCCCAAAGAATTCAAAATATAAGATGGGAAAGAGAAATCCCTGAAACAAAATCATAGCCTCTCAGTGTTTTTCAGATGCTGGAATTGAAATTGGTCAAAGTTGATGGCAGTCTACTAATGTCTCTCTTATTCTTTAGGATTCTGTTAAAAATGAAGACTGCAACACAAAAGAGATTGAGAGGGTACAAAACTTGAGATGAGGAATCAGTTCCCCAATGACACATTTTTTGCCTGAGGAGTACATAGCCTCAATTTGAGTCAGGCTTTTCAGTTCTCCTTGTATAAGTGTGAGTGGTTATTTTAAATGCATGCATCGTACTGAAAGGATGGTGGAATGGATGCTTTCTAGTTCAAGGTCTGCTGCTGAAAACATTTCCTGCTTTATTAGCTGTTTGCAGGCCGTGATGTCTCAGTGCTCAGGGAGAGTACTCTTGGGTGCCAAGATTTGCAGGGTTCAGGCCAGAACAGAATGTAAGATTAGGCTCTGAACTGGTTCAAGTGGATTCACTGCAGGGGTGTAGACGGGAGCAAAACCACACTTGTTGCTGCCCACTTACCACCTCCTGATGTCACTTGGAGTTTTCTCTTTCAGTCTGTTGCTGCAGCATTTAGGTCTAATAAATCACTTGTACACCATATGCACCATGTGGATCTCTGCTGCTTTTAGCTCACTAACAGTTAATATCTATAAGCCATTTTCTTCAACAAAGAGAGCCACTCTGTCATGGAGAAACTCTTATCAGCCTGGCAACTTGTGAACTCCTTAGCATTTGATCTGATGCAGACAGTGCTCCTGATGAAATCAATAACTGCATTGATTGAGTAACAACCTGAGGGACTGGGCCCTGGACTGGGCTAGCACAGGCAAGTGATGAATTCAGTGATTGAAATGTTTTCAGTAAAGTTAGGAGCTGTCCCCTAAGACAGGAGATTTTCTGCAGACATGAGATTTTAGATGTCATCATATGAACTCTGATATATGGACAACTCACCCCTATATCAATCTTTTCATGCATAAACATGGCTCTCAAAGTTCTCAGTGTGACTGAGCTCCCAAGAAGGACCTGAAGGTGCTGCCTTTTGTGCTTCCACAGTTGAGTTCTCCATGAGGCAAAACACTGGCCCATCAGTACAGAAGGTGCAGCTCACTGGCTCCACAGACAGAGTCTCCTTGGAGTGACTGGGAACAGCAGCACCTCAGAGCTAACCTGGGCTGTGCTGCCAGAGCCATGCCAGCCCTTTGCTCTCCCAGACATGAGGAAAGGCAGCTCTAATTACTGCATCTCTCCAAATCTTTTTAATGCCTCTTACACTTTCACCTTCCAGTCTTTCAGAAGTCTTTCAGTGCCTGAAAATGGGCACTGTCAACTGAGAAAAAACAATGTGTTAATCTCCACAGTCACCTATGGGGCAAACCAAACTTGGAGCACTTCAGTAGCTGGGCTACATGAGCTCTCTGCTTCGTGCCAGTGTGATCAACCTCTGGAGACCTCACAGATTCATTCCTCACCTTGCTTAACCAGCTCACCCAGCAGCACGACTGGGGTCAGTTACACTCACTAAACTCCTGACCTTGGATAAAGCCTCACTGATCCCCTCAGCAGGACAGCATCCTTTTGCAATACTGATAAAAGACCTGTTTCTGTGCACCTTTGCACAGTTTGTCATTGAGTTATTCTTGAGTAACACCAATATTAGGAAAACACAGCAAAGTTTTCTGAAATGTTTACATGGAATATTATTTTGGTGGGGTATTTTGCTGTTTGGTTTTTTAAACTGATACTAATTGATCAATACTTTTTCCATGGCACAGTGAGGATCAAAGCTAGGAATAGGTCTGCATCTGCTCTTTTGTAGTGGAAGACACCATAATTTGCTGCAAAATATGTGGTATCTATAGGATAACTAGAGCTTTTTCTATGTGGGAAAAATACAGTGGATTAAACTGATGCATAAATTTAAGGCTGGGTGAAAATTATCCTTCTTCTTCTGGTGTGTAAGAGGTTTGTCAGAGTTTAGCTTAAAATGAAGCTCAGAGAGACAGCGTCTCTGGGTATTTTTCTACCCTGAAAAATGAAAACACACACACACACACACACACACAAAAAAAAAAAAAAAAAAAAAAAAAAAAAAAACCACCACACAAAACCCCAAACCAAAGCCAAACGAAAACTAAACCTTATTTACTTAACTGTGTTTTTCTGTCTTTAGTGTGCCAAAATTTTGACCTTGTGTGTGGGCCACAGGAGTTGTTCTTAGGTAGATGCTCAAAGAAGCTTTCTTTTCCTCTGTGGGACATTTCTTACCAGGTGATTCAAATGGTACTGTGATAAGCCAGGATCAGATATCCATCTCTGAATCCAATTCTGCTAAAAAGAAAAAAAAGAGTTATTGTCTCCCAGTCTTTCCTCCTCTCCCAGCTGTTTGTCGGTGTCTTCCTGCCAGATGTTATCACATCCTCAGATTGTTTGCAGAAATGTTCAGAAGAGGGTCCTTAAGATGCTTCTGACAAAATCCTCTCAGTTAGCAAAGAGCTATTACTTAAACCATTTTAAGTAAACCTGTCTTGTTTTGATTGATAGGATTGGGAATGCTTAAAAGATCATCCCTTAAGAGGCTGTGTCCTGCTTGCCTGCTGCTCTGGTGGCAGGGCAGTGGCAGGTAGATGGAGACAGTAACCACTCATGAATTTTTGTCAGTGCATCTGCCCAACATCCCAGGGTAACCCCTCAGCCAGTGGTGGTGGGCTGGGAATCCTGGGCTCTGTTCCTGGTTGAGTGCTAACCCAGTACAGTCTTAAGCACATCAACCATTTTTGCTTCAGTTTCTGCATCAAGGCAAAATCATCCTCACAGCAGGAGCACCGTGAGAGTTAATTGTAGAGTGATTTGATCCCTTTGGTGCTGAGTTACAGGTGACTGCTTCTACTTCTGCCTTTCATAAGAGTTAACTTTTTTTTTTTCCTTTCTGATGTCTTGAGTAAATTAAAAGCCAGATTTGTGTTCACGATGGGAAACTTTGCTCCACTTTGAAGAACGTTGTTTATTCTGATGATTCACTATCAGGAATGTTGCTATGTTAAGTGGCCCAGCAAGGAATCCTCCCTCTCAGCTCTCATCAGAATAAGCACACAATTCCCAGGAACAATGCATCAAACTATTCAGCTGTTCACAGGGAGGGCTAAAATCTGCTCTCTGGGTGCCTCTCACATTCAGTTCAACTTATTGCTGGGTAAGGTTAGTGTGAGTGAATTCCTGTGTGTATTCAATTAAAACTCACATCAGCTTCTCAGGGAGACCAACACAGGTATCACTGGAGTGCACAGCAGCACTCCTGCCATGTCAGTGAGAACAGCAGGAGGGAAGAGTCCCCTTGCAACGTTAACACGAGTTAGGAGCACCTTTTCTGCCCCCAAAGACAGGCACATAATGTGCTGTAATGCCATATGAATCTAAGGCTATAGCTCTGCAGTATAAAATATTTCTCAGCAATGCCAGCTTGAGGAATTCCAATCCCTGGCTCATTCCAGTGACAGGACGGTCCCTCAGGTGATCATCTCTCCTGGCAGCACATCCCAGTGCAGAGATGATAATAAAGTCAGGATCATTTCACTGCTGAAGAAAACAGAAATGCCACTACATTTCTGAAAGTGCCTGCCAAGGTGGCGCCTGGCTGGGTTGCTCCTTAGTTTGGCTGTTGTTCCTCCTTGGTGTAAGGAGGAACAACAGCTTTGTAGAGCAGTATGGCATGTATGTGGATAAATATATACATAACCCATAATATGGTCTGAGCATCTCTTGCAGTGGAACAGCTGGGGTGGGGACTGTTGCTTAAGTGACCGGAAGAATCTGAAATTGAGCCCTTAAAATGAATATTAACAACTATTCCTTGGTGATGGCAAAGGGTCAGTGTGCAAAGCGAGCAATTTTGTAAAACTGCTATTGCCCAGGAGTCAAAAAGCTATTTTCTAGCAAGTATTCTTCCAGAAAATTCTCACTCTTCAAATTACTATAAGATGCTTTCAGCTCTCCCAAGATGATATGATGGATGGTGAGAAAAGCAAATGAAACAGACTGAGTTTAAGCTGGTTTACTGAGTTTAAGCTGGTTTACTGCTTAACTGTATCCTCTACTGGGTTTACTGTTTTTTTATTTTAAGCTGCAAAAGGGTTATTACCATCTTAAAGCTGGGAGCTCCAGTTTCCAAATCCCTATAACATCATGCAAAAATAAATGGGACAGTGAATTGACAGACACTGTCATAACTTACCCGCTGGAAGCTCACTAAAATCCTGCCTGTGAAGGCACAGAACCAAATCCCATCATCACTTGAGGCTGAGTGTGACCATGGCAGCTTTAGGTGGAGCTTTGTCCACATCACCAGATACAGTTAAGGGCCAGCCCTTACCTTCTCTGTATTCCAGGGACATCTCTTCCCCTTGTGTCTGCCTGAGCAGTCACAGTGTGACAGCACCTGTCATGACTGAAATCTTTAAGAGGAAATATGGAAATAGTGTGGGAAAGTTGGGAGATTGGATTTACCAGAGAAGCCTGACCCAATTCATTCCCCCAAGGGCAGATTGGGTTTACAGGAATATCTCCTGTCATCCTCCTGCAAATCAGGACCATCCACCCTGGTCCTTGGAGGCCATCTCTTCTTTCCTCCCTCCCTCCCTTGTCTCCACCATGCCAGGGCTCCCTTGGAGCAGTGTTGCCTGACATCTGTTAGCTGCTGCTACCTCTGATCACTTCTCTGCTTACCACACACTGAGCCCCAGGAGCAGCTCACACTCTCTCCAGTGACATTCATTAACTGCTCCTTCTTCCTCTCTCCTTGGCCACTGCTGCCTCTGGATGGGTTTGTGATGGCACCAGGGTTCCTCCTTCCCTAGCAGGATGGAGCCAGGGACAGGACCTGGGGCAGGGAGGGCAGTGTGAGAAGCCTTTCCCCCTCCTGCTCTGCTTCCAGGGTATAGTCCAGGCTACTCATCTGTTTTTCTGAGACATTTCTGCTTGTTCCCTACAAAGGCTCATTTTCTCTGGCTGATTTCAGAAGCAGTGGGAGATGCCGATGCGAAGCCAGTGTTGTAAAAGCACACTGAAACCTAGCTTAGACTTGGAGCCTGGCCTAGCCAGATCAGCAATAAAATTTTCAAAAGGAAAGAGGGGAAAAAGCTATTTCCCATCACAGGAGCAGTGGGGTGTTTGCCATGGGAACAATGATGTTCTGGTTAAGTTCTAAGAACTTTTCTAATTATTAGGCCAAATCAATGAGAAAGCTGATGTCAGCAGGAAGAGCTGATGGGAGGAATTATAATTGTGTCTGGGGCCATATGAAAGCATTATACCATGTCTTGCTCCAGACTTTGCATGAGTCATTTTCCTCCTGGTCAGGACTGTGTATTGAAGTGCAGACTGGCAGTTGTTTGGATCTTTCCTTGTGCCAAAACTGCTGTGAAGTTGGTTTTGTTTGTTGTTGTTGTTTTTTTCCAGTGCCACTGTGAGAAGTACCATCAATAGAATTTCTTTTCTGTGGAGGCAGCATCAAGCAAGGCATCACACTGCGTGGGGCAGTAATTGCAACACTTGCTGCTGATTTATTGTCAGCAACTTCTCTTGTGGAGAGAGTGCTTCCTCAGTTCCATCCATAAAACTCCAGTGGTTTCAGGAGGAATTATGGCTGCTTGCCACTTCTGAGTATCTGCTTCTGAGCACTTAGGTCTTTAACTGTATGTAGATTTTCTGTAGAAGCCTATTTGCAGCAGAGACCTACTTTTAGACACCACAGTGCAGGACTCTTCCCAAATTCTACTGTTGTTTCCATCTGTAAAGCTGAGATAAGAGTTTTGCCTCTCCCTTGATTAGAAGGCATTTTTAAAAGTAGCTCCACCATGTGATGTACCTCTTTCCTCCTCTTTTAGCACATCCCAGCTCCTCTTGGTGTCAATGGAGAAGTACCTATTGTTTTCAGATAGAGCTGGATTGAACTTCAGGATACTCTAAAGAGCCAGTCATCAATTTATTGATGTTGCCCACAGGTGAAATAGGTTACAAGACAGTGTAAATCTAAATTTTGTAGGAAGCAACAAAGCAAGCAGTTATGTCATAGAAAATGGGCAAAGCCTGAAAATGATCTGGCAGTTGTGCCAAGCATTTCCCGCTGCAGTCTTCAAATCACAGAGAAAAAGCCATCAGCCACCTCGTGCTCTGTGTCTTTCACATCCATGTGATGAGTTAAGCCACCACAGCAGCTTCAGTGCCTTCACTCACAGATCTATGGGACCTGCTGCATCCTCGTGCAGTCTTTCCAGGGCATTATCTGTAAGGCTTCATTATATGTCAGGCTTGCTTATATGTTCATGCACTGAAAATATGCAAAAGTTTCTGTCACACTGGCAAAGCTCTGGTAGAGCTCTTCTTCCTCAAACCTCTCCTGGGCAGCTCTGAGAGAGGGTTGACTTTTTAGCCACTGTGGGTGTAAGTGTGTGCTCTGAAGGGTCTGTGCTCAACCCTGGTGTGAGGTCTCTATTCAAGTAGAGCATAGATTTTCCCAGACTCAGACATAAGGATACTCAGAACTTTTCAGTTTATGCATGCAAGGATATATTCTTGCACAGAATGCACCTGCTTTGCACTGAATTTTAAAGCACGATTGCTTTAGCAGTACAAAAATAGAGGAATCTACAAAAAAAACAAACCACCAACAAAATATCTCTATTTCCCACCTCTGTTCCTTTACCACTATGGGCATTATTCAGATACTTGTAAATTGATCAGTTTTTCTCTGCAGTTCATCTTATTGAGACCTGAAATCTGTTCTGAGCTCCACCTTTTGGCTGGTACCTCATCTAAACCAGGATGGGCCTGCTGAAAAAACATTTCCTTCTTCTGTCTCACCTTCTACTCCAAATCTTGTGTATTTTTCTGCAAGTATCTTTCTATACCCCAAAGACTGATATATTTTGATTTATGTATTTGTTTTTGATGCATTCTCTGCTGCAAAGAGCAGCACTCTGCACAAGGGCTGGAAGAAGTGACTTTTCCTGCTTGATCTTATCTTCTTCCTTCAGATAAGCTTCCTTCCATCTGTCTTTGATGTTTTCTGATGCAAATTTGTAAAACTGGAATTAAAATTCATCCTGCTGCAGTATGTGGTGGTTTCCCTCCCGACAGTTTTCCGAGTGAGAGCAGCAAGTGTGAAGGTGTTGAAAAGCAGCCTGCAGTGCTCCGTGTCAGCTGTAGCTCTCGAGCAGGAAACGCTGCTGTACCAAGATCAAAAACTGTTATTAGCACGGTGTCCAGGGCAATGCTGCCTATTCTTCTTGTTCTGTTAAGGAACATGCTATTTTCTTGCTTCATTGCTCCATCTGTAGCACACTGGCAGTGGTGATTGTCATTATTGTTATTAAGGGAGAGCCTATCATGCTTTTCAGTGGAAAATTGGATTCTTGACAAGATCGTTTTGCTTGAAGTTTAGTCTTTGGTGGGAAATTTTCACTGTTTTTTAAAAAAATCATTCAAAGAATATATTTTTTGCCTGGAACTTTTAGAAAGTATTTCTTCAGTGCAATGTTAATTTTTATGGGAGATGGGGACAGATGTGTTTATATTTTCTGTCTGTTTTTATGGCTCACTGTTATAGCACTGACTCTTGTGGCTCCTCAGAAAACTGTTCAACTGCCAAAGAATGAACAGAGGGCCAGTCTCTATTTCACAGTTTTATCAGGACAAATCCATGCTAGCACCACTGAAAGCAAGGAAGTTTCCTTGTATATCTGTCAGTCTATCCATGGGGCTGCTTGACTGGTTGAGCACTGGGGGCAGAGCTCCCTAGTGCAGACATAGCTTATATTGGCAGAATAATAGTAATCTTTTGCCAATCTACGTCCAACTAGTTTCCCATACTCCATGAACTATGCCTGGAAGAAAACTTGTTTCTGCTGCCACTGCTTTTGTCAGAAGAAATAAAATATCCAGCTTCTCATCAAGACAGTCGTTTGACTAGACCCACGATGTGCAGGCAAGGACTCAGAGGCTGTACCTGGTCCTGACTGCCACCTGGCTCTACCTACAAGAGACTTTCTGCTCTTGTTGCTTCCTTGGAGAAAAACCAATTAACACTACTTCCCACCTCCTTGACTTGGGTCAAAAATGTAAAGGTGCAGGGAGATTTGGTAGTAAAGCAAGTCCCCCTCATAGGCAGTGACTTTCACATGGAGGCCTGGGCTCATGGTGTGACCTGCCAGCAGAACAGCACTCTGTCTGCCTGGTGACAAAGCCACAAAGCCCTGGAGGCGCTCCTGGCACCTCCTGAAGTGCAATCTAAGGTGCGTGTCAGCACTGATTAAATGGAAGCTTTAGAGAAGGCGGTTTGGACCTTGATTATTTTAGAAGCACCAGCAGTCAGGGAACTGGATCACTTGAGCTGTCAGGTGGGTGATTTAGTGCAACTCCTAGAGGGAATAATGAAGGTTGTGATAAACTGCAGTGTAAGAAGCCGGTAAATAACTTTTATGGAAGAACTGTATTTGGAAACACTGAATAATGGTAACTAATGTCACAGATCTTATGGAAAGGTGCTCTCCAGAGTTATATATTTAAATGGTCATAGTGGGTCTAAACTGGTTTTTGGGAACTCAGTGGAAATCAATAGAATTACTTCAGGGCTGATTTAAGAAAAGAAAACACCATCAATAATGTTACATATTTATTGATAACGTGAAACAATTAACTGCTTTGGAGAAGAGGAGTAAATGTGTTTATATTAATGCTGATTTATTACTTTATTACTTCTATAACACAAAACAAGGCTTCCAAACCACAGCATCCATTTGTTTTTTTATCTTTACCTATTTATCAGTTCTTTTTATCATGAAGCCCACACAAATAAGAAGAGGCATTTATTATGTTCTTTTTATTTCACAATGCATAATTCAAATCTGGAAAAACTGTTTTCTGGCATAAATGCACATTTATTTTTAACATTTTAATGTGGCTTCATTTTCTATAGGTTATTTTAAGAACTGGTCACATTTGGTCTCTGTTTTTATTGTTTTTAAATTCTGAAAACTCTCTAAAATTAATGTCCAGTGGAAAATTAGATCTCATGTTCTGGTTGTAGACAGAATTAAATCAATAAATTCTAACTAAAAATTATACATAAGATACCCGTTATGCTTTCATGAGCCAAATTTCTTTGCTACTCCAGCAAAATTTGCAGAGTAAATAACTGAAGCCATTCTGAAATACTATTTGCTTTCAAAGTGCTATCCCATGGATCCTGGACACTGTACAGGTGCTTGCATTGACTGCAATTGGAATTTGGCTTGATCACACCTGAAGCATCCATACACAGTGAGGGAACTTTCCAAAAATCTGTCTGCACAGGTCATGGGGAACTTTTCTCTGCTTCTCTGCACTTTGGGAGAGCAGGCAGCTGACATTTTACTGTGCTGGGGCCTGTCCTGACTGAGTGCACAACTGTGACACGGTGATGGATGATGGAGGACCAGGTGTGTGCTGAGCCATCAGACCCAATCCCATTCCAGCTGGTGCCCAAGTCAGCTCTGGCTGCAGAGGGTGGGCTCCTGGCTGCTGCAGGCAGCAGGGGCTCTGCAGGTCTGAAGAGCAGTAAATGGCTGTGATCCCTGCTTGATCTCTGGCCACTCATTTTGTCCATCGGCTCTGTAAATCCTCTGCAGCTCTTGTTATTTGAGTCCTCATTATTTACCAGCCTGAACTTAGCACCAGTGGCAGGTCTTGTTCTACCTGCACCACACACTGGCACCCAGCCCCTGTGCAGCTCCTGGGGGCTCTGGTGCATCCCATGATGATCACAGAGGTTTATGTGCTGCTGGGCCCTTGCACTTCCCATGAGCTCTTGTCTCCCTTTGCAGCGTCTGTGGGATGTGCCCCCATGAAAGAGGCTGGAGACACTGGGGACTCCAAGAGCATCGTGACACAAGTACAATTTGGGATAGGTCAGACAGAAGCCTTTTTAACTGTGATCAGTGAGAGAACACGAACAGCATCTCTGCCTCTGCTCCCCCTTCCTCCAAGTGATTGCAGAGATTCAGCCTATATGCTGGTTCAGAAAAATCTTGAACAGGTGAAGAAAACAATCATTTACACAAGTAAAGGCAGGGAGCCATCCCTGGGAGGAAGGGACTCCTTAAGTAGCTTCTTAATTGCCACAATTCTAAGAATTAATCAAACAGGAGATAAAGAGATATTATTGAGAGATGGCTCTTGGTGGAGCCTATAGGAGTGGCACACTCGGTATTATCTTGGCTCAGAAGTGGGGAGCTGGGAACAATCAAAGGCTGTTAAGCCAAAGAGAGTGTTCTTCTAGTTAGGATAAACTTCCTAGCCAGACCTCTCAGGTCTTCAAAATAATAATTTTACTACCACAGAGGTAATGCGAGATGAGCATTGGTTTTTTTTCAGGTAGCAATGAATCTGCAATAAGTGTTGAAATGCCTTCACTGTTCTCCCTGCAAAGAAGAAATTTTAAGACCAGAATTATTAGAAGTGTCAGAAAATGTGAAGAGCAGCAGGGAGCTGCTGTGGCTTGTAAAGTGGCATAAGGAGAATCTGAGGGATGCCAGGAGGGTGGAAAAAACAGTGCAATGCTTCTTCTCTGGCTTTTGAATTTCTGGATGACAGCTGAAGTTTGGGAACATGATGGTCAGTTTTGTGACCCCCTCACTGCAGCTCTGTGGGTTTGACTTTCAAGTCCTGAGCAGCTTCTGATTAACTAGAATCAGTTATGATAAATTACAGTCAGCAATGATAAAACTGTTCTTTTCTGCAAATAGCCAGTATCACTAGATAACAGCCTTGGTGAATTTTTGTTTAGGACCAGTCAGGGATACTTTTATGACTTTTTTTTCCCTTTCACTATTTTTCCTCTCTTAAAAATCCTAATTTTTCAAAATTGAACTGATTCCTGAACCAGGATCCTTTTCTAACTCAGCCAAAGCATGAAACTGCTTTTTCAGAATGTGTATGACAGTATTTTTTGACATTTTTAACCTGAAATCTTAATATTTTTATTTCAATTGAAGTCACTTTCTACTTTGAAGTTTCAAGGTAATTGAGATTAGAAAATTTAAATTTAAATAATTTTTAAATTACAACAAAACACTTCTGAGTGACCTAACCTGAACACTTTGTTCAGCTTTCATTTGCAAAATTTCCAGGTTTTTCTGATTAGACTGCATCACAGGAGCAAAGTACCGACAAAGTAGGATTCTTTGACAGGTGCAGGGGTTCCTTCTGCCATGCAAAAACCACATAAAATCATGACATAGCAAAGTCACCCCTGAGCAATAGGACTTTTGGTGGCACCCACAGCATATTCTGACATTTCCAACAATTTTGTGAAGTCGCAAGTTTCCCCTCCATTCTCTCTATTCCTGCCTTTTGGAAGGAATACTACTGAAAATAATTTATTTGGATGAAATTAGCAAAAGACTTTTCATAGGTGCACGAATGGATTCAAGTAGCAGCATATGTAGCATATATAATGTGTATGAGAGAATATGAGAGAATAAGAGCAGATCAGAAAATTAGCAATTGCAGTCCTATCAGTCAGTCAGTCAGACTCATTTTAGTTGCTCTTTCCAGAAACCAGCTGTTCCCAGTTCAGTCTGCCTTGCCCTTCTGTAATGCTGTGTTGAGCCAGCCCCATCCCTGACCAGCCAGGATTTTCTGAGATCCCCTCTCAGCACCAATCGAGGGCACTGCCCCTCACGGGCAGAGGCAGCAGGTTTTGCTCCTGCCTGGGTACAGCCCTGCAAAGTGTGAGTGCAATGCTCTAGTGCAGCTCAAACCAGCACAGGCGAACTTGCCAGCCCCAGAAAACCTGTACACAGGTAAAGCAATGCAGTTATCCACTGCTCTGGGTTATGCTGTCATTCTGTATCAAGACAAATTAGTGTACTCGGAAGCGATCAGAAGTAATTACTCTTTAAGAAACAATAGGCATCACTCTGTGGCTTCTACCTGACAGCTAAAGGACTTGGCTTCCGGTGAAAAACCCATACAGCTTAATCTTCTTGTGTCAGATCATATTTCCTTGTCTTCTCTTGGTAAATGTTTACATTGCTGCAGTAAAAGGGGCACTGCATGATCTCGGCTAACAGGGACTGTGTGTTTAGAGATAGTAATGGGAGCCTGCTTCTCTCTGCTATCACGAGATGAGTGCAGAGAAGGTCTGCAGGTACAAAATAGCTCCTCTGCGGGGGCTTGAGTGGTCCATTCTCAGGAGTAAATCCTCGTTCCATGAAGTCAGTTCCTACTGTTAGATGAGCTGACTCCGTGGCACAACAATGATGGGGAATAAAATGATAGGAAGTGAGCACTGAGACCTGGCTGCTCTTTTGCTCTTCAGGGAAGATGCTCAATGACATTCCAACTGCTTCATTTTAGAACTGTAGATATACACACTGAACCCTGCTCTTGCCACTCCTACTGCTGCATTCTGATCACCACTTGTCATTTTTAAGTGTTTCTTTAAAGACTGACCGCTTCTCAAAGGTTCCAGTGGCATCTTTGAAATCTGACAGAAATCTAAAGTCAATGTGTGTGCCAGTCAATGACTTCAATTTACATTCTCCAGGAGGATCTGCAGGATTCATCTCAGTGAAGATGAAGTAAAAGAGTGGCAGTCTGAGATGTGAGTGAGCTCCATACTTATTGGGCTAAGGAAGAATGACTTCTTCTTACGTAGTAAAAAACAGTAATTCTAAACTTCAGATCCTGACAAATGCTGTCATCATTTCTGCTGCCCTTAGACACTTATTTCAACTTTTTGTAACTTACCTTTCAGTAGCTGGTGGGAAAAGAAAGCTAGCAATAAAGTGATCTTGTGGTTATCTCAGTTATGCAGTGCATAGGAAATCTGGGTTCAGCTCCTGGCTTTGTTATGGATGTGCTGTGTAGCTGAATTGAATACACAGTGTCCATTCACCTCAGTTCTCCTTCCATCAGATAAAACTGAGAACATTTCCATACCATCAGAAGGGGATTTTGAGGATATATTCACTGGTGAGAGATTAAAATAGACATAGGCCAGTTAAATACTATTCTTTAACTGGATTTTACTCTTTTTGTGAGAATTAACAGTGAGACAAGGCTTTTAGGGACAATCTCTTTCTTAAGAACAAAGTTTAGTTGACCTTCATCAGTCTTTTACAAGATAGTACAACTCTCAGCAGACTTTCTCATGCTTGATTTCTTCATTAAGAGGGTGGTGCAGCACTGGAAGAGGTCACCAAAAGTCGTTGTGAAATTTCCGTCTTTATATATTTTTGAGAGGCTGTGGGGCCAAGCCGTGATTGACCTGAGCTGGTGTTGGCAGCACTCCTGCTTTGAGTAGGAGGCTGGACTGCAGATCTCCAGAGGTCTCCTCCAACCAGCATTTCTGTGACTCTGTGAATCTAATTAGCTTTGTCCTACATGGAAATATTAAAGTTATTTTAGGAAATATCTGTATCTTTGCGCAGTGAAAGCAAAGAAGATAAGTGTTTATTATCATGTATTACTAGGATTGAGTAAGTATTCTACTAAAGGCAAACTCTTGAACAGCCCTGCTTTCTAGCTCTCTCAAAAGAAAACTAAAGACAGATATTAGATTAGATTAGATATGTTATCCATTTTTCAAAATAATTTTTCTATGATATCCATTGGTTATGTGTCTTACATAACAATTTATTTGACACCACCATCCTGGTATCACTTCTGTATAATACTATTAAACCAAAAAATTGTCAAGCATGAACTCTACTAACATATTGCAAACTGCAGCTTAAGTATGTCAGTGTCTTATGAGAATACTTGAGGATGAAATATCTTCCCTACCTACAGACTTTTCAAACTAATACATATATGCTCTACAGAGTTAACAGCTGCTGCTATTCCACTAATGGGAAGTATTTTCTCTCTCTTATATTCCAAATAAATCATTATTCATGTCTTTCTGTCTTATGTTCAAGGTCCAAATAGTCCCATCTCTGTAATAGAAACCAGTAGAACTTAATGAGTTCTCTCAAAACTCAGAGTGGCTTGTGTGTACTCTAGCTATTAATGCTAAAAGCTCTCACATAAAGAAGAACTGTAATGTAGTAACAATATGAGCTTCTCATTTTATATTTTTGTGTTTACTACTTATTACTATTTTGCTTATATGAACTGATATAAAAGGAGTGTGCATGCATATTTACAAGGATGCAAAATGCAATGAATTCTGCATCATTCTATTAATGGGCTTTTGAATCCTGGTTTGTTGTTGGTTGTTGTTGTTGTTGTTGTTGTTCGGTGTTTTTTTGGTTTGGGTTTGTTTGTTTTTTGTGGAGAATTGTTGCATTTGAGTGTCATTTGGTCCTTATGCATATATGAAAGAAGTATGAATGACACGTGTCAGGAATTAGGGAAATGAAAGATACAGAAAGTCAAGGCACTGAGTGGATGTTGGTCTTGATTTCCTCCTGTCATCCTACTGGTATCTTACATGCATATTGAATACCTAAATTCCCCATTCCTGCAATTTTTGTCCTGAAAGAAAAAGTGTTTGCCTAAATGGCAGGAGACCAAGCAGAAGTACCAAATCAGAGTTGGCTCTGTTCTTCTGGCTTGGATTATTCTTTTATTTTTAAGGTGAATTCAACAGATTGATTCTAGTTCCAAGAGGTAAACAGCAGTGAAGGGTGCTGTGCCTGCCAGAGCTGCCTGGACTGGCTCTGGAATATCTGAACACGGATACCTATATTACTCTCTCTCTTCCTTAGGAGTCCTTGCACTGCGCTTTTTGCCATTATATCCAAAGAGTGTGGATGCAGGGATGTAGCAAACAGCTGCCTTGTGTCACTTGCTGTCTCATTCTCTGCTTGGGCAGGGACCAGTGCACCATTTCAGTGAGGGATGTCTGTCTAAATCTGTACTCTGCTCTGTGTTTATGTTGGAAATGGAATGATCAAAGTGTGTGCTTGGAGTTAAAAATGGAGATTGTGTAATTAGGGACCTCCTCTCATTCCCAGTCACATGTGGATGTACATGTCCTTACATACATGAGATACTCCTGCCCTCACCACCACCACATCCTGGGGCAGAAGACAGCTCTGAATCGAGCTGTTCCCTGCCATGGCCATCAGAGGTCAGGGCTGCCTTTGAAGGGAAGTGGCTTAACCTTATCTGTGACTAATATGTTGTCTGCAGCAGGGAGAGACCCAAGATCATGTGATGATAGTGACCTTGTTGAGTCAGAACAAGGCCCTGTCCAGCCTGGTGTCCTGTCTCAGACTGCAGTGCTAGAAGTGTAAGAAAAGAGCAGAGAACTGGAGAACGCTCCTTATTCTGATGTCTTTCCAGCTTCCAGTGTGTGGAGGCACTTCTGAGCTCCAGGCTGTGTCTGAATTGCAGTATGTAGTGGCTGTTAGATTCCCATGAATTTATCTAATTTTTTTGAATGCACTTATTCCTTTGGACTCTGCATCAGTGAACATCCACATTTGACTACCAACTGTGTAAAAGGTGTTTCCTTTTTATTATAAGAAGAGCAATTACTCTGTTTGCTTTCTCCATCCTACTTCATGTTAAATACCCCCATCACATCCAAGTTCAGTTATTGTTTATCAAGCAAATGAGTCCTCGTGTATGAAGTCTCTTCTACCACAGAAGCCATTTGGTAATTCTGAGGTTCTTGTTGCTTCTCCTCACCCTAATGTACCTTTTTGAGACTGCACAAACAGAATTGCAGGCAGTGCTCAAGACATGGGCACACCAGGGATTGACAAAATTGCAGAATAATGTTTTCCATTTCGTTGCCTCTTCCTTTCCCATTTGTCCTTAGCAGTGTGTGAGTTATCAGGTTTCTCTGTTGTTAGAAGAGTCTACAGGGAGACCCTCACAGACTCCTTCTGGAGGAAGGATCTGGATAACAGGACATGGTTTATCTGTTTAATTTATGTTGGACTGTTTGATTTTGCAAAATTAACTTCCTCCCTGAAGAAAGATGTCAGGTGAAATTTTCAGTTGAAAGGTGCAAGGAGAGAGTGAGAGATTAGTGTTCAGAGCAGTGCAAAGTTGTGTGCTTTGATCCTTCTGCACACTTATTGCACTTCTCCACCCTGTGTCTTGCATATGGGACACAGTTTGGGGGCAGAACTCGGAGAGTTATCCAGAAACTGCCAACCAGATTGTTTCCCTTGGATCAGACCCTATCAGACCCTCAGTTATGTCCTTGGCTTTTCACATGCAAAAGAAGTACTTTATTAAAAGAAACAAGATACTTCCCAGAGTCTGACAGCTTGCATTTTAACTATCACCCCTAACAAGGGACCTTAAAACTGACCCCAAGACTTAATTTAACCATTACAATTCCATTAGTCTAATTTGTCATGAAATGTCTTTAACTAATTACCTGCATTTGTAAGTTAGTCCACATGTCTTGAGATAAGAAGTCAAGCACAGTCATAGGTCACTGCTCTGGGCTGCCATCACATAACACAGACCCTAGATGAAAGGGAATTCAGAGTTGATAGGAGGAATCCAAATGACAGCTACTCAGCCAGTACAAGGCAGACATGTCTGTAATGTAAAAATTGGACCATTGTCTTAGAAGTGGTGTTTTGGAAAAGATGGGGCATGCCCTCATTAGAAGAATAAGGTCTAGGAAGACTGAGCATTCCTTGTAAGCATTTGTCTTGAAGGTGGTAATTTGATAAATACAGGTCCCCACTAAAACCATTTGCTAAATTTGGCAGACAACAATATTAAATATTTATGACTGAATTTAGAGCTGTCCCTTTTCAAAGAGACCTGATTACGTACTGAATGACACTTTAAAAAGCTCATTTGGGAACTTTTGTCGGTTTCCACAAACAACAAATGTTGAAACAGAGGAAAAGACCAATTAGGAGTCTGATTAAAGTTGCTCAAGCCTTTCACTGAGTACTTTGGATTTGGCTCCCTATTACTTGTTGGAAATCTGCCCATGAATTTATAGTGGGAGCTACAATATGCTGTGTGCCACAAACACCTCCCTCTCTTAGATTTAGGCAACTGTAAACTTCCCCTCATTTCTCTTGTTCCAGTGCCTGTGACATTCCCCTTGAGACTAGATGAGGAGAAGGATATGGTACGTGATTAATGCAGGATGAAGCATTCAGCAAATCTTCTCATTCTTGTTCCTGTTTCCTTCCTTACTGAGTGGAGGTGCAGAGGGAGGTCGCTGAGAGTGATTCCCCCCATCAATACAGAGTGTCACCATCACACTTTTGGCTGCTGGTGCAGGGTGTGAGGGATAATTAAATCCCTGCCTCCACCCAGCACCCCATCCCTTCACTGTTCCTTACAGCCAGCAAACGCCATTGAATTCTTCACTTCCATCACTCATTGGATCAATACAAAGGGCCGGACACGACACAGTTATACTGGTCAGGCCAGCCCTACCTTTGTACTCCCTAAGTACAGGCTCTGTCCAAGCCATAAATCACAGCTACTCTAAATTATAGAGGCTGCCAACACATCAGAGGCCTGGAGTGGGAGCTCCCTGTGATCACAGCAGGGAGGGGAGGATAAGGAAGGCCCTGACCAAGCTGTCTATTCTGTACTCAGGAGCTTTATTCAGACAGCAAGGAAGAGTGCCTGGGAGCCTCTGTGCTCCACTTGCCTGCCACAGAGGCCCAGTGGTGTTCTGGGGTTACCTGCTGTCCTCAGGAAAAATCGAAATCCTCTTTCCAAAGGCCATAAGGCAGTCACTGGGATTAGGAGGAAACTTCCTTTGCTGGTGTATTACTGCAGACTTTATACCTGCACGTACCCTTTTTTGCATCGCTGTGGGGAGAGAGGACTGACTCATGGATTTGCATCTTCCTCTTACCATCAGCCAGCACTGGGAGTGCTCAGTCCTCAGTGAGGGGGATGAATGGCAGTGGCCTGCTGTCCCCAGCTCCTGTCACACAGCCCTGCCTGGTCACACCGCTCAGTGGTGTGAACACCATGGCACTTCTTTTTTTCCTATGTGGAAGTTCGCCTGTTATTTTCTACCAATATTCCTCCAAATCTTTCAAGATAAATGAATCTTCAGATCTCCAGATCTTTAGCCTGTCAGAAACCAGCATAAAATATCTACCAGTCTGCAATGAAAAATAACAGACAATCCATCCTTTCGATCTCTTGCTTTTATCCTAAGCTGATAAGGGAGGCCCTCCTGTGCTTGTCAGCTTTGCATTCTTGGTGTGTGCAGCATAGCTGAGGATTGCAGATTAAAGGTGAAGAGTTGAACAGGGAAAAAATGCAGGAGCGAAGCAGCTGTTTAATGAGATAGAGGGGCTTTCCTCTTGAAAACTGCTTATCCATATCCTGTCTCTTGCTAATTGCAGAGTATTTTCTTTATGGGGAATGCTATCACTGTTTTCCTGATTTAATACATTTTACCCACTTGCATGATCATCTTTTCACTTTGGTAGGTGAAACCATTCTTTATGAAATTGTGAGTGTCAACAGCATTTATTTGAAGCTGCTTAGTTCTGTCCTGTGCATCTTTTGTCTTATAGTTACAACAAAGTTCGAGTGTGCTCATGAGTTAAAGCTCAATCTGTAACTAAGTATGAGCCCTCGCAGTTCCAGGTTTGGAAACTCCTTTCCACCCAAGTCTGTCTCAATCTGTAACAGAACATCTAAAGTTACTAATCCAGGTATTGTTGAACTGACTTTCAGTGGTAGGATGTGCTGTACTGATAGTCAGAACCAAACATTTGAAAGACAAGTTCTGGCAGCTGTTTTAGCCTGCTCATGTCACCGTTGGGCTTTCTGATAGAAATATTTTAATTTTTGAAAACTCATCCCTGTGCCTTGCTCTGTTTCTCGGGCAGACCCTTTACCTGCTGGTATCCCTAAGGGTCTCAGGTAGGACAGCTTCATCACCAGTCCTGGTGCCTTCATCAGTGCTGTAATTTGCTGGGATTCACCTCCAAAAAGAGATCAAAGAATCTATCATTACAAAATCCACATAAACTTACAGGGGCCAGAGCAGCTAATAAAGATCAGTGAGAAATGGCTAATGCACATGAGCTGCCACTGTACCTACCACTGTCCTTGCTGGTCTCTGGAGAGGTGCTAGGAGAGCACAACAGCCACTGGTGGAGAAAAGCAAGAGAAGAGAAAGAATTTATCTGCCAGGAAGAGATGCAGTCATGACTTCGGCTCGGTGTGATAAACAGCATGTGCTGCCCAGAGATCCGGCTGTGCACAGGCCACATTCCCCTGATCTCTCTCCAACTTGGAGATCTTTCTGCTGTGGTTGATCTGAACAAGTCTCATTCTTTGTATCACCTCCACTGTGAATGAGGTTAGGAAATGTGAACATTTCAGGGTTGGAAAGAGTGATCTGGGATTTTTCAGATACCAGAAGTTCCTGATCTCTTTTGTATAGATAATGTCAATGTTTATATATGTATAATTGATAACAGGGAGGTTGGATAAATGGTGGGATTTGGAGGTGGGATTTGGAGTTGGGATAGGAGGGTTGCTGTGAGGTGGGGGCTTCTGAAAAGGCAGAGACTTGGGATCATAGTCTGGAGAAGATGGATGCCTTGGCTTGAAGTGTATTGCCACAGTCTGGTGCAGGAAATCATACTGGGTTTGAGACGTGGAACAGAAGAGAGAGAAAATCTGTCTCACAAGGGATTGAAGGAATTTATTGCAGAGACTTGAAGGATTGAAGTAACTCATTTCACATGACTTTTCCTCCTCCATCCCATGCTCATAACTGCATGCAAAAGTCATTTTTGCTGATGGAAATGTGGTCGCTGTATTTTCTGTCCCACTGTCATCTCCTTGTCTCTTTACTTGTCCATACAGTATCATATACCCTATGGCATCATATAATTAAAATAGATGATTATGCAGATGTAAGTGGATCCCTAAGGAAACTTAGCACATGGACATAACACCACAGGCAACTTTTAACTGATTATGCAGCTATAAAGAAGTTTCTTCTTTTTAAAATTAAAAACACCTTAACTTTTTTTCCCTCCTTTTTAATGCTAACAGTTTAACATTTTCCTCTCCAGATAAGCTCTGAAATGGAAGCGAGAGAGCAGAGTACCTTATGGAAGTGAAGGCTCTAGGTTTATGGGTTTAGAAACCTCTGAAAAGCACAAAAATCTTTCCTCCCATTTGAAACACCCCTTCCCCTGCACACAGAGTGCAGCCCCTGTACGCATTTGGTTTTCAGATCTGTGATTCCCACCCTCTTTTTTATAAGCTGTGAATGTTTTCCCTTTCAAAGCACAGATTTTAACCCCCTCCCATGCCCCCGGGGAAGCTTTGGTCCTGAGAGTGCTCTAGGTTTGTACAGAATGTGGAAACTCCTTGGTTTGTTCTTTCTGTACGGCTACCTCCAGTTCCTGATTCGAGTTCCTCTGCGGCCTCGGCTAATGCAGAGTCTGTCCGAATAGGGGTTTTCTCTGCAGTTCCAGTGAAATGTGGCTGTCTGCACAGAGACTGCAGCCTTCTAGCCAGCATTCTTTTCTTGTCATTTAGTAGATGAGAGGTATCACTTTTTCCCCCTCTCCACCATCAGCCTGATTTTATCATAATCACATAATTCCAACACTGCTCATGTTTCCTCATCCCAGGACTTGGTGGATCCATTCAAACACCGTGTTAATCCCTCTCTATTCACAGTAGCACCTTTATGATGGCATTGCCTTTCCAAGCTACAGTTGATCTTGCAAGCCTTTACACCACCTAATCCAACCTCTTTTGGCTTCTTTCCCAAAGGTGTAGAGTTCTAAGGGGAACACTCAGCAAAGATATTTTCACTCAGTATCAGAATTTCTTCTTTTCTTACCTACAGGGCTGCTCACTCCACTCCAATACTAGCAGCAACGAGGGATAGATACTGCTTACAGAATATAATCATGTTTAAGGGAAATAAGACAGAAAATAATGAATCTAAAAGCTGTCTACATTTTCTATCTGTAGGTAAGAGACATGTAGAGCTGCCCTAACATTTGTGCTGCTGATTAAGGAATAGCCTGTGATGTAATAAGCAACACATACTCTTCTCTAGGAGCAATCTTGCAGTGAAGCAGGAGAAACCACCCAGGTGGAGGGACCAATGATTAGCTGGTGCCTGAAGCAGAGACTGTATGGACAGCATCTCCAACAGTATTCCCCAGAGCAGCTTGAAGAGCTCTGGCAGATCATAGCAGAACTCTTCTACTTTATTATGTGCTGAAAAGTAACTGGTTTTTACACATTAGACACTAATCAAGGTCACCCCTTCACTCCTGAATGCTCTGCATTCACTGCACTGTTGGCAGGAGGGCTTGCTCTGCTCCTGTGTGTTCAGGAAAAAAAACCAAATAAAATAAAAGGAGAACCTTTTTTGGCCAACCATCTGTTGGAACAGAGGCCATGGACACAATGCAGATACAAATGCCTGGATACATTTTGCAGGTGTGCTCTGTGACCCATCTTTCTGTGGATAAATTCACTGGGAAAATAGATTGCACTAGACTGTTCCTGCAACTGCAGTTAATCGTGCCTTTTCTATATTACTGCTACAGGATTAACACAAACATTGCTTCTATTTTCAGGCTTATCAAAGGCAGCAGCACATCTCTCTAATCTCCTATTTCCCTGCTCTCTTTAAAAGTGTTTAAATGAATGGAGCACTGATGAGCAGGGATGTGGTGCCAGCAGGGATGGTGTCATTTAATGCCTCGCTATTTATGCTATTTAATGCCTGTGTGGCTTTATGTGCCCTGGGTGACTTGCAAACCATCTGGCACCCTCCAGCCTTCCACAGGACAGACGGAGGCGTAGACAGCACCTTCACTTGTCTCCAGTTCAGAGTGACCAGCAGCAGTAAAACAGTGCAGTTCTGATAGGTCTGCTCCTACACAGTCTGCACCTGCTGTCACTGAAGGATGAAGCTTGGAGGCCATGGATTGGTGACCCTTGATACCAGGCAGCCTGGATCTCAGTGAGCTGTGGGCACTTACCTACATTCCTGTTGGACTGGTTGGCACACACAACCTGGATTTTTCTTACAGCTGTAAAAAGCATAATGATATCTGATCTGCCCCAGCACCTGTTTGTGTACTGTTAACTTGTCAAAAGGTTTCAGACAAGCTGGAATCAGCAGAATTGTGTGTGTCATAGCAGCTCCTTGTCCTAAGAGTCCTACAGCTGGATTTACAGTATCATTGAATCACAGCCTGAATTTTTAGCCATATTACTTACACAAATCACAAATACTTGGGTTGTGTCCTCCAATGTGCTAGGAAGTGGGCTGAGATCCACCCTGCAGCTTTCACACCACTGTCAGCTGGCATTAACTTCCAGTCATTTTTTTCCTTTGAGGCCAGATTGAAATCAGTGACCTAGAAGTAAAATACTCTGTATTTTGTTAGCAAGCAGTCCCTGGAGTTGTGCAGTCTAAATTGGGATGTTTTCTCAGTGAGCCCTTATGTATATCTTCTATGGCAATTGTGCTGTAATTACCACAATCCTCTTTCTGGTAGCAGAATGTATTAATTGCTTTTCACTTTCTCCAGTGCATTTCTGCTCAGATCACAGTGAAATAATGACTTTCTTTAGTGTGTGGAAGGGTTATGATATCCTACTGTAACACATTGGTTTTCTATGGTGACAATAATCAGAGATTACATTATGGATTCACTGATATTCCTGCAAGGGGAGTAAACTGGAAACTGTGTAGGACACTTACTGCACTGCCTGTTAGCAGTACAGCTGTGGGATCTGACCCTGAAAATGCTCATGTCTGGGAGAATACTTGCAGAAGTAAGGACTAGTTATGTGTAGAAAAATTTTAACAATCAGCCTTCATGTTTACGGGGTGGATCACTTGCGGACAGTGCCAAGAGTCTGCTGGGAGGTGCTGGCTGCCCTTGGCAGTGCCATTGCTGGAGGTTCATTTTATTCAGCATTTTAAGGAAGTGCACAGCTCACGTTGTAACTTTACTGCAGTCTGTTCATATGAATATGTCTCCACTTTTTCTGGAGTTCAGATTCTGTGTTCAGATTCAAGGTCAGATCCAGTTGGTCACTCTGTGGCAGTGTATAATGAATTGCCAGCATCCCAGAACGTACAAAATTGGAGATTAGAAGCAGCTCCACCTTATTACCATGATAGTCAATTGCAAGTGGTAGTGCAGTGGATAAAGGGCAAGGTAATGTAACATGTGAGTGGAATAGCTCTCAATCTGTGTATTATGAAATTGTCATTCTGTGCCACTGTTCAGCATAAATGGACTAATCTTCAGTTTGAAAATGAGGAGAGCTTGACTGTTAAAGAATAGGTCATTTGGCTTCTGGCAGCAGCAGAAGATGCTGTAATATTAGCTGTAAGAACTTGTGCATTCTTGGTAAGGAGATAAAAATGATTAAATTGCACTGCTTGCTTCTCTATCTTCTAAAGTAATTCATATTTGGACCCGGATTCATCTAAGCATTTGCATAATTCCTCAGGCCATTCCTATTCAGCCATGTATTTCAGTTTGTGCTTAAGCTCAAGCAAGTGCTGAAGTTCTTTTCAGTTCCTGGGGCTTCAGCCTTGCAGAACAAAGTCTGGGCTGTTACTTTATGTTTCTGTAGCTTCTGAGGTTGCTGTGCTGTGGCAAATGGAAGTTTGCTCTATTTGTTGTATTACAGGCGGAATATTACTCTTTAATGACTCAGAAAGGTTAAGGGTGAAGATGTTGGGCCCTGGAGAGGATAATTTTTAATAGAGTCCTCTGCTGGAAATCCAAGAACCAGAACGGGGGTCATGTCTCTGAAGAGTTTCACGGAGTCTGCAAAACTGGCAGTCACACTGAGTGCCTCCCTTCCACTGGGCTCTTCCTGAAAAGGAAAGAGCAGAGCCAAGGGGAAGGTTTTGTTGGGCTCTTTGGGACATGGAGCTCTTCAGGCTGAATTCTGTTCCAAATTATGCTCTGTTTTCCAGAGTAACTTCTTAACTTCGGTAGGATTGTGCCAGGTGGCAGCCATTGGTGATGTGAATTGTAGTTTTAACATATCTTTCAAAAACTGCAGTATTACCATATGTATTTCNGGAAGAACTTTGATATGCTGATTTTTTTTTTTCTTTTTGGGGCTAGAAAGTCCAAAACATTTTGCCTGGCATTATCAAGCCCTTGTGTGTCAGTTCAGTTTAGCAACAGAACATGTCAGCCAATAGAGTTTCACTGCTTTGTAAAGATGTGTGTGGGAACTGGAAATTTTTGAATTGGGATTGACCCCAGTCTAAAATTAAATGTTTGGTTATGGCTTTTTATAGAAAGTACAATGAAACAATTAACTTTATTTTTTTTCCTTTGGAAAAAATAATTTTCAAACATTTGGTAGGAAACCCTTAATAGAATTTATGGCCTGAAGTCTTGTACAGAGTGAAACTGGTGGGAATTTTGCTGTTGACTTTCATGTAGCCATTTTACTGAGGTTTTCTTTGCAGCAGGAGGGATTGTGTGACTCTATCTGGAGGTATTAATGTAACTTCAAAGCTTCTTGGCCCACTTTAGAAATAAAAGGTATTCTTATATTTCCCACCAACTTGTTGGGCATCTTGCTTCATTGAAGGTAACATTTTTGTCTCTGTCCCAGAGAACCACAAGGAACTCAATCTGTATTTGGTAAAATGGAGACCAGCAATATGTTCTTCTAATAGAACAGTAGCAGAGGAAAGGGCAAATGTCCAGGTTACTGCTCTGCTTTGCTAGGCTGTTTTCACATCATTGCTTTAAAATGTTTGTTCTGTGGAGGAGAATCACTGCATGTTCCAGCTGTAGGTGTTTACAGGGGGATTCTGTTTCAGAGCAGTGCTGTGCATGGTGCTGTCTCTGCCTGCTCCCAGTGCATGAGATGATTCACCTGCTCCTGGATTTTCCTTTCTGTATTGCAGATTTTATTAACCCCCAGAAAGCTGTACCTGGAAGCTGTTGTTCCACCCCAAACTGAGGTCTCACTATTAACAATCTTTTATGAGCATGGAGCAGTTCATTCCATTGCTGAATCCTTTGTTAACTCTTCTTCACCTGGGAGAAAGTGCCAACAATAGTGAGAGAAGGAAGAGAAAGGACTGGAAGAATCAGAGGAGGAGGAAAAGGAGAATTCTGTGATCACTTTTCATGAGATATATGCATTTGGAAATTTGCTAAAATATGTTTGTAATATTTTTCCTAAGACACATTAAATAAAGCACAGTTAGTCCTGGACTTAACCTACACATTTTTCCTTGGATTTAGGGCTAACTCAGGGTAATATTCCAGTTTTTCACTTCAAGCCCATTTCTACCTGCTTTACTGGCAGGTTGCACTGCACTGAGGACAGCTCTGTCTAGCTCTGTGTGGTAGACACAAAAAGAGCAGGACCTTCCATGGAAGAAGTCATTCCTAGGAGGGGCCTGAGAGCTGAGTTTCAAAAGCATCATATTCCCAAAGAAAGGCCAAATTTTTCAGTAGGGCTGAACAACAAGCACTCCTGCTGTGACAGATGGCTGAGTATTTCAAAAGATCTTGCTATTAAAGCTGGCTGGAGATTGTCTATTCTCTTGTTTTTGACAGGAACTTGGGTTTTCTGTTAAACATAATAATAGTGCAGAATGGACAGATTTTCCTTCCAGCATTCTATTTTTATGTGAGAGTTTTAATTGTTTTGATCAAGGAAACTCTCACCCCCTGTAACACATTGATTTACAATTCAGTGGAGAGCCGTGGGGCAGACACTTCCCAAAGTCTGATCCCAAGTTCTGACCCCACAGTGGCAACGAAGATGTTCCAAAGCCCTGGCCAAACACAAGGATGCTGTGTGTGACGTGGAGGGCAGAGCACTGGAGTGTGCTGCTTCCAGATAGGTTTTCTTGGGTTTCCTTTTAGGTTTCCTAGAGAGGGTTGAGTTTTGAGATACTTGATTTGGGATCCTGAACACAAGATCTCCAGTGGGTGAATGTCTTCACTTGTGGCTGCTGATAGGTAGGGAGTGAAAGGCATGCTGTACTTGTATGGAGCTGAACATGCAGAGAGAGGGATCTTGGAATTTGAGGCTGTTTCTCAAAATGTGTGCTTTAACATTGCCATGATTTCACTTTCCCATAAATATCCATAAATAGGAAGTAAATCTTCATCATTAGTGAAGGACTTACAAAGTTCAGTGTTTATACACACAACTTGGAAGAAGCAGAAATACAAAAAAATCCTTTTCTTCCATCTCAATGTCTCAAAGCTCTTTTAAACTGTTAATTAATTGAGTAGTCATAATGATGTGCCAATGGGGATGAAGGGGGAGGAATAATTTACAGGTGGGAGAAATGAGGCATGAATGACTTCCTAGCCTTACCTGTGCCATGCTGTTAGACTGTATCAGATCCAGACAGATACCTTCTGTCCTGTCTCCTTTTGCATCTGTGATGGGTGGCTGGGAGCATCAGCTTCCCCCTCTCCCTGCTTCCTCCTCTTCTGTAGGAAACCCAGCTCCTTATCCCCATGCTGCTGTATCATGGAAGTACAAGGAGTCCACGTGGCTCAGCTCTCTGAGGGAGCAGGCCTGGAAGTTGGGACATTTGTTTTAACTCCCAAGTTCCACCTACTGCACAGGACACGGCCAGAGAGTCAGCTCCACTGCATGGGAGAAAGGAGTAAGGAAATGAAACTTCTGGGTGTTCTTAGAGCACATTCTGTCCTGCATTCCTGACCTTATACAGAGCTGGATTATGGTGTGCTGTCCTCTGCACACCTTCCACAACAATTCAGTTTATACCTTTGCTGCACTGAGCAGAGTGGCTCAGGAATATCTGACCTGGCTTTAAAATACCAGCTGAGCTCTGAGAAACACCACAGCCCCCTTTGTCACCAGCTCTTTCTTGTCTGACCTATGGAATCTGGGGTCAGTGCAGTTTTGTACATTGAATCTTCTGGCATATATAGAATAAATGAGCACAAGGTAAATTCAAATTGTTTAAAACTTACAGAATGGGCAGGATAAAACTACTGCTTAGGAAAATACCCAGTCCACAATTTCGTCTAGAGTTTGGCTGAGAATCCTGTTTAAACTTACTTCTTAAACACAGCTGTGAAACTCATGAAGATATCACATTAGCAGCTCACCCAACAACCTTGAGAGCCTCCTGGGAAGGTAATCACAGCACCAGTAGTGAGCTATAATTCTAACAGACTGCTTTGCTTCATTCCTCTGGCTATTCCTTGTAGAGCTCCTGCAACTCCAGACACGAAGCTTTTCTTCTACCCAATGTGGTTCCAACTGCTTCTCCCTATCAGTTATTCATATCTGAAAGGAAAAGGAAAAATACTGACATAAATTGCTGGTCTCTGGAATAAAAGTTTTTTTATTTAACTGACAGGGCTTATGGTTACCTTCAGACATAGCTTTTAAAGCAGTTTTTAGCTGGATGACAGAGATAAGCCCTCCAGGAAAAAGCAGTGGTAAAGTGGTGGGTCATTATAAATATTTTGTTCTCTCTGTGGTTGTGTTTTCCATTCCTTTTCAGTTTATGTATCTTGTAAAAATTTTCCAGTAAATCTGCTACCTTCTATGTGGTGAATTTAAGCCTATTGATTTGTAGCTGTCCTAATTGCATTTTACAGAAGCCCTGCTGCCTCTGGGACCAGAGCTTGAAAAGTCCTGTTTAGTGAAATGGATTGTCTTCCACAGGTCATTGACACCCTATATTCTGCCTTATCTAAATTAGGCAGTCTCCGGTATTCTCTGATCTAATCCCAAAAGTAGCGGGTGTGTGTTATGTGCAGATATAATGCTTACACATAAATTTCTATTGAGCAGTCATTGGAAAAGGAGCTGAAAGCAGGTAGAGGTTGCCCTCCCAGCTCAGTGCAAGCGCGGGGATGCAGTGCCTGCTAACAGCTGGCTTTGCTGCAGCTCGGCAGGTCATGGAGAGCCCACCACTTCAGGAGCCCACTGCCAATGGTTAGCACACGCTGTTGTGAGCAATCTCATCAGTCAAAAACATCTCATAAATAATTTGGAGGAAAGCAATTAGCACACACAGCTGTAGCTGTTTGCAAAGTCACAGTTATACCTGCCAGGGCAATCTGGAAATTGAAATTTCAAAACCATTTCTTGAAGTGGCCAGAATGGTCTAGCTTGGAGCTAGGGCTAATGGGTAGTTGTTGATGAGTAAGGAGCAAATTGCATTTTCATGTCTTTTTATGTGTAATGAAATCCAGGAGAGAATTTTAGTATTTTGTGCATATTGGGAAAGGGATCAAAGGAATGCATAGTTTAAAAACTCCAGCAGTCAAGGCCTTATCCTTTCAGAGGCTCTGCAACTCATTCAGCTTCAGAGTAGGGAGGACAGATTTTAACAGAGACTTGGACATGCATTTTGAAGGCATCAGCTAGTTAGAGTTTGTCTCTATGTACAGACTGCTCAGAGAGGACAGGCAGGAGGAAAAGGAAGAAGATACTGTTTGAAGTATCTCATCTGAGTATGCTTGCCTTGACAGATCAATGAGAGCAAATAGTTTGAGAACTTCTGGGTAATGATAAAAGGGAAGGGAACCTGCTCTTTAAGAATCACAGGGAAGGTGTGAAAACAGATTTGTTTGTGCAGGTGAGTCCTGAGAAGGGGTATCAAACATTAAATCTAGAGGCGACATGAGGCTGTGTAAATAGGGCACATGTAAATATATTCTAGGAGAGGGTTAGAAGTCACCCACCATGACACTATATTGGGACAAGGAGACAGACAACATAATACTACAAGATCCTCTCAGCATTTCTGATAGCTGTACAGTCAGTCATGGTATCTCTGCTAACTGAATGCCTAAAACATGTTCATCTTCACAGGATCCCCCCTTGGCTAGGGAATTATTATTCCTATGTTACCAACTGGAAACTAAATCACAGTATGCTACCACATGAGGCAATCCCAATCCTAAACTCAGAGATTCCTTCCTCTTCCTAAGAGGAAGTTTGACACTGTATTGTGAAAAAAGCATTCAAATGTGGGTTGCTCATAGTATGAATGTTACAAAGCATTTCAACTATGCTTAAAGACCATCTGAATTAGAAAAGACTGGAGTTAGAATTTGTAACAGTGGCATTATTTTATTCTGCAACTCTCCTGTGCAAAAAAAAATGTCCCAGTTTCCACTATTGTCTGCACCATTTGACCCATTCTTCTAAATCTGTAACCTGGCCAAGAAAGTAGCAGAGAAGCCCAAGAACCTGCCTGCCACTTTCGGGTGGTCAAGGCCTCCATCCAAGGAAAATTCCACAGGTGAGCCTTAGACAGTAACCAAAAGCAGCAGCTGCTCATTGACTGTGAGCTGGATGAAAATCCCTGCAGGCAGTCAACAGGCTGCCCCAGCTGGTCTGGCCTCACAGAGACAAGTAAGACCTCCTGTAAGTGATATTAATTGGAGTCTATCTAGAAATCTCTTACAATAGATTTTGTTTGACTGCAATGGGAATTTTAATACATTATTGAATACATTATGGCAGAGCACCTTCCTGGACTGCATAATGATTAGCTGTTAGTGTGTTTTGGTAAGAGGCTCAAATATTTCATTCGCTCATTTCTTTCATTTTTTTTATACTTACCAGGTCTTAGTAGAAGTGGGGAATGTGAAGAATGTCCTTCAGAACTGCAGATGAATAATTGCTCAGCACCCAGAATTTCAGTAACTTTTAAAATCTTCCCTGAACAGAAGTCCAGTCTGGGGTGAATCATTGGTCACTGGGGTGAATCTGGAGTATTTTGTGGTTTTTCTTCTTGTGAGTTAATCCAACTTTATTCTAATTTAACATGTTAGCTAGATGGGATCATTGTGTGGCTCTTCTTAAGCCAACTTAACACATTTTATAAGATTCTAAATCACAGTATGTTCTGGACCACAAATAAGTATTTAAGAAACGTAGGTTAAAATAATTATCTAACAGGCTTTAAATGAACATCTTTCCCTCCTATCCAGAAAAAGTGAGTGCAGAATTTGGATCATCATCCATAAAAACCTTAAGGAATATTTACAGGTATCCTTCTTGAAACAAGTTGAGCCCTTGATCTTTATAGCATTATTGCAGATATGTATTAACAGCACTGTAATGCAGAAGTGTGAGAAACTACTAAAAATCTCAACTAGGTCAACTAAGGATGAGTTGGGATTTTGTTCAAAACAATAGGCATAATGTTTTCATAATTCAAGAAAATATTAATAGCACAGGAGAGATAACTTCTGTTTTTAAAAAGGAGATCATTTGGCTACAGGGTTTGGCTGGGCTTTGCCAGTGACTGCACTGTACATGAGGATAAACATCTGCCTTAGATGGTGTCTTCTGGGTCCAGAGGTTACCACCTGCAGTCTCCTATCACATCCCCATTCTGGGACCTCTGGAGTCTGGATTGGGATGTCTCTCCATTGTCTTTGATGATAAATTAGGAAAGAAAAAAATAAAGAAACTTTTTCACTAAAGCTAGGTTAATCTCCCTCACCTTTAACTTGCAGGAGCTGTCTGGGTGTGTCCATAATGAATGGACAAGGAATGGTTTCATCACCTGAAGATTCATCTTCTAACCTAGATTTGATGACTTGCCGCGGGAGGAGGATATACTTTGCTATTCATTTCAGAAGTCCTGGCAGCAAGGTCACATTGGATGTCTCCTTTTACACAGTCAGTTGTGGTTAATGCCACTGTATTTCAGCACAGTAGGATCCCTGATATTTCTTGTGCTAGAACAACTCCAGTAACACTGTACAGGTTTTTCTTGGGGTTTGTTTTTGTGGGGGGTTCTTTGTTTGTTTGTGTGGGGTGTTTTTTGGTTGGCTGGTCTTTTGTAGACCTCAAAGAGCACAAGGAATCCTTTCATGAAACCTGTTTTCACTTTTTAGTCTCAGCCACTGACAATAATCCATGATCTTAAACCATCAACATATACCAGCATGAAGTTCAAGTTCTTACAGTCACTAGCCATAGGCCAGCCACACTGGATACCTTTCAAATGCAATCAACTGATGCTTCAAACTACCAAGGTTCCTTATTCACCTGGGGCTCAGCCCAGCACAGGAATCTTTCATTGGACTCTAATGTGAGAGTTAACATTTGTTTTAAAGACACACACAGAAGAGGTTAAAGAGATTCAGCTCGTTTGGCAGTGGCACCATGGCTTTTTCTACTCTCTTCCAGGGACTGCACAGAAACAGAGGTTGTATCTGGGCACTTTCAGATGCTTCAGTGTGGTCAGGGTATTATCTGCTTGGCTTTTAAAAAGTCTGAGGACACAGGATGAACTGATGTCTCTGAGGCAGAAGTTGACAGTAAGTGCTGATCTGCTGCATTTCTTGAAATACCTAAATCAGGATATGCCTATGTTTATAACATGATAGTTCCTGTGTTGGAGTGGTCCCTAACTTGGGTTAGGGCACTCCCCTTTCACTTATAACTTCAACTCAGAAAATGGGCACAGGTCTGAATAACAAACTTGTCATCACAAACATTTTCTGTAAGCACCAGGGCTCCAAATATACTGCCTAGATTTATTTTTTTTTTCTGAGCAGAGATGAATAATTTATTTTATTTGTCAGTTCTAATTTGAAAAACAAAGTTCATTTTGTGTCAAAAGCCTTAGGTATGGCAGCCCAGCTCCAGATGATATTGCATAAATGTCTTGATAGAACACTGGGAAAGGCTAACATCCTTGCCTACGTCATTTTGAACTCCCCATTTGACCTTACTTTCTCCTAGTAGATTCTCCCAGGCTAAGAAAAAATCCATAAACACAATTGCTTTTCAATGGTCTGAAAACATGTAGGAAGGCCCCTCCTGCACTCTCATTTCTCTCTGAAGATGGCCTTGGTTTCTCCAGCCTCTCCTGAAAACAGATTTTCACTGACTGAAACATCCTCATTTCTGTCCTACAGTGCATGTTCTGTATCCTTTTCCATGTACAGTTCTGGTGCTGCAATAACTGTAGCTATACCCTGCTTTAGGATGAGTTTGGTAATTACAATAATAGCATTATCTGGGGAAACTGATAATCAAATCTCTGCTGGTTTTTACCTTTTTCTTTCAAGTTGCAAGAATTGCAACAACAGCTTGGTCCTGCTTCTAATTTATTCCTTATTGCATTTCACTCTTTTGTATCTGATGAAACAAGCCCTCACAATCTGATATCAGTGAAAGCCAGCACAGTGTCAAAAGCAAGTCCCATGTCTGGCTGCCAAGCAAAAGACAAAATGTACCAGTAGGATGCTGTGCAGCAGCAGTACTTCCAGGAGGCAGACTTCTTCCACATCTTGTCCCTGGTGTGTCACTGCTAGAGAGAGCACAACCAACATGTTTTAATGAAGAATACTGGCAGCTGACTGGAAAAGAAAAAACTGTGTTTATTCTTTCTGTAACACCATTTGGACTAGTGCCATTTATACATGTTCAGGGGAGATTCCCACCTTTGCTTCCAGCTTTGACCATTTCAGCCCCTGCCTCTGGTGGTCCCTATGCAACTCTAGAGAGAAACAGTTGGGTATTGCTTCTCTCTTATCTTTTTCTTTGTTTGTTTGTTTGTTTGGGGTTTTTTGTTGTTGTTGGTTGGTTGGTTGGTTCTTTGGGGGTTTTGGGGGGGGGTTTATTGTTGTTGTTATTGGGGTTTTTTGTTGGTTTTTGGTTCTTGGGGTTTTGGGGCGTTTTTGTTCTGTTGTTTTGTTTTTCGGAGGGTGTTTTTTGGTGGTTTTGTTTCTTTGTTTCGTTTTTGTTTTCTCCATGTGGATAAATTCAATCATTCAGTTTCCAGTGAGCCTCATGGATAGGTTGTAGTGGCATAACAAGAGACAGTGGAAGACAAGAGAGATGCAGGAGCTAAAAAGAGTGACTGTAAGCAAGAAATTCCTCTGTTGGCTTCACTGCTTAAATAAACGTGGAATTGTACCTAGAACAAGCTTTATATTACCTGCTGAGCAGCTGGTGAGCTACAGAGCACAGCAGTGGTTACCTGCATATTTTCTGGGTTTCAGAAGTGGGCTCTGCAGCCTGTGTTGGTACCATGACGACACTGCCTGTGGTACCTGGAATAGCTCATTTAAATATAGCCTGTACATGGTGTCCATGAGCTCTGGTCTCTGCAGACTTACAGCAGCATATAATTATGGATTTTCCAAGTCCAAAGCTAAACATTATCTTAGGGCTGCCTTTCTTTCACTTCCACAGTGCCTTTTGCAGTTATATCTGGGGCCTGCGGACTTCAATCTGTTTGTTTTCAAACCACACCTGCAGGGCAGGCAAGCAGTCCTGTCTGTGTCCTGTAGAGCGAGAACTGAGAGCACACTCAAAAGCAGCAAGAATCACTTGGGACTTTACTACTCCACCTGTGTGAGGGCAGCCATCAGTGCCACAGCAGAGCTGCTGGGCCATGTGGCTCCTCATTCTCCAGCACAGCGCTGGGTATCTGCACTTCACCACTTGAGGCTGGCCCCAGCCATTCTGACTTCCACCCAAAGTGGACAGGGAGCAAGAGTATTTCATGCCCTGCAACCTGGCTAGGAGGTGACAACTGTCACCTGGGGGAAGCACTGTCCTGAAATGCCAGATATATGGGGGTTCACTCTAAGAGTTTGTAGGAGAGCAGAATATTGATGTCAATGCACATCACTCTCAATCACTAAGCATCCCCTCTCCCTCATGAAAATTAGCCTTCCCTCTGAAATCCTTGTCAATGTTGTAATTATGAAAGTACAGATATTTTAAATGCTGTTGAGTAAATGTGCAAGTCTTTGGTGGTTTTGTGCTTTAAAAGCTCTGCCTGGATTTATATAATTGGGTTATAATCATAGAGGAGGAACTGAAAGTCTCACCCTGCAGTGGTAAAAATGTCAGAGGTGCCTTCACCCCCACCTCTGCCAGAAGTTGCTGTGGGTGAATTGTGCAGGCCGTGGAGTAACTCTAAACAAGCTATCAGAAGTCTGCCTTTAAAATGTTGTGGGTTTGGGGTTTTTTAATCAGGTCAATTTGCGAATCAAATTTGGAGTTTGCTGCATAAATTATATGGACAGTCCTTGCTTTGGGGTAACCACCCTGTACTAAGATGTGCAGCTGGAAAACTGGCAATCCCTTAAATGGGGTTTCTGCAGATCTACATGGCTGTACTGATATAAAGCTTAATCTTTATTGAGTCCATTGAATTTGGGGGAAGAAGAAATGTCTTATTTTATTTTATTGTGATACACAAGTCAATGCTTAAATTCTAGAAGATTCACTTCTGGGACATGCTGAAGTGATCTTCTTTTCAGAAGCTGCTGTGCACTTGTCCTAGGAAGAATAAGTGAAAAGGTAGGAGTGGAAGCAGCAGAATCCTGGGCAGGGTGTGAGCACACGGGGTGGCCATGGGGAGGGTCAGCAAAGGCAGAGCTTCTCCAACTGACCAAGATTCTCTTTGTTAACTGGGCAGGGGCTGGAAGTATCAAGGCAAGATTATGTAATGGGGCTGTTTCCTCCAGGGGAGCTTGGGCTATCTCTGTTGTATTAGTGCTTCCTTCCCACCTCCTGTACCCCTGCGCCATGGAAGGATTAACCTCATGAAAATTCTTATGGCCTGGAAAAACTTCAGACTTCCAAAGCATGGGCCAAAGAGTAGCCACATTCCATCATTATGTACATAGTTATGTTCAGGTTAGAGTTCGCCTGCTGTGAACGTACCTTTTTTCAAGCTTTTTTCCTTTATGGTAATTTAACAACAATCCTTTCCACGGATTTAATGACAAGTATGTGCTGAGACCTACAGATATTTCTGCCAGTATAGTCTTTACATCACAACTTGAAGTTATGTGAAGGAATGTGCATGTTCTTTGGAGTGGTCCTTCTTTTATTCTGATTCAGAAGTGGAAAAACAGGCAAGGACAACAAAGAGCAAATTTAATTTTCCTTCTTAAACCCTGCCAGTTCGAATAATCTCTTGCTGAGTTTCCTGATGTGGCTATTCACATTCCTTCGTGAATTCAGACTGGCTGTTAGCAGCCTCCAAATAAAACATGGTTATATGGAGATTTACCTTGGCCCTGTTCTTGCTTGGCGACATGAGATGCAGAGAGCAGCCAACTGGTTCAGCTCATGCTGCATGTCCTCTTCCAGCAACTGCTTCCTGTACAAGCCCACTGCTCTCCAAATTAATGGGATTGTTGCTTTAGCTCAAGATGTAGGAGATTTAATTCTGGTGTTTGTGTCAGCGATCAATGAAGTCAGGAAACTGCCTTTACAGAGCATTCAAAAGCCCTTTTATTCTGAAAGAATCAAATCCAGGCTTCTGTTAAATGCAGTAAAGGCTGCCATCATTAAAACATTGAGGCTGCAAGTTTGGCCACAAAAATGTTACTGTAATGCAGTTGGTATTCAGTCCTTTCTGTCAGCGTTGCCAAGTCTGGCTTTTATTTATTTATTCATTTTCACAAGTCTCATGTTTTTCAGGCATTCCATAAAGCCTCAGTGTTTACAGGCATCTTACTCATCTGAGAATCTCAGCTTCCAGTATTTAAAGATCTGCTATTAGCCCTCATGGACAGGGAGGAAGCAGGAACGTGTGATAGGGCTGATCCTCACAGGCAAAACCTGAAGGCTCATAAACTCCACGTTTAAAAAGTCAAATTTTTTTTTTTTTTAAGAGGATCTCATGAACCTGGTCTCCCATTTATGTGTCTCAAGTGCCTGGTGTAGACTCTACTAATGATTGCCTGGGTCAGGCCGTGATGCGAGTGCAGAAGTGCTGTTAGATGCAGAGCTCTGCAGCACTCAGATGGATTGGGGGAGGAATCCTCTTTCCATTTATTATATTCCTGTTTTAACTTCGTGGCCTGAGCCTTGCCCTGTGCACCCTGTTTACTGTGTGTTTCATAAAGGCCAGAGGACTCATCCTGTTGCTCTGAAACTGTTTAGCCCATCTTTGGCTGGATTTACTGTTCAGGAAGAACAAATGGTTGCTTAGGAAAGCACTGTATTTAATGAGAGAGCCGGGCTGGATTTTTTTCAAACAAACAAATAAAAGCCAGCAACTCTCAGCTTGGCATGGACTTTGCAGTTTTGTTTGTTGCATCACCCCATTGTCTTCTCTATCCCTTCTTTTTTTAAATTTCTTTGTTACAGCATTTCACAACCCACGGCCTGGATACTGTAATTCCTGAAGGAATGCACAGCATAATGAATTCTGCATGATCACAAAATAGTTCACCTCGTGCAAAGCCATAGCAGAAAACAGCACCATGGCTGTTTCCAAATCGTCCCTGCTTCACTGGTTTCTTTTATTTGGAGAAATTCTTTCAGCTTCTCCACACACAGGCTACCCAGTGAGAGGAAGTCTAACCTTTCTCCACCCAGCAACAAAAATGCAATGGTTTTGGAGCACTTCCCATTTCCATGATGTCTGTGTACAACGCAGCACAGAAGTTAAACTGGCCTGTACCTTCTTCCCTGGGCTGCAGGCAAGGGAACTGCAGTACAGAGATGCTCGATGACCCACCCACACATGGCAGCACATGGGGAAACAAGCCCTGCCTCGTAGGAGAAGCAGCTTTGCCAGACTGCTGGGGCCAGAGTTAACAGCAGAACTTTTTACTTTGGGGGTTTTTAGCAGCACTTCCATATATCGAGATATTAATTAATGGCTTACTTTAAAAGGTCAGGTTGCTGAGTTTCTTATTTTGAAAAATGGGTTTTTGAGAAGCACTTCCACAGACAGAGATATTAATTAACGGTTTATTTTAAAAAGTCAGGTTAGCATTTTTAAGTGTCTCATTTCCGCGGCCGTTCCCAGGCACATCTGCGGCCCCGGGGTCCCGGCAGGACCAGGGCACCAAGCAAGGCCCGTGTCACCTTTGGCATCGCGGCTCACACGCCCCAGAGGTGCCCGCGAGGGCTTCCCAGAACGCGGGCAGGAGGGGGAACGGCTGGGCCGGGTGGGGCCATGCCCCGGCCCGGCCCCGCTGCGCTGCGCCAGCTGCCCGGGCGGGCCCTGCCCGCGGTGCC
>VZTR01021363.1:81328-234243 GCA_013400775.1 Chaetops frenatus | reverse complement strand
TGGAGGCCGCGGGGCGCCGCGTGTGGCTGCGCTGCCTTCCGGCCCTCCCTGCGCTCCGGCCTCCGGCCCTGCCGGCCCCGCGCTGCCCGGGGGCTGCTGCGGGGCTGTGACCGGGCCAGCGGGACTCGCGGGAAATCCAGGCACGCTGTGCCCTGGGCAGCACGAGGGGCTCTCCCTGACTACACTCTGTGAGAGTTGGGGCGTTGATGAGTTGGGAAGCTGTAGAAGGGAATTTTCAGTTGTTACTAGAGCTTTGTTTTTCCATCATTGGGCTCTCGACCCCGCTCCTCTGCCCCCAAGTTGTCTTCTCCCTGAGACTCCCGGTCTCTCTGCAGTGCAAGCACTGCGCTTATCTGCTCCAGTGCTATTTGCTGTCCCCTCCCTAAGCCCTTCCAAACTGTGCTGGCCGGGAGGGACTCGGAGCTCAGCAGCAGCAGCTGTGCGTGCTGAGCCACGGGACAGGCACAGCTGAGATGTGTTCCTCAGCTAAAGGCTGGCTTTCACTAACGTGCTCTACCATTTCCAAACTCCCAGTTGTTCTAGCCCAGACTTCTAGCTCAGAAGAAAGATGAATTGTCTTGGTAATACCCTCATCTTTCCTTATCTTTGCATGTTGCTAACACAAGAAGAGAAGTCATCTTAAAAAGCTGCAGGATAATGTGTTTAAAACTTGTGGAAATACTCTCTCTCTTAAGGAAGGCCTTCAGAAAGCCTCAGGGAGACCCTTGACCTCAGATACTTGCAAGGACCTCAAATGAAATATCAGTTTCTGTTCCCTTCACAAAGCTTGGACAGCAAAGTTTGACAGACTTTGTTTCAGCTATTTCCATGCTTCTGCCTTGCAGAGGTATTCAGAAAGGAAGGGACAAAGTTTGAGCCACATTTCATTAAAATTAATCTAAAGCCTTAAGATTAAAAAATATTTATATCCTTATGCTTTGCTTGTACGAAAGGATCTTTGGGTTCTTTAATCTAGAAAATTTTCATGTCTGATTTGTGACAGCATTTCTCTTAGAAGTTCTGTTATCTAATATACATGTCTCCATTAATCTAGTTTAGCCTAAAGGAGGATGTTTCTGTAAGTAAATTATATCATCTTGCCAGAAATAAATCTAGTAGATGAGTAGCCAGTTAGGTGAAACTGTGAGTATAGTTCCCAAAAGTGCTCGTTGAGAGAAGAGTCCATGGTAACTGTAGGAGTTGAAACCTTGCAGTGTGACCATGAGGTCACCAGCTGCGTGTCCTGCTGTGTTCCTGTGAGTCAGTAACTTCGGACTTTGGCTATTTCTGTATGATCTTGTGCTAATGAGTTATATTTCATCAAAGTGCCCTTCCCTAGGGCTTGCTTCATCTCTGGAACAAAATGTTTGCTTAACTGTCCATGGAACTGTGCTGGTCAGAAAAGAAAGAGAAGAAGGGATAGTTGCCAGTGCTGTGAGTCTGCTTTTGCATGTGCTGATTGAGTCATTTCAGACTTCCTGACCTTATCAGCTTAGCTCTGGCCACGTGGTGGTTTGAAGAGAGACACCCTTCTCCAGCTTCCTCTCTCTCTTTCCAATTTTGGATCCTGTCTGGGGGAGGGAGGGCATCTTCTTGCACAGCATATCTGAGCTGCAAACCACAGTCTCAGGCTGGCTTTCTCTTTCCTCCTTACCTCCTGTCCTTGAGAGCTGTGCAGATCTCCACTGGGAAAGGCTGAGCTCTGGATGTTTTAAGAACTGCCTCCCACAGAAGCAGGTGTTGCATGAGTTACTCCTGCCTGCACAAGGCCACACTCTCAAGGCTGTTCACTTTATTTACATTACTCATGCTCTTAAATTAAAACAAACTTTTTTAACAGAAGAATTTCCATGTGTCTCTTGATCCACTGGGCACCCTGACACAGCCCTAGATGGCTTGTGGTGATCTAAGCATGAAGGAACAGCTCTTCTGCAGTGCTGTGGGTTTGTTCTGCACTTGTGTGGACAAAAGGATTCTGTGGTCTGATGGTTCAGATGTCAGCTAGAGGTCTTTGGTAGTTGTCCTGTCAGCAGCATTTGCTGGCACTGCCTTCCCCATTTATATGTGCTTTTCAGTTAAAACCTGGGGTCTCTAAACCTGCCAAAAATAGATAGGACTGCCAAGGACTAATGAGTGGTTAAACTAAGAGGCTTATAATGGGTGGAAGATATGAATGTAAAGTGTCTTTTACACTACTTAACTTCGCTGAAGGTGATATAAGTTGCAAATGGAGCGATCTGCTGATTGATCTAAGGAAAATACAGTGTGTGGGTATGTGTGCACTGAATTTGTTACTCATAAAGGATGGAGGGCCTCATAATCCTCCATTCCCATTCCCATGCAAGTGTGCAGTGCTTGATGTCAAGTTGCTACAGTCATGTTTGCCTGTAGCTTACCAGAGCTCTTGGGATAAGTATTCTGAAAACTGAGTGGTTCCCAAATACAGTTTTTAAAAATTCGAGTACAAAGCAAATTTATAATCACAATCTGCCATTAATACATAGGTGTAACAGTCTGAGGTTTTCTTCATCCAGTGCAAAAGAGATTGTGCCATTTAATATTTAACCAGATGGGATGTCAAACACAGCTAAAGGTGTGAGTTATGGTAAATTTCTTTCACTTCTGGTCTTTGGGACGTGTACATTGAGGGCTTTTGGGGTTTGAGGTTTGCTGGTGTAGTGCTGGCAGCATCCCTTGCAGTCACACAGCACAGCACAGAAACCTGGCTACTTTCACTGACTTCCCAAATGACTCTTAGTGCAAGTTCCTCAGTTCAGAGGTTTTTCATCTGTGTCGATGAAGTGGGCAAATATTTCACTTTCTCTTCAGGTTCTTACATTTTGGGTGGTGCTTGCTTTATTTTTGGTTTTACATTGCTCGCTTTGGTTCCTTTTCTAGCAGTGCACTTCTAAGCTGTCCTTTTGTCCTGCTGGTTTATGGTCCCAGGTAAACCCAGTGATACTCCTGTAGCACTGGTGGAAAGTAAGTTCTTCAAGCAGCATCTTGAATTAAATATTTGCTTATGGATTATCTTTTGTCACTGTAACACTGCTGTCAGAAAAGTGAACTGTTTCAGCTCCTAGGACTGGGATTAACTACTCTTTGGGGGCCTTAGCTTTAAGGGGATCCAGACTCAAAACTGATTATGTTTGAAAAGGGAAGGAGGAGGGCAAGAAAACTTTGCTTGGATTAAATGGCTTGCTCAAACTTTATTTACACTTTAGGAGAAACTTTTCTGTGCAGAAAAATTTTATAATGTGGAGAAATTGGTGTGGGCATCACAAACATGAAATATTTTTTAATCCTCTAAGTTATAATTGAAGCATTTTTTTAATTATCTACGTTTAAAATTTAACAGAACAGATAGGTAGAGTAGCTTTCCGAACGTGTTCCTTTGTTGCAGTTTTAAGAAGCTGAATTTCATGACACCAGTAAGCAAATGATCCATTGCCATTGCTGTTGCAATTGTGTTGAAACTGTGGCACCACTCTTGTCTCCATTCAGGTTTGCCTGGGGTACTTTTTGTTAGCAGGACTTACAGTTGGTAGAATTTGGTTCAGTGTTTTTCCCACTGTGATCATTAGTTTAATTTCCTATGGGTGGAACAGTGGCAGCTGTAGGAATTTCAGCTCCTGTGTAATCTATGGCCATTTTTCTATGTCTGAGGCAGTGTTGGGCTTGGCTGTGGGAGAGCAAGGAGACAGGTGATGACTCCAAATTGTTCAGGAGTGTTCTTAAAAACTGGCAGGTATATGGCACCTATTGCAGAGCCTGAGAAGATGAAACCCTTGCCTTCATCTGCTGTGCTCTCCTTGGAGTGCTCAGCACTCGCTGTGTTGGTAGAAGCTGCTCGTGTATGGGGCTCTGTTGAGATTTGCCTGGGTTTCTTTGTTTTACCTGGATGAAGTGTGACTGGAATAAGCTGTTTTAGCAAGCCTGTGGTTTGGCTGCTGTTTACTGAGGCCACTCAAGGAATGTTTGTAGGTGCTGCACACAATAGACAGACACACTGAATTTGTAGTGGAAAAGCAGCCATAAACTGCATCCAGGGTAGAGAAATATGTAGGTGCTAGATGAGCAAGTACAAGAAAATTGGTGTGATGAGATGTTATGTCCCTGTTTTTCTGATGACTGAGTTATGTGGTGAGTAATAGAGCGTTACAGAAGAATCAGGCCCTATTGGAGTGCTTTTATACTGTTGAGCTGTGCCGTCCTTGGAGGTAGCCAGGTTTCTTTCCAACTTGTAGGTCCAGTGAATTCTCTGTGAACAGTTTTCTCTGTGATGGGAACACCTTACCCAAGTGATAAATTATATTCTTTGTCCTCTCTGCATTTCCACTCCCCTCTCACTCCTCCACCAAAAAAAAAAAAAAATATGTGAATATAAAATAATAAAAAAATGTCAATTGCTGGTTGCATTTAAGATCAGTAGAGTGAAAAATGCAGAAGAGCTTCTTCAGTCAGACTTCGAATACCTGATTTTGCAAGTGTCATCCATATTTGCCTTGAATTGTTAATGTTTTATTTTCATCTATAGATTCCTTTATTTTTAGCTACACATGCCTATGTGTAATGGTTAGGACAAACATGTCTAAGGCAAAACTTGCTATAATAGTCGGTAAGTCAGAATAAATCTGATCAAGGGGCAGGACAAAGTCCATTTCTGAACTTGAGAAAAATACAAACTGTTGTAAAATATGGGTATGTACATGGTGAGGCTGGGCAATTTGCATGAAGCATTCCATGTTGTGTATGCTGCTTTTGCCTTCCCCTTGTGGTTCTGGATTCTTCTAAATTTTAATTAATATTCTTAGCTACATAGTGAAGATAAAGAGATATTACTATGCAAGCTTTACACGCTTGTGTAGTCTCAGATATATCCTCATTGAACACTTCGAGATGCAGGTTTTTAGTGGGGAAAAGAATTTTTAAGATTATTAACTGCTGTGCTGCATTGGTACTGCTTTGTTAGTGCAAAGATAAACACTGATTATAGAATCTGATAGTGGTGGTGTCATATAGAGTGAGGTGATGCTGTAAATACAGAGCAATTACTTCAGGAGTAAACTGTGTCATTCTCTATCTAGTCAGAGAATCAAAATTTCTGTGGCTGTTTGTATTTTGCTGTTCCTTTAAAGGAAGACTTTATGTGAGCATGTGAAGTATTTTCAGAGGCTGCTCGCCTTTATTGCACAAGAGTAATGGCTCCTTTGTACAGAGTGATGGGGTGGGGTACCTGCACACACTTGTTGATAACTTGGACTTCAAAGTTTTATTTTTCAAAAGCCTTTTGAGGCAAGCTGGTTAACTGTGCTTGCCCTGCGAGAGAGGTTTAACCTCAGGCTAGAGAGTCATGAATTAGATATGGGGAGCATGGGATGGGTGTGAATTACCTGTTTATTGCTCTACCTCTAGGGAAGGTAAATGAGCAAAGCCTGTTTACACACCAAACCATTGCAACTATATCTTGTTTTTCCTTTTGGTGCAAGTGAAAATGTCTTATGGAATGTGGGGTTGTGATTGGAGGAGGAGTGGAATTTTAGATAGGCATGTAGCCTGAGGGATGTGCCTTAGTGTTTTGCTATTATGTTACAGTCCAGATAACTCTGAATTCATTTCCCTTATTCTTTCAGCTGTTTTTGAAGATCATCATGCAGCAGAAAAATGAAAAGCCATAGAAGACATTTGCTTTGGCAAAGAAGTCAGCTGCTGGCCCAGTCTGGAAGATGGACCACTGTTTTTGGGAAGCTTGGGAAATACTGCTTCCAAAAGCAATTTTTCCTAACTTAGAAGAAAAGACAGAGTGCTCAGCTATTTGTGAGCTTAAATCACAACAAACTGTACAGAAGACTGTGGTGCAGAAGGAAGACACTTGAGCTCCAAAGCAGGTGGACTCCTGATGTGCTTCTAAATGCAGAAACATCTCCAAAACCTACTATTGAATCATACATCTTTCCTTACAAAACTACTCGGAGCAAAAGGATCCTGTCCCTATCATGAAACTGAAAGCTCGTCTGGAGAAGCAGTAAGGAAACTCAACAATGAATCCTTTCAGAGTGAAGATCCCCTGAATGAAGAATTTGAAACTGTTGCTGTTCTCAGTAGCATCTGTGGCCATATCCATTATGTCTCATGTGGTTCACTGGAAGGTGCTCTCTTACCAGTAAAGAAAGGTGGTTTTGTGTATAGTGGGGAGGAGAGCAGTAATGATGAGGGCAACACAGTCCTGCTAGTTTTAAACAACTATAAAAGGAAATGCTGTTGCAAAGGGAGTGGAATGGAACTTGTGGCTCCTTGACAGCTCTAAAGAGGTCCAAATTTAACCATCATACTGTAAAAAAGAGATTTTTATTTATGATGCATAAGAAACTTTCTATGGTTAGGTTTCGGTATAGAATCATAAAATTCCCGAAACTTCGAGCAAGAAGCAAGACTTGCAAATTGAGAAAAATCAAGCGAAGGTGGGTGCAGAAAATTACAAGGGACCATCAAGAAACCCTTCAGCAGGATTTTGAAAGTGGATTGTGTAATTTGTTTTCCTCCTGGAAACCTAAGAGTAAGCGTTTTTGGAAGCGGTACAGCTTATCAGATATGAACAATAATACACCCAAATCTTTAGGAGCTGAGAAGGAAATTTGTGCACCTGAGATCTGCCACACGCAGGATGTGTCTGCTGAGCCGTGTTCTGAGGATCCCGAATCTGGAGGGCAGGATGGCAGTGCGGATGCTGTCCCACCAGAACTGCATGTTAGAGTTTCTCCAGAGGCAGAGACCTTGCACCAGGTGGAGACCAACGGGGCTCTGGCAGAGGATCATTGCTCTGACATTGTCGTCTCTGGGACAGGAAAAGAAATTGCTGTTTCAGATCAAGATGGTGCAGAATCCAAGGAGGTTGTGGGTGTAGATGGAATGACACTGTTGCAATCCTCTTTGCAGGATTCTGATGTCAGTGATAATTTTGCAAATGGACCTTTATCCATGGAGCTGACACAAAATGAAGACAGCTCTAGCCAGATGGAAGTAGAAGGCTCCTTAAACTTAGACATTTTTAGTTCAAAATTACTAGATCACCCTTACTGTAAAAGTCCTCTTGAGGAGCCTTCACCAGAAAGCACAGGACTGAAATCAGGAACTCGGAAGGGAGGCAAAAGGAACAGTCAGAAAACTTCCCGAGTGGCTGATGAGCAGTTGGCAACGTGGCTTTGTGGTATACCTTTTAAATATCCTAGGGCATCCAGGAGTTCCTGAAAACTGCTGCATGTACTGTGGAGTTTACATGTTGTATTAATTCCTTTATAAAAATGGTTTCTTACTCTGAATTGTAGAGGTCACTTAGCATAACATTTGATGAAGTGAGGCTGCAAAGAGGAGAGCTACATGAAGGAGGGACAAATGAATGTTTATCTGACCAGCTATTTTAAGATTATTTTGTTTTAGTGAATACTATGTAGTTTAGTCAGAACCTGCCGAAAATTTTTGATAGAAATTTTAGATATCTTATCATGTGGAATGAAAAGATTTAGGTTTTTAAGTGGTTGACAGTTTTTATTCTTAATTTGGTTTTTGAAAATCCTAGGTATTCTAATGCTTCTTTCTACCCTTATACCCTCTTCTCTTGCTCTTAGTCTTAAACTAAATCACTTAAACTCAGGTTTTTACAGCCAGATATTATTCATTGTCCCTTAGTTTTCTCTCCAAATGTTCATAAAGTAGGCTTAATGAATCCTATGAGACAATATTTTCTAAAAAGGCAAGACTTGTCTTAGCAAAAGTTCAGCAAAAAGGCTTTGGGGTTTTTTTGTGCTATGCTGATGCTGAGCATGCAGTATTCGATAGTCTTTCTAAAGAGGAACATGATAAAAATAGTAATTGGTGTCTTATTTATGTGTAGCACCATTGTACACACAAAGTAAGGAGCAGTAAGCTAACACGTTGTGCCATCTTTCAGAGATGTTCTGATAACTTCCTTTGGAGAAATTGGCTTTTTAGAGTCCCATAAACTTTAAGCTGATGTCAACAAGTGTTAAAGAAATTGTTTGAAGTTTGACATGCTCTGATTTTTCTGCCTACCTTTTTTGTCCTTCAACTGATTTCTCTAAAGCAAAATGTGAAGGAGACAGTGAACCTCAAGAGAGGAGTTAGCTTTCCACATCCATATTTGTAAGTTAGTGTGGGATATGTTTCTCTGTGGCTGGCTGTATGTGAACCAGCAAGGACCAGATGCTGTGTGAGAAATTGAGAGAAACTGCGGTAACTCAGTGAACAGACCACTTCTGCAATGGAGTTTTAAAGTTTATCCATCAGAAAAAGAGATGTAGTCTTGTAGATAACAGGCAAGAACCAAGGTTGTATCAGGGTGGCAAAGGTTAAAGTTCTGTTGTCTGATAGTATAGTACTTCTGAGTTTTCTCAGCTGAAAAGCTGTAAAGAAGAATTTTAGTTGTGGTATAACTGTGTACAGGAGCTCTTGTGTGTTTAGGAGTGTTGTTAATAATTAACTGCACCCGAAAAGATAGTGCTAACCTGGCAAGAGGTCCTGGGGTGGAAACATGAAGGAGGTGCAAGTGTTAGGGCCACTCTTGGGTTTTGAATTTCTCTGCAGCAGCTGAACTCAGACGTTAATGGGCTGCAATGCTCAGTGCATTCAGAAGTGCTATTAGGTATCAAACAGCCCCATGGTAAATCTGTTCATGATGGATATCTGATTTTGCCCTAGGGCTGAACTTTGTATTCTCTTCCTTGTGTTACCCCAGCCCAAATGAGGTCAGTATTGCTGGAGGTCTGGAGCTCTGCTGCTCTTAGTTCTAATGGCAAGAACAGTCCTTCCTCTGTGTACTAATAAAAGGCCTTTAAAATTTTTAAATAGTGAAACAGGATAAGGTACACTCATAAGCCTCATGCATTGTTTATCTAGACTTCTGGCCAGAGTGAGAAATGTCCTCCCTGTCACAGTGTACTGAGATTTAAGGGATAAAAGTTGTTAGGCAAGCATGTGGCAGAGTTGCAAGGAAGGTTCTTTTCCCATGAAGAATGCGTCCTTGTGGTCTGATGTTGCTCTTCAATCCTTCCTCCCTTCCTTCTGTCACACTTCATGTTATATCTTCACTGCTATTCTGAGCTCATTGTGTTTTGGGTTTTTCTTGGTCTCGCTCCTTTGGTGTTTATTCTTACTGCTGTTCTTCTGGCACTTGTTCTGCCCAATGTTTCTCTCATCTTGCTTTTTCCTATCCTGATCTTGAAAGTTTCCAGGAAATGTTCTTAAAGTCTTAGTCAGCACACACTGCCCTATCCAGTGATGCTCTGCCATCACACCCCAGCCTCAGAAGAGTCCTGGACTTTGAATTAGTGCAATTTTCCTGGACTCTGATCTCAGATCCAGCTTTCTGTACACACCAGCTTTCTGTACACAGAACACATGTTTTCTGCTGCATCTGAAAATTCATTTTCAGAGAGCTGGACAACTTGGTCTTTTTTCTTTTGTTTACTAGCAAGTGTTGAAATCCTGTTCTCCATTCTCTTTGATTCTCAGAGTGGATTTGGATGCTTGTGTGGAATTTATATCTCCAGCATTCCAGTCTTGTATTTGAGAAAGAAAAGTCTATTTCCTAGTTTTTTCAATTTGTCCAGCATTCATCTCTTCATTATTTCCAAGTTAATACCTTTTGTTTCTGGTGGTGTGGTTGCTCAGTGCTTTCCTGGGCAGTGGCAGGCTGACATGGCTGTCTGTGTCACCTTAAATGCCATCCCTGGGGTATAAGGGTAAAGGAGTTAAACTTGCTGGGAGTCTGTCTGGCATCTTTTCCTATCACTGTGGTGCGGCAGCGGAACTGAGCAGGCTGCAAACGCTGCCAGCTCCAGCTGCCTGCATTTGAGGAGAGTCATTCTGCCTGCCATAAGGACAGGATACTGGCTTTTCAATGAAACCTGTTGCAGGAACTGATGGCTTTTCACGTTGCAGTAAAATGATTTAAAATGCTAATTGAAGTAGGAAAGGGGATGGATTCTTCTCTAGCACTGGTATAATTAGTTTGCTGTAGATATGTGTGTATATGGCAAGAACAGGGGCTGATCTTTTCCTGTGAAGCTGAGTGATCAGATTCATGTGTTTTTACTTTTGTCCATCTTCCCCTACCCTCACTTTTATTTAATGTTGCCAATTTGAGCTTAGTTTTCTTAAATATATACTTGCCATGTGTGGTGCTGCATGTTGGCTGGGTGCAGAATGACTGCTGCTTGTGCCTGTAAGAACTGCAAGCTTAATTGAATTGGTGAACTCAGAAGGTTTTTATATGTTTGCACTTTCATTTTTCTGATATATTTAAAGGATTCCTAGATGAAGTTATGAAGAAATATGGCAGTTTAGTACCACTCTGTGAAAAAGATGTCATGGGAAGATTAAAAGAAGTCTTTAATGAAGATTTCTCCCATAGGTGTGTAGCAGTATCACATTGTACACCTGGTAAAGGACAAATCATTTGCATTTCTACTGCATACTCTGCATCTAACAACTAGCAGAATAGAATCCATTTGACATAACCTTGACTTGATTTTTCTCTACCTTTTCAATCCTGTTTTAGAAAACCTTTTATTACCAGGGAAATCATGAAGTATCGGGAAAAACATCCAAAAACCTCCACTTGCAATTTCCGGGTCTTCTATAATAAGCACATGCTAGATATGGATGATTTGGCTACACTGGAAGGCCAGAACTGGCTGAATGACCAGGTCAGAGATGCTTGGTGTTTATGTGCTTCCTGAACCCTTTTTAGCCCATTTATATTAGAATACCAGTTGTACACCTGCTGCTGACATTACAGGTGGACGGTGCTTACTTTTACACTTGACAAGTAAAAGGAGTGGTGGGCAGCTTTTACAGTGACAAGTGCAGTAAGTCTGGAAGCTGGGAGGTGTCACAATTAGACTGTTTCCTTTTGAAGAAATGATGTTGTACTATTTTGATAAAATAGTGCCTCCCCATGTAGGTTTTAGTAACTTTCCCCATCCCCAGCTTGAGCAGATTACAAGAATGACAGAGTGAAATAGCAAACTGTGGCCCACAGCCAGAAAAACAGGAAGGCTGCAGAGCCCAGGGCATGCACCAGTAGATTTAAATTGAATTAAACTGCATTTAGGATTGAGGCAGACTTCAAGCAGCCAGTTACAGTCCCTCTCCAGGATGACCACTATTAGTTACAGAGTGCTTGTCCTTCAGACAATGTGGCTCTAAAGGCTCCTCTCCATATTGCTGGTTTAAGTGGGTAGGGGCCTATGTTTTATGGGCACTTGTGAATTTGGGTCTTAAAAAATTGTGATCTTGTATTTAACTATTTACTAACTCTTCCAGATAATTAACATGTATGGTGAACTCGTAATGGATGCAGTCCCTGAAAAGGTGAGGGAGTTTTGTTACTATGCAAATGTCTCTAATGAGAGATAGAGGCAGGAGGGTGAAACTTTGCATATTGCAGATATAGAATCAAGATTCAGCTCAATGATGGTCTGAGTAGTTCCAGTATAATTTGTTGCCATGTGCTGCTCAGATTTTCTACCTTTCCTTTTACCTTTTCAGTGCTATTGCTCTTTTTCCAGGGACTGTATTAGCTCTGCAGGCAGTCTCTGTGATAGCCTAATGTCACTGATGTACCTGTAGAAGATACGTGCCCTGTTTACTCTCCTTTCTTCCCTAGAGGTTTTTGTTTCCAGCTTATCTGCTTCTAAAGTGCTGTATTCATGCCCTTGCTCACCAGCCTGATGTTTCAGCTGAAATTTCTGATGAAGATGGATTTCTGCTGAGATGACAAACCATGAGTGTTAGCATCTGAACCATTCACATGTGCTGCTTGCACTCACCCTCCCGCCCACCTCGTAGCTGTGGGGGCTGTAACAGCTCAAGCTGTGTCAGCTGCCTACCTGGTCAATGTGAATTTGTGTGGAGCTGCTTGGTTCCTTGGCAGTATTGACTCTGCAGGATTCTGTTTTTTGCATCCTCCTCATAATGCTTACAGCTTTGCAACTGCAGTGCCTAACTGTTGGTGGCAGTTGAGAGAAAAAAAGCAAAAAAAAAAAAAAATCAAGATAATAAACCCCCCACATTTTGTGAGTAAATTTGCAGCAGTGACAATTATAAAAACCCATCTGTTTACTAGTAGGGCAGAACAGTTTTCAGGTGAGACCACAAAGGAAGAACCAGACAAAGCCATTCTTAGATGAGCTCTGCACAATGTAACTCTTAAAATCTTCAAGCTCAGAAGAAAAAGCATTGTTGCTTTGATTGGAGGTGATGGTGATTCTTCATTAGTATTCTCCATATTTCCTGAGTGTGTGCTAGGCTTAGGGTATTGGAGATTGTATCTGTTTGCTTGTGTCTGCTTTTTCTTCCTAGTGCATAATTGAAATCCTCATGGGAGATTTTGTGCTGGTACCTCAGAATGTGGTTTTGAAGTCTGTTGGCATAGCTAATGGGTGTTGGATTGTGTTCTCAGATGCTGAATTTTCATACTTTTTTTTCAAGTAACAACTCAAGCCTTCTACCACCTCTACACTAGCAGAATTATTAAAAACAGATGTTGCAGATTTCTATTTGTATTAATCTATCCCTATAATTGCAAGAAGCTAAGCAAAGGGAATAATAGTGTTAACCTGAAGCTAATTTTTTTTTTTTGCATAAGCCTACTTTTTTTGGTCATAAATGTAGGTTTTTACTTACCAAATGGATCTCTATCATACCTTAAAAATACTTCTGAATAGCAGAATATTGAATAGCAGGAGCTGGTCATAAGAGTTGGCTACCCAAGAGGATGTTGTTGGACTAAATCTCATAACTGTTCTGATCAGTTTTCTTTTTCTAAGTCTCAGCTTTCAGCAACTAAAGCCAGAAGTTACTCCCTTCTCCACCACTCCTGCTTTTCCAGTCCAACGTTCTCCTCCTTGATCCCTGTAAAGAGCAACAAAAATCAACTCCTTGTCCTGGTGTTTTTCTCTCAAGTCCGTCCTCAACAAAAAAATTAAACAATATATGCCTGGAGATACAAAAACGTAAATATAAATGCTGCAGTGGCTCACATCATTTATTATAGGGAAATAAGGCTTATTTTATTAGCTTGCTGAAGAACAGCAATAGTTGAGGCTTGGCAAAGCCTCTGTTTGTCCCTACTGGGGTTCTGTTTCTAAACCTGCATTAAATATTGCCTCATTACAAGTTGTTTTGTGTAAATTATCCTGGGGGAAGGGGAATGCCTGTGCATGAAAATTTCTGTGCTCATTCCTCTCTCTCTCTCTCTTTTTAGGTTCATTTCTTTAACAGCTTTTTTCATAGACAGCTCGTAACCAAAGGATATAATGGGGTAAAACGATGGACTAAAAAGGTACCTTTAACACTGTGTCATCAGTGCTGGGGTTCTGCTGGGCTGGGCTCAATCATTAACTTGAAGCTGGGTTACAGTGTTACTTGTAAAGGATGGGTTAGCAAGGGAGCTGTACAAAGTGAGGAGGCCTTGATGAAAACAGTGTGGCACTATTCAAGTTAGTACGGGTGTGTTGCACTTGGAATGGCTAAATCTTCAGTGGGAGGTTATCTCTTTGTGTATGTTCGTGCAAGTTGTTAATTTAACTGCAAGAAATGTCTCTTACTGTTCCTGACAGTGCCAGGTACACTAATCTACAGGAGAGAAGTCTTAATTCTGCTTCTTCCTTTTATCTCAAACTGGCATTCTTTGACAAAATCAAATTGTTACTCCAAGTAACACATACCAGGTACTAGAAAGCAGGAAAGAGTCCCATGGTTAATAAGCCGGATTGTTGTTCTCATGACAAGAACAGAAATCACCTTGCTTTCCAGAACCCACACCAGATCATGGGTGTGATATTTTCAGGGGTAGCTAATGCAAAAAGGAATACTCTCTTTTTTTCTTTTTTTTTTTTTCCTATGAGCATTCATCCTTTCTAATATGGGAGATGAGGCAAGACCAATCAAAGGCCATGTTTGAATATATGATCTTTCTGCAGAAGTACTTAAATAGCACACATCTGTGAAATGCTAGAGATGAGCTCATTATCCAAATATAAAATCTATTCATATAATTTATTAAAAATCTCTTTAAAGAGAGATGGAATATCGGTGCTTAATATTCCCACATATTATTTTTTAAACATTCTTTTTCTCCACCAACCCAAGTTTCATAAAAAACCCCAAAATTAAGGTAGATTCTGGAAGGAGAATCTGTGTTGCCATGCTGCTGAGAGGTACCCAATGAGACAGGACAATTGTTTAGATATTTACACTTAAATTCCTGAAAAATCTCAAGCAAGAATGAGAACTAAGCAGTTTCTATGGGAAGGATTCTGTAGACTCCTTTATCCTGCAGTGTGCAATTAAGGGGAATTTGTTTCTGCTCTTTAAACACACCAGAGTATTGCACCATGTTTTACAAATGTTCTCTCCTGGGATACAGGATATCCTATGCTGGCTCTGGCTGCAATGGTTTCAGAGCTCCTCTTGGTGTCTGTCCCTTCTGATCACCCATCAGACTGGCACTCCTGATCCACTGTCTTGACACAGAGCTGAGTCTGCTTTCTTGGTGAAGTGAATCTGGGTTGCCACCACTCTTCCTGTTCATCAGTTCTTAACTAAAGACCCCACTTTTGGCTGCCTGTTTCCACTCTTGCGCTGCACAATTGCACACCTGCAGTAATCCAAGAACTAGGGCCACATGAGGACCCTTGAGTTTCATGTGGCTCTGCCATTGCTGGACATCACAGAAGATGTAGTTCATTTATCTTATTCCAGTTTTCCTTTGTGGTCTCAGCTTGCTGCTGGCTGACATCCCTCTGCTTCTCTCCAAGAATGATGGATCGTTGTGTAGCGAGTGTGCTGTAATCCGGTCAGGAAGAAGTTTCTGCAGGTGGGAGCAGGGTCGATGCTTGTCACAATCAAAGGACTGTTGTGAGCCAGGCTCAGCTGATAACTGCTGTGAATGCCCAGACCTTTTTGTCTCTTCAACTTCCCATTGTTACTCAAGAAATAGACTTTTCTTTCCTACAAAAGACCTGCCTTTGCCAGTAGTGTTGCAATTATGTACTGTTCAAATTGCACAGTGCTTAAAAAAACCAGGAAAAAAGCATAGAAATCTTCCCACAGGATGAGTTCATTTAGTTCAGTATTCTATTTTTGCTTATTTTCTGGACTGTGCCACCAAAACCCCAGTAATTAGACACTCATTTCAAGAGGAGCTAGGAGAAGGAAGATCATGAAAGGCCCTGGCTTGGCTGCCTTCCAAAAGCATAAGGGCTCATCTGCCATACAGACACCGGGGGTGTTGCAGCTGATCTCCTTGTTCTGTACTTCAAGACCTTTTCCCTTGTTTGCTTGCCTGGGACCACAGTACATCTGCTACAAAGCTAGCTTTGAGAAAGGATGAATCTACTGCTCACCAAAGCATCCTGCACTCTTGCCTTCCTCCAGCAAGGCCCAGAGCCTGTGTTAGAGCAGGAGTCAAACTTCAAACTTGCTGGTTTTGTGGGGTGTTTGTAATTACAGTTTCTTCATAGAATCATGGAATGGTTTGGGTTGGAAGGGACTTTACAGATCATCCAGTTCTGTCCCCCTGCCATGGGCAGGGACACCTCCCAGCAGACCAGGTTGCTCCAAGCCCTGTCCAACCTGGCCTTGAGCACTTCCAGGGACAGGGCAGCCACAGCTTCTCTGGGCAACCTGTGTTCATGTCTTGCCATCCTCACAGGAAGAATTTCGTTCTTACATCTAATCTAAACCTCTCCTCTATCAGTTTGAAGCCATTCCCTCTTGTCCTGTCTCTCCATGCCCTTGTCTAAAGTCTGTCTCCAGCTTTGTTGTAGCCCTTTAAGTACTAGAAGGTTCTATAAAGTCTCTATGGAGCCTTATCTTCTCCAGACCGAACAGCCCAAATACTATCAGTCTGTCTCCATAGCAGAGGTGCCCTAGGCCTCTGAACATCTTTTTGGCTTCGTCTGGACGTGCTCCAACAAGTTCACCTCCTTCTTATATTGGGGACCTCAGAGCTGGACACAGCACTGCAGGTGTGGTCTCCTGGGAGAGCAGCAGAGGGGCAGAATCTCCTCCCTAATCTGCTGGCCACATGCTTGTGATGCAGCCCAGGATGCAGTTGGCTTTCTGGGCTGTGAATGCACATTGCTGCGTTGTTTTGAGCTTCTCATCAACAACCCCAAAGTCTGTCACTTACCCACAGTGCAGCTCTGATAGAAATGAGTGGTGCTCACACTGGACAAGTGTCATTACTGAAGAGATGTACTACACCTAAACAGGTTCGATTGTATTGCCATGATTACCTAAGAAATCCCACTTCAACACAGATGTTGCAGTGCAATGTGAGCGGGATTTTGTCACAAATACAGTAGTGTTTAATTCTGATACTGTACAAGGTTCCTCAGCCACTTCTGGACTGTAACTGTATTTTTGTGCCTGCTGATAAGCTGTGTATTAGGTAAACATGAAGAATGTGGTGAAAGAGTGTAGGGGGCAAAAGAAGACTTCAGTTATGGAGTGGCAGAGAGGAAACTTGGATACAATTAATTTCTTCCTTTGCTGTATTCTGCCTGTGGAACTCTCCCTAATATATGTTGTTCTTTTTGCTAGGTGGACTTGTTCAAAAAGACTCTCTTGTTAATTCCTATTCACCTGGAAGTCCACTGGTCCCTCATTACTGTGAACATCCCCAGTCGAATTATTTCATTTTACGATTCCCAAGGCATTCATTTTAAGTTTTGTGTAGAGGTAAGAGTGACAGCTGTGTCTGCAAAGTTTGAACTGTTTTCTTAAACAAGACACTCCCCCTTTGTTTCTGTTCAGCCATAAACTTTAAATGTGTTATGTCTGTCATTGTCTTGCTGTGTATGAAATGAGAATCAGCCTGTCCTGCTGAGGAGTCTGAAGCACAGAGCTCGAGGGTCACACCAGAGCTGGGAGTTAAGGTCAGATTGCCTATTGCCCAATTAGCCTGACCGTGTAATCAGCACAGCTTTGGTGACTCTGTCTTGTCATTTCCACAAAAAGCAAGAGCTCAAAGCCCAGTGCCCTGGGGAAGCAGAGGAACCCCAAGGAGAGTAAGGGCATTTCTTTCATCTGTTAAGGGACTTGTGTTTAGGATAAATGATAAATTGTGGTTCTTTTGGGGGTAGGTTGCCTGGGTGGGAGCACAGGACTGAAGATGCTGAAGTGTTGCCCAGTGGGGTTTATGTGTTACCGTGCTATTAACAGCATGTTGCCTTTTTCCTTGGCCTGCACTGAAACAGGGTCTTTGCCTCTGGTTATAACCCAGCAACCTTTCAGGGCTGCAACACTGGAGTTAAATTATCAATCTTCCTGAGAAAGAGCAGCCAGCAAATTTTTGCTGGGCTTAGCAAATTGTAATGACCTTCTTACAAAAGCTAATTTTGTCAACTTAATTGCTTGCTTGATGCAGCCCTCTACTTTTAACTGTGTGTAGTTGTTGGCTTTCAGAAGAGTAGTAATTATTGTACCCAGGAGAGTTCCCAGCTAGGACTTCTGAATGAAGATAGTATGCCTGTTGGCATTTGCTGAGGATGAAGCTAATGTTTGTCCTGGGAGCAAGAGATCTCATGCTCTCTAGCTTGTGAATGTGCAGTATAAACCAGCCATTCCTCTCTGCAACCCTGCAGTCTCTCCTGCAGCCTTGCAACGTGGTCTCCCCCATCCCATTCCAGGCAAGGCATTTGCACCTGAAATGTCTCGCAGACATAAGGAACTTTTATTTCTGCCTGTTCTAGGGCAGGAGGGGAGCAATAGCCCAAAATTCACTGTGATCTGCACACTAAGGTGAATATTTGTGTGCTGCAGTGTTTAAATTGTGCTATAAATGCCCAGCCTGTTTACAGAAAAGTAGGATTTGCTTAACCTAAGACCATAGTCTCATTTATCTTTCTTCCTTCTCTTCGCTTGTGTCAGCCTATTTTTTTTCCTGTGTGTCACTAAGACTCTCCCTGGAGCTTTGTTGATTAGCTGTAGAACTCGAGCATTTTGTATTGAGATTCCAGCAGGAAAATGCAGTCGTATCGAACCTAAGGGCCTTGGTGTCAGCCAATAAGCCAGAAAATAACACGTGCTAGGCTGCACTGTTTTCCTCTGCATGTCTGGGAGCACTCTGACCTTGTGCCTGGGTGCCACAGCTAGTCAGGTATGAAGTAGAGCAGTGTACAGTGTGGCTGAGGGGTGTTAGAGCTCCCCTTGATAGACCAAAATGAGCCTTGATGGTAGAAGGCACAGTACCCACCAGAGTTCATTTTTTTACATCTACATTTGAGCTCAGCTCCTGATGCTCACCTGAAATTTATCCTCATTGTCAAAAGGATTCCAACCAAGCAGTCAGTATCTCTCTCATGTTCTTTAGTGGGTGAATAATGTTGCTTTTTTTTCCTTTCCTCTTTAAAGAACATTCGAAAGTATTTGCTGACTGAAGCAAAAGAGAAGAATCGCCCCGAGTTCCTTCAGGGTTGGCAGACTGCTGTGACAAAGGTAAATGACAGCACTTTGAGCCCTGGGGTCTGACTTTGTGGGAGATTTTATGAAGCTGCTTCTAAATTCATATATTTGTACAAGCAGTAAATGGGTTTATGCTGCCCACATGGAGGATGCTGGGACAGATGCAGGTAGTTACACACGGGAATTCCAGCTCTGTTGCTCATTCTGCTCCCACCAGGGCTTTAGCACTTTCTGCCAGTGACTTGGTGATCTGAGCCTTTCTCTAGACAATTAAATGTGTGCAGCAAAACCTGCAGCTGGTGTCGATATCGACACAAGGTCAAGGACTGATTGAGCTGGACACTCAGCTGCACCCCTTCTCCTGAAAGGGCTGTTCTGAATGGATGGGCTTTGCTGAGGGTGGGCACAGGCTGATGTTGCTACTGCTGATATTTTATATTTGCTATGGGTAGAGGGCTTTGGTCTCCAGAGCTGTTTGTGGCACATGGCATTTGATCGCAAGTAAACAAAGTCTGGCAACAATAAAAGGGAATAACTTGTGTGTAGTGTAAATGAGGGAATATTTAATTTGCGTAACCATCCCATAATGGCTCCAAAGATATAAAACAGGTCATTGCACACTAGACATACTTCCAACAGCTCCTTCCTTGCACAGGTTTATTTTTAGATGCTGATACAATGATGAAATGAGTCCTCTCTGCACTCATGCACAACCTGTGCAGTCAGTTCGTCCTCCTGCATTCTGTGAGGCAGAAGATCTGGCAGTGGAGAAAAAACAATTACTCACCTTTTCAAGTGCCAGAGACATAATAGCACTAGTGATTGGGACTTTTTAGCTCTGTATATCAAAACTAAGCATGTTTGAGGAAATAATGAAGGTTGAAAGTTATTGTTTGAGACTGCCTTGCTCAGTCCTGTTGCCTGGTGGTGAACCATTTGTCATGTTCTCTGAAACGCTTTGATGTGGCTGGTGGACGAAAGCCACTGCTTGTAGCATGGATGCTGAGAGTAATCTTCCTCTAGGCCTGTGTGACTTTGCTGATATAGTTTTGTCCTGTGTAAAGTAGATAATGCTGTACAAACATTTATTTAAACTAATTGAGAAGCTGTTCTGTGTAGGTCACTAAAAGAAAATAAACTTGAAAGAAAGACTTGTAATTTATTTTCTGTCCTACAGTATATATTTTTCTAAATATTAGGTGTTACTCTAACAAGGTGTTGAGTGTCACCTTGCAAAGTTTGGGATGAGATCAACTAATTACAACTCCAGTTTCTGGTGCTGCAGAACAGCTAGCTTTGAGTATGAGACAACTGATCCTTATGCTGAATCCCCTTTTGGACTTTAAGCAGGAGTTAGAGAATGAAAGGGTAAGTAAAAGGATAAGGATCTGACATGTCTCTGGTTGTTTCTTTTCCTTTCAGTGCATTCCACAACAGAAAAATGACAGTGACTGTGGGGTTTTTGTGCTCCAGGTAAGAGTATTCCTTTTTAAAAATCAGTGGCCTGTATTGTTCATGCAGTAAAGGTCCTTTTTTTCAACAAAGCCTTTTCCTTTTCCCCAGTACTGCAAGTGCCTCGCCTTAGACCAGCCTTTTCAGTTCTCCCAGGAAGATATGCCCCGAGTGAGAAAAAGGATTTACAAGGAGCTGTGTGAACGCCAGCTAATAGACTAATAAAATGCAGCCAACCTAATTTCTCTGGCATTTCTGACATGTTGCAGCTGGTGTTTGTGTACTTGAATCTCTGAAAACTTCCATGAATTTTGAGCGATTCTCAGCTGAGTGGTGTGGCCACTGTTGTTACCTCAATCTTTTGCAAAGTTCTTTAACTGGCAGAACATAGCAGAGCTGCCATAGAATATTCCTAATGTCAGTTTGGTTCTCTTATGTTCTTTCCTGTATTTAATATTTATTATTTCAGCATGCATATAGGCAAAGCATGCAACTAAAACCATGAAATGGTAGATTTGGGGCAGCTTTGAGGTGTAGCTAGAAATGACAAATACAGATGAATTTGTCTGGAAAAATAAAGATGCATGATATGTTTTCTGATGCAATAATGCTTTGAATGTATAAAAAAAAATCAATGCCATAAAAAGAACAGCTAGAACCTATTTGGTAGTTCCATTGTCCCTGTTGTGGCTGTGTAATACTGAATACCACATTTTAGGGTGGCTAAACTCATCTACAGTTTTAATTTGTGAAGACCCCTTTTTAAAATAGTTCAAGTTGCTAATAAAGTTTGTTCTTTTAGCATTTATCTGGCTGTCATTATCAGCCTGTCCCTATAGATAAAAAGCAGCCTTTGCACAAATAAAGCTTCTGCACTTGTCTGTATAGTAGAAAGTACAGAAGTGTTCAGTCAGTCAGATGGATGGTGAGTTCTAAATGCTGCAAGTCTCCATGATACGTGTATTAAGGAGAATTATAAAGCTGACCCTGAAGAGTCACAGCTTGTATAGTAAGATAAACTCCTTGGCTGTAACTGTTTACATCTCAGATGGCTTTGAGTCATTTCTCAGATCCACAATATGCAGTGAAAATGTACCATTTCTCCCTTCAGCTCTGTCTTCAAAGCTTGTTGTCTTTAACCTCCCTTTGGCTTTTGCTTTTGTTCAAATATAAATCAATTCATTTCTGCTGCATCTGCTATTTGATTGTCTCGAGATGTTTTGTCAGTAGCAGCGATGGGTCTGGGTGGGAGCTGGAGCACTTGTGGTGGGTGCAGGGCAAACACAGCCAGGAGATGGGAGCCTGTGAGCCCCGCCCTGAACCTTGCAGGGTTGTTGTGCTGGGCAAAGGATGAGTGAGAGCAGTGGATCTGCTGGGTTTTCACCTTGGTCTGTAAACTGTGATGTGCTCCTTGCTGAAGAGAGCTACTTCTGTTTGAAGAGATTGTTATCTGGCACTGCTACACCGGCAAATGTCTTTGCTGTGTTTTTCTGCCAGATAAAAGAATGAGCCCAGAGGAAAAGTATTTTCACTGCTAAACATCATCTGCTGCACAGCTTCAATTTGTGTCCGTCCGTAGCCCTGGCTTCTGATGGAGGAAAACCACTTTGACTTCCCTATCTTGCAAATTAATTCAGACTTGAGCTAAGCCAGGTGCAAATCCCTCCTAGATGACGGGAGGGAAAAGGGAGGGAGTGCCAAGCACAGTCAGGCCAGGAAGTGGAAGCACGTGCACACTGCACTGTGCTGGAGAAGGAGTTCCTGCAGTATCCTTGCATGTTCCCACTTCCCCTTGTTGGCAGCTGGCAAGGACTGGCTTAATTTAGCAAGATAAGGAAAGCCTTAAGCACTTGGTTAGATAATTTAAACGAGGAACTTAACGAATCAGAAAGAACCTAAAACCCAGACAGGCAAGATATATCTGCCCATTGTATGGTGCAGAGCACCCCACAGCACATGGTTTATTTGTGTTTCCCTGAGGTGCTACTGACAGGACAGCAGCATGTTCTTGGGGTGAATGCTTGTGAGCACTGGAGGGTGATATCCATGAAAATTGAAACTTGGGATGTAGTTTCTCCTGTGAGGTAGTACATAAAAGCCAATGCTGTTGTTCTCATCTTCTCTCTGCACTGGTGTCACATGAAGAGTTCCAGCGCTTATGCTGCCATGTGCTGGGACTACTGATCCAGGCTACAACTAACCCATGGGGCACAGTTCTTACCTCAGCATAACTGGTTATTGAATGTATATCCCAGTATGAATCAATACACAGAATTGGGTGGCCAGGAAGAGGTGGTACCACTGGATCCATGCAAGTGAGGCTTTATTTTCAAGTAAGACTACTGCCAGAAAGGGAGCGGAACACACAGAAAACTGCATGAACTTCAGAATTGGAACAATTTGGTGAGGAAGCATAAAAAGTGGCCTGTGAGACTACCAGCCTGGGAGGCTCAGTGCCTCAAAGAAAGACCCTTAGTTTTTTTGTGCAAGTTGCCTTGTTGATGGATATTTTGCATTGCATGGGAATGTGCTGGAACACAGCACTACAGACAGTTGTTTCCTAAGGCTTGATGCCTACTGCTGGTTGGTAGGCATCCATCTTGCTCTACATGAGAGCTCGTTAGAAGTCTTTAATCATGATCCCCTTATCAGCAGCATCAGCCAAAGCACAGGATTTCTGTGGACTGTGTGTTGAACATGGGTGCTTTGAAGCAAGTGCGTGTGTGTCCCAGAACGTTTGAGGGGAGGGGGCTTGCGTTTGAATCTGCTGCCTTGTGAACTGGGGAACAGGGTGGGGAAACATGCATGTTGGAAAGTACTTCTTATGTGCTTTCTTGTCATCTAGAGGTTTCCTGACAAGTGTTCCAGTTGGTTATGGGGCAGCACAGAGGAGTTGCACTTGAGTCTCCAGCTGTGAACACACCAGTGAGGGGCCTCTGAAAAAAAAAAGAGGGGAAATTGAAAACAGATCTAATGTAAGCAACGTATGTTGGTGCAGTGTTGAAATTAATCACAGGCAGTCGGAATCTCAGGCTCTGTAATGGTGTATCCTGTGAAACTGGACTAATTAACTCCTCCTTGAGAATGTCTTTGATGCCTTAAAGGCGATGGACTTCATAATCTGTAGTCATTTTACTAGTTCTTAAAACATTCAGAACTATGTAGAGTGTTTTTATTATGAGAGGCACATTTATGTGGATGTAGTTATGGCTGTTAGCAATTCCATTAATGTGATCTTCAGATTTTCATAAATCACTCTGAACTGGTTTGGCGGATGCTTAAATTTCATGACTTGTTCCAAAGAGATTGTCTCGCTGTGCTGATTTATACAAATAGTCCCAGAACTGGTGAAGCCTCTGCCTCGTGCGTGACAAATTTAAGATACCTGAGTTGTAATAAACCTTAAACAGAATTGAAAATGAATTATCAGTTTCCATTTCGTTTGCTTTAATGTATAGTTTTAAATGACTGTGCCCCTGATACAAATCAATAAATGCAGAGTGTGGCCTTGATTCTGCAAGGTGAGTAGAGAGATGCCTATTGCTGAGCTGCTGGTACTTGCAGAATGGAGGCTGAACCTTTGTGCTGTCTAATATGCAGCTGTTCTGTTCTTACCTGGCTCTCTTGAGTGTGAAGGTGATATTTTGAATGTTTCACCTGCACTGATCACCAAGCCAGGCAGGCTTGCACAGAGCTGCTGGCTTGTGTTGAATCTCCAGCATAGTGCTTAACCTACCTTTACTTTGTCAGAGTTTTGATTGGCATTATCTACTGTAGCATTTACTCAATTCAACGTGAAAATTTAAACCTTGGGAAGTGCCGCAGAGTTTCAACTGCACTGAGCAACGACTGTGCGCTGTGGGTGTGCTCTTGCATTGAGCGAAGCCCATGTTCCTGTGAAGTAATAAAATTGAATTCTACCATAAACCCTATTTTCTTTCAGCGGTTTGGTTTCATTTTAATTTTAAAAGCAACCGATGTGATGTTTGAGGGAATGTTTGTAGCAGCTTGTTTTGGGATCTGTGTTATTAGGAGAAGCCTCTCCAGTTGATTAGTTCAATAACTCTGAGCTGAACACTAATGATGCTCTCTGTCTCGCAGTGATGTAACTTACTGTGGTCTAAGTTCTGACAACATACAAGATTGGAGATGTCACCCATTGCATAAATAAGGGTGGAAATGTTACATTAGACACTTTCTTCTAAGGTGGCATTTAAAAAGCACAAATCTGTCAACAGAACACGTAGGACTTAAATTGCTTTTCTAGATCAAACTACACTTAATGCCCTTCTTGTATTGCTTGTGGATTTAGCTGTGTAACTATAGAGTTAAATCTTGTCTTTGCCACATTTTACAAAGCTATACAGCTTGTGAATTTGTGATAATGGTGAGAATGAAGGCTTAGCAAATGTCTCTTTAAGCTATTAATCATGAGACTGGCAACATCATTGTCTTTATTACATTCATAATTTAAAAATTCTATCATGGAGGAGGAAACATGGATGCTTGTTAAATATATTCTTCAGTGGAAAGTACTAAGAAATCAGATCATTAAAGTACAGAATCATAAGAGACACTAGAGCCTTGCCAGGAACAATAATTACTATTTATATGTAATAGGCACTGGGAGGGAAAAAGATGAGTCTGGTTTGCTTATGCTTGAACTTAATGGGTTTTATGAGTAACCAGCTAGAAGGATTTGGGGATTGAATTTCATTTCAGAGTATGTAATATTACAAGCTATAGAGCTAAAAGCTGTTGTAAACGGAATGAAATATCTTGAGAAATCAACTGGTTTGTTTTCTCTCCACACAAGTAGGCAGAACATGTGCAAAGCAGCTCCAGCTCCTGCCTGAAATTCTGATGAGTTCTTAATTCTTGGGTTTAATTTCAACATTGCCGATAACTGATCTCCCCTAACCTGGCACTTCGAGGTTCCAGATCTTACCCAAACTCTGAGGTTGCCTGGGGCTCTTTACAGGCAGCTTTGAGAAGTGGCTGAGAGAAGGAGGGATCAAAAATCCATTGGGGAATCTGTTTTCACCAACTTGTGATAAATGTGTTGTGGGCGGAAGGGCAGGGGAGAAACTGAACTTTAAAAAAGATGTATTTAACGGGATAATGTGGGTCAGGTCATGTTTATGGTATGTATAGAGCTTGACGCAGACAAGGAGCCATCTTGTTTATGGAAACCTTTGAGATGAGTGGGAGAGAAATGCAGGGAAGAGATGCCTTCTGCAGGGATCATTGCTCTGCACAAAGGGACACTCTGTCTTGCTTCAAGCCCGTGCATTTTACATCAACTTAATGCAGGCAGCAACTGCAGCAAAGGAAGAAACTCCTTCTGCAGTGTTCAGCTGAACATCACGTTTGTTTAGGGCAGTTGGGGCTTGACAATTCATCCTCAGCATTTCTGACAGCTCCAGACCATTGAAGAGCTGGCGGGCGTTGCTGCTTCAGGCAAACACAGGGCAGCTCCAAGGGAAGGCACTCACAAATTCAATAGATTCCAGCTCACCTTTCAGGTCTGGCTTCTTTGGGGTTTCAGATTTGGGATGGGGGAGGGGCTTGGGGGTTTTTGTTTTGTCTTTAAAGAAGTCTGAAGTACAGAGAGTTTTAGGGTTAATTCTTCAATTAGTATATTTTTTCATTCAGGAAACTTGGCTTAGGAGATCTGCTCCCAGTTTTGCGTACTGAAATGCTTCTGTTTCACTATTAATGGGCAGAGAAGAGTCTTCAGGGCAGAATTTTTGGCAGAGTTTTGGGTTTTGTCCTCTGATGAATGACTCTACGGGTGAATGTTTTTTTTTTTTCTTTTAGAACATGAATATAGCTAAAATATTCTTAAGTAATGAAATGCAATGCCTCAAATTAATGGCCATTTAAGATTCTTGTAATCAATTGGTCATCCCCAGATGGGATGTCCTTGTCTTTAGAAGTGACTGGAAGGATTTTGAGAAGATCAGTGCTATTTAGAAAACAGTGAGCATAAAGGTCCAGCTCCCAAACCCATTGGTCATTTTACGAGAACAAACATCAGAAACAGAAACAGAGGGTTCCCTGGGTGCAGCCTGAGTCAGATGGATCTTCCCAGGGTACTCTTTGGCCACCAGATGTCACGCAAGGACCACCAGAACAGCGAGTGCTGCTGTGCTCCAGCTCCCAGCTCATGGTTGACCAAGGCATGGTGTCTCCTGGTTGCGTGTCACTGCCACGTCAGTGGTTGTCTTCTCACACGTTCCTCAGCAATGTCTGCGCTGCACTTGCAGAAAGAATGTGTGTGCTAAACCAACCCCCCACCACCACCTTCCACCCACCATCAAATCCACTGAAAATCCCTCTGTATCAAACATGTAAGTGTTTGGCTCCAGTACGATTACTCCAGAGTCCCATCAATTTTACAAATTGGCCGAAACATTTTTTGGTAGAGAAGTCTTGCATACCAGAAGTCTTTAGTCTGATCAAACTTCTGCCCTACCATAGATCATGACTGTTATTTTTATAACTCTGTATTACCGTGGCAAATGCTGGGAGGGGGGGAGAAACCACATCAGTAGCAACTTCTGTCTGATTTGTGGTCAAATGCTTATAACTTGACATGGTTTTGCAAATAACTAAACAAAACCAGGAATTCGTTTGGGGGGGAAAAAAACTTACCCAAACTCCAAAAAGCGGCTGCATCAAATATCTTGTGTGGAGAGTCTGAATTGCTCACAATGTGGATCTTTTAATGGAAAATGGCTCAGCGCAGGAATGGGAATGGGTTGCCCTCAGTGAGTTGGGGCTGTGCTGTGGCTGTCAGCCACTGCCAAACACTGTCTCAGCCTCTGGGCCATGCATTTTCTTGAATTTTTATTTAATTGCTGGTGTCTGCTCAGGTTTTACCCTAAATTTAGTAACATTCAGTGCTCACTTTTCTCTGCAATACCTTTATAAATTCCCATATAATCTGATCTCTAATTTTAAAGCCATCTGTCATTTCGAGCATCTGTGTATTTTCCAGCTTTGAAAGGTCTTGTTGAAGGAAAATTTAAATTCATGGCCTACTGAAAATGCATTTTTCTTTAAATTATTCATTGGTTAAAATGTCTTTGAACTTGTGTTTGTGTAGCTGGTGAGTCGGGGGCAGATGTTGGGATTCGTGGATGGTCCTTGCACAGATGCTGTATCCAGTGCACTGCTCACCCCACAGCTGCAGTGGGATCTTGCTGCACCAACACCTCACCCAGGGACCAACCTGCAGAGAGGTGTCCCCTGTCTGTCACACGCCATCCTGTTCACTAGGTGGCATTGCTTCCCAGTCTAAAAGCTTCTAAATACTTCATTAATTATGCTAATCCCCGTGGTGGATGGAAAGTGAACTGCACTGCCATGGCTTCACCCTTGTGTCTTCTTTATTCTGCTTTGCTGATGGGATTTCTTGGGTTGAGTGACCTGCAGCATCCTCATTCTGGTTGTTGAAGTTCTGGGTCCAGGAAAGGCTTTGTCTTGGAAGCCTTGAACAAGCCTGTTGGGAGCACTCTGAAGGTACTGCCCTGGCTGTTGGTAGCCAACTCTGTGGTGCTAAGTCCACCAAAGCCATCGTTCTCCTCAAGTTATTGACCTGGATTGTCATCTTTAATAAAAAATGTCAATGTACTTGCTGGAGCAGGGATGGTGGAGCCTTGCCTGTCCTAGAGTGGGAGTAAAGAGTGCTGATGTGGGAATCCTTTCTGACATCAGACCAGCTATGGGGGCAGCAGGAGACCGAGGTGCTCTGAAGGGTAGTGAGCTGCTACTCATCACTTGGGTGTTTTGAGGGAGATTTTTTCATCTCTTTTCCATGTAGCCCTGTTATTTTATTTTACATTCTTATGCCCTTCTGTGTCTTCTTCCTTTCCTTACTCTAAGTCTTAATTAAGGGCTGAAACACAGTAGGTTTAAGAATCCTGTCTGTGTCCAGTGGGAATTAATTGCAGCCTTTTGTAGGCTTTAAAATGAGATTAATTTCGCTTTTACAGGCGCGTTTTAGTAGCAAGAGTACTTGGTTTGTCCGTGGGACACATCAGGAGGGCAGGTGGCAAGGTGTGTGTGAGGTGCAGCTCTCACCTCCATAGGTGTGAGGTCGTGGGTGTGTGAAATCACAGGAACCTGTGAGGCTGAGAATGACCAAACCCCCTGGAGGTGACAGATCCAGCTGAGAGCAGGGTGCTGCCCCTCGAGGGAGGGGGGGTCCTGCCACTTCCCAGCCCTGAATTCCAACAGTGCTTCCCAGCCTGCAATACAGCTACTCCTTTCCTTTGCAAACCATGGAAGTGCCACGTCTGAGTTAAGACCTGCAGAAGCAGCTCAGTCCTGAGCCTGTCAGGACCAGCAAGTCCCACGCTGGGCTCAGGAACATCCTTGGTTTTCTCTCGTGGAAGGACAAGACAAAGTAGTTTTTGAACAAGACTTTTAATGAACAAGCAAGATAAAAATAAATGTAAATTGAAGATCCTGTTTCTCATGTGCATTTTATTAAAGACTACAGAGTTGTTCATTCTTGCTGTGTAGTATAATTGCTAAAACATGATTTGTAACCAAATATAGCTGCTTGCATTAAAAATGGCACTACTTCTTACTAGGGAGGATGATATGGTAAAGGAATGCTCATTTAAACAATTACATAGTTCAATCTTTGTATTCAAAACCTCAGCTTTTTCTTTTAAAAAAGTGAAATTAACCTTGAGATGTTTTTTATCTTGAATATTGTTGGACCACACTTGGATGAAGGATGGTATGCAATTAAAATAAACAATATACTTTTAAAATTGGTTGTATACAGAAATTAAGCTTGTCAAGCCATGCTTTGCATTTTGCAGTGATTGAGTACAAGATAATGAATGTGACAGATTCTGGTCACAACAGGGCCATGCCTTTCATTGTCCAGGGCCTCTGCAACCATGGAAAGCATTTCCAGAAGCCATTTACAAGACAGCAACAGCTTACATTCACTGGTTTAGTACCTACAGCTTTTTGAAATGGTTTGTGTGAGTTTTTTCCTCTGAAATTCTAGAATTTCTAGCTCTCACCCTTCTGCTGTGGGTTCAGATTTGCCAGGTGAGCAAGGATGGGAAGATTCCTTGTTTTCCCAGTTCCATCTGAGCCGGGGTGGTTGAAGATCACCTTGCCCTACACTTGGTAGCTGGACTGGAAACTGGTGACATGAGGAGATGAGTTTTCTGTGTGACAAAATGTGCAGATATTTACACTGTAGTAAATAAATCCATCCTTTGTTCCAGTCTAAAGACTGACATGGTGTTCTAGTGTGGCACCCAACACATGTAAGTAACCAAAGGGTTACCTGAAGGCAGGATGCTGCTCTGAGTTTGCAACCTGCTGGAAATCCCACATTCATCACCTGAAGTTGGCCTTTCTAAAATACCTCCTTGTCAATGATGTGAGAGCAGTCAGGGCTGTGCTATACGAGGCTGGGGTCCTGAGGCCTCCTCATTTCTCTCTTGCCCTCAAAAGGTTTAAGTATTTGCTGGCTCAAGCTCAGCATTGACTGGAAGGAGGATGTGTTGTGGTGGTCCTGGTGTGCAGGAAAATGCCTTTTCAAACCTCCTCTCTGCTGTTTCCCAGGGAATTCAAGAGGCAGTTGTGTATCCACACCTTTCATTCCTAAATACCCCTCTCGTGAGAGCCAGATACAAACTGTTTCAGAGATGTCTTTAAAAATCAATAAAAAAGAAAAACAGTAAACAACTTCCTTCTGATTTGAGATGAAGTCTCCAAGAGCCTGTGGATGTCTCTAGGGACGATCATCAAAACCATCCTCAGCCCCACTCCCATGCCAGAGTCTTCAGCTAGAGGAAAAGAATGATTGCATTTGATTTGAAATGCTCTTAGGAGATGATAACTTTTTTTAGAATTAGAATTAAAATCTGAATTTTTTTTGGAGTTGATGGGAAGTTTGGGATATTTTCAACCTTATCTAAACAAAAACATTGATTTTTGGTTAGATGTCTCTAAATCCACACTCCTGAAAGCTCATTCAACAGAATGCTTAAAGGTTTTATTTCTATCCCAAAGGTGAAAGAAAACAACTTCAAAATGTCAGAAATGCTGTTGCCTGATGAGCTCTATTTTTTGTAAGGTCAAGAAAAAATGATGGCTACAGTAACAAGTGTTTCTACTGTTACCTTTTAAAATATATATGTGATGCTCAAGTTCATAAGCGAAGTGTGTGCCTTTCAGAAGCTAAAAAATAGCAGTGTAAAGCCCGAGTCCTTGGTCTGTCCCTCCTCGTTTCTCCTGAAATCGATTTTTGTTTTAAGTTCTTCTGGTGTAAATAATTTTAATGAAAAGGAGAAAATTGCTAGATGGAGTTTATCATCTGGAATATATAGGCTTAGATGGTTTCTTGAAATACAGAAGACAGGTGAGCAGAGCTCTGAATGCTCTGGAGAAATAGTAACTAACCCTTTAAAAAAGAAAATAATAATTTTTAAAAAATTGTTATCCTGCAGTAGACTGACCTGGTGCCATTCTGTGTGAGAGGTTTGGGGCTGTGGGTGCACAGCCAGGCTGTACCTGGGTGTGTGATGGAACTGCTCCTGTGCCTTGGACATGTTGCAGGGCCAGACCCCTTTCTCACAGCCCTTGAAGCAGAGGAAAGAGCAGCTGAGGAGCCTCATCCTCCCCACTTTGTTTTCTTGAAACTGTAGTCCCAGGAGATGGGAAGCACGTGTTTGTGGGGGGCAGGGAGGAAAAAGGGGATGTGAGCAAGGTCATGATCCATCCCACGATGGATCCATGTGATCCATGATCACACTTGCTCTGAGTTCCTCATTTCTTCCTTTTATCCAGCTCTAATAAACACATACCAGTTTGAAGGAAAAAGAGAGAGGAGAGGAAACACTTGAGGTAGGAAGGGACCACCTGGGTCCCAGCCCATCTCCTTCCAGGAGAGGGTTGCAGGCAGGAACACAGGTGTGTGCAGAGTTTTGTGCTCTCAAAACCCTCTTTGTGCCTTTGGTCTTTACTGCTGGGAGACCCTTGGTTCAAAATTTAGCTTGTGTTGTCTTCCCCACTCCTCCTCACCTTCATCAGGGTCCCACAGAGCATCCTCACCCTCCTGTGCCCCCGTGCCAGGCTGTGAGGGGCCAGTCCCAGCTCCCAGCCCTGGTCGTTCCCCCCAGACACCTGAACTACCCTGCCCTGGTCCTCTCCCTGGTCACCTCCATGTGCTTTTGTCACCTCAGCTCTGCCCGGGGCTGTGGTGATGAGCCTCTTCCTGTGCCTCTGCCATCAGCAGTGACTGTCCCCAGGGCATCCCGGCAGGGAGCAGGAACCTCTTTGCTGACACCAGCGGGCCTTCGAGGGGGTCCGTAATGCTTTGCAGACAATTTTCTCTCTGTTATTGTTTTAAACTCCATGTTAGCCATTCCTGCTTCCCAGGTTTCCGTGTGTTTCAAATTATTTTCCCCAGAGGCATCGACAGCATTTTTCCAAATTGAATCTCATTTATTTTCTGCCCAGGTTTCCAATCTCTCTGGGGCCCTTTGTATTATTTCTCAGTCCGCACTGCCGTGTACAATATATCCTAATTTAGTATCATCTGTGAATTATATTACCGTGCCCTTTAGTTCTTCTTCTATTTAATGAAGATATTTCCAAGAAAAAAAAATCTAAACTACATTTTATTAAAATAAGAAGGTAGAGTCTTAAGAACTCCTTTGTGGGCTTCCAATATGAATTCTAAATCTTTTTCAAAGGAATCTTCAGCGTTTTAAAGAGAAATTAAAATCTTCCAAATACCAAAGTTAGTAGGTGTAAAAATTAATCAGTTTTTCAATTAGCTGAGACCTCTGTCCCTGTGTAGCGAGCTCTGCATAGTGCACTTTCCCTGACATAGACACCATCTCTGTACTTGCAGCAGATTTTTTTTTTTAACCAGCACCAAACATATGTTTCAATTCCTCAATAAATTTGTTCCCTTTCCCTTCCTGACCTTTTCAGGTTTGTTCTATGTGGCTGTTCTAGCAAACATGTACACTGTCAGGAATGGTGCTGAAGCAGCGTATTTTAATGCAAACGATGCAGGCTTATTCATAGGAAGTGATTTTCAAATTCAGAATCATGAATATTTGCACTGTAAGGTTGATTCTGTTGTAGCTTTTTATTTATAAGCTAGGAAGTGCTGCCTGTTGGTGCCTGGCTGAGGGAGCACCATGCCTCTGTTATGGGGAATGCACCGTGCTATGGGAGCTGCGTGTCCTATCAACACAGCTCAGATTTCCAGCCCTGGATAGGGAAATAGCACTGGCAGCAGGCAGTTTACTGGAGATTCATATCCTAAAATATTTGCTACATAATTTCCAGCAATAGGCAATTTTATGAAGACTATGATCTGCTTGTGAAGAGAAATAAGATGTAAATTGGATTAATAAATTGTTCTCTGCAAACGGTTTGCTGGCTCCAGAGGGCTTCACTTTCTCTTTGAGAAGTGCTGGAGTCTTCAGTCCTCTGTGGATTGGGGGTTTGACCCTGCATGCAAACCGATGCTGGGAGAGGCTTCTGAAATACCCCAAGCTTTGGCACGTTCTGGCTGCACTGACCCGTCCCTCTCTGCCTCTGGCTCCTGCGCTCCGGGGACTTTCCCCCCTTAGCCAGACATCACCATTCCCAGCAGGGCTGCAGATGCTGCTGGAAAACTTCCTGCTCTGTTTTATCCTCGAGAACGTGTGGGCTCCAGGGGTGTGTGCCAATTGGGGTGGGCAGTGCTGTGTCTCCCCTGCCCTCGGGAGTGAGGAGGGCAGGTGTTGGAGCTTGGAAATGGCCGCAGTGTCAGTGCACAGGCTGAGCTGCCTATGTGTCGCTGTCCCCTTCGGGGTGCTGTTGTTTGTTTTGGTGTTAAAAACTGAGCCTTGTTCTCTGTAGGTGTGGGGTCTTCCCCAGGGCTGAGGAATCCCCGAGCTCCTGGGGCTGTGCCGCCGACATTCTGCCACCACCGAGGGGGATGCTCCGGGTGGAGCCGCCGGCGCGCTGCCACGCAGCAGCTGTGGGAAATTAGAGGAGCCTTGGGGCTATTCTGGGAAACACTGAGGGAGATTCCCGAGCTTTCCAGAGCAGAAAACTGGCTCAGAACTGCCTGCCTCCATGCCAGGCAGGGATGATGTAGAGCTGGGCGCGGAGCCCTGCAGAGAAGGATGTTTGATTGACAAATCAATGGGATCCTGCAGGAGTGATGCAGAATGAGGAACTCACAAGAGGGATGCTGAAGGGTCTGGCCCTGTACTTGTGGACTGCTCAGTAGGCTCCAGCTGGATGGCTGGGACATCCCCTGTGTGGCATGGCAGGCTCCCCTGGGTAGATGTCATGTACCTCACGTGGCACTGTGTGCGGGGCCCGTGGCTGATATGGGACAGGGGGTGTAGGTTTGTTTCCAAAGCCACCTTTCCTTGAAGTCCTGGTCAAGATAGGAGGCTCCAGCTGGGTGGGCAGCACTGACACTTAAGCAAGTATTTAGAGGGTGACATGTCCTTGGGGACAGTGGTGCCTTTATCCCAGGGGACACACCCAGACCTGTGCCATAGGCCAAATACCAAGTTGTCTGACTGAGCACCCCTCCTCCCCTTTATCAATAATTTTAATCGTTTTAATAATGTCTCCTCACACGGATAGGATTACGATTAGAAAATGTCAGAGCCTTGTTATCATCTAATTAGAGTCACATTTCAGCAGAATAGAAAGGAAAATCTTCAAGCACTGCCTTGTGCAGTGAAATGGGAAGAAAGTGATGATTTAAACCAGCTGTGGGCCAGGCCCGGCTGCAGTCCCGGCTGGGATGCGGGGCATGGCACAGGACATGGCCATGAGCCCTGGTCAGAGCCCTCTGTGCAATCAGTGCAAACTGCTCCCAGATCACTCTCGCAAAGCGAAAAACTCCGGCGCAGTCCAGTAAAAACAATCAGGCTGTCAAGTTTGCTGGCTAACAGCTGAGGGGGTCAGAGCAGCAACACAACACAAACCAAAATAAACACCACCTCGCTCTGCCAAAAAGCCTTTATCACTCTTTTGGGAGAGAGGGAGGCACTTTCAGATGGCTTTAACTTTTCCCTTTTTTTGGTTGTTTGTTTTTGTATGCCTAAATGTGAGCTGAGAGTTAGGATCTCCTTCCGCCCTTCCCCTAATGCCATTATGGCAGGCCGAGGTACTCTTAGGAGAGCCTCTTTGTTTGCCTTTTGCAGGAGGAGGTTGGAAAGGCAGAGGGGAGAGTGGGTGTGCTTAACCCCTTGGAAGCTGCCTGCGGGTTTGCTTGGGCTTAGCTCATCCCTGGGCCTTTGCAGCCCGTTGTCCTGTTTGGGGAGGAGGATGCATGGCTACAGTGAGGGACAGGGCTCTGCCATGATGCTGGAGTATCCATGTCTGTGTGGGATTTGCAGTGGCACCATGCCTGGTGGAGGAGAATCTCAGCTCCTGCAGGCCTAATGACCCCGAGGGCTGCAGCAACACACAAGTGATGTTGTGCACTGTTACTCTGGGCACAAATGGATGTTCATGAGTGCCACGGCTGCAGGGAGAGTGATGCATGCCCTGGCTCCTCAGGCCCTCCACACAGAGCCCCTTTGGCTGCCCTCCCACTGGGACATGCCAGGAAGCTCATGTCTGGTAGCTGAGCAGGGGAGCCAGCAGGGAGCTGTAAAACCCAAACCTTCAGTGGCTGCTGTGAGCCTGAGCCCCAGCATGGATGCTGTGAGCTGAGCATTGTGCTCCTGCTGTCATCCCAGTGGGACAAGCAGAAGTGGCTGTGCTTGGCCAGATCACAGGGTAGGGGGAGAAAAATGGAGCATTTCTCTAAAAAGAAATGAGGCCGTTCTTGGGCCTCACCCCACTCTGTAGGGATGGAACCATAGATTCATAGAATTCAGGCTGGAAAAGACCTCCAAGTTCATCAAGCCCAACCAAACCCAAGGGATGCACCCCTTGCAGCCACATTACAGTGCTTTGCTCTGGGGAAGCAGCCATAGGTTTAGCAACATGAGCACCTCTAAGGGTCTGGGCTTAACCACACTCCTTAGAGCCAAAATATCTTCCCTCTGTGCTTTCTGCCTTTGGGAGCCTGCTGAAGGAGCAGGAGGACCATGGCCACCTGCTGTTGAGGTGCTTGCCTGAGGCTGGTCCACCTTACACCAGCATTTTGTGCAGGGAACACCTGCTGTGCAGAGGGGGCTGGACCCCAGCACTGACCAGCCTCACGTAATAAGTAACAGTAAAAATAGCTATCACTTAAATAGCACTTTACATCCTCAGGGTGCTGTAAAACCCCAACTGCTTAATCACAAGCCTCTCTCTTGATGTTTAGAGTGAACTGATGTTTTTGGTCTCAGAGGAGAATGTATTTTCTGGTGCCAAGAGCTACAGTGGGCTGTGTCAGCAGCTCCTCCGGGAGCAGGACAGGGCCACAGCAGGGGTAATTAAAGCTCAGGTGTTACACCAGCACATTGGAGTGACCCAGCCCGTGGCAGGGACAGCTTCTGAGCCAGCATCCAGCACTGAGCCCTGCCTCCCCTCTGCCACTGCTCTGTGGCCGCCTCCAAAACTCCTGACATTTTGGGATTTGCTATATTTAAACAGGCGGAGAGTTTAGCCCTGGCCAGGAACCCGCCTCTGACAGTGATGGCTATTGAGAGTGGCACTGGGCTGCCCCCACTGTGCCGGGGGCCTGCAGTGCCATTTCTGCCAGGCAGAGCTCCCCCTTCCCAATTAGGGGTGCTGCTAATTTTAAACGAGCTGCTGCCACCAAGTAGGAGCACTTAAAATATCAACCAGCCAAAGTGCCTGTGGTGAGAGCCGAGGGATGAGCGTGAAGTGGAATCTCCAGTCCCTGATATTTCAGGGCAGGGAGAGCTGCACCCCTCTGCCTGCTGGAATGGCCAGGTTTGGGAGAGCAGGATTTTCTTTGGATTGATGTTTTCCAGAACTTGGGGAGGGACAGGGAGCTTTCTTTAATCAAAGTGAAAACCAGCTCTGATTTCATTTTAAAACTTGCAAAAACATTTAATTTGGCCTGATGCTAAGTGTTGCATTTCATTTTGCATTTTAATTAATTTTGTGATCTTTTAATTAGACTAATTTCAAAGAAAAAAAGTGTTTCTCTCCAAAACTGGAAGTCAGAATATTTTGAAGATCATTTCTGCCTCTGAAATGCTGCTTAAAAGCATTCAGAGACTCTTTCTAGAAACCCAGGTTAATTTCTGCCTTTAAAGAGTTTACAAATGTCGTGGGAGTTAAACCTAAGGAGTGCTTTTAAAAAGGACCCTTGTTCCTCAGAAAGTGAGCACTGCTGCCTGTGATCCTGGGATGAAAGTGGAGAAGGTCTCTTCTCAGACCTCTCCTCCTCCTGAAAAAATTCAGGGCACTTGTGGGTATAGAGGGAGCTGGAACCCATCACTGGCAAAGGGGCTCATGGCTTTAGGAAACTCCAGGAATGGCAAAATCTTACACTGCTCAAGTCACTGCTCATAAAGGAACACAGCAAAGGACCCAGGATGGAGCCTCTTGGGGTATTTCCCACTGAAGAGGCTTCTGTTCCCCCATGTTGTTTAGCTGCTGCAGTGGGCAGTCCAAGGATGAGCTCACCTGGAGAGCCTTCAGTGCAGTAGCCAGAGTGCTGAGCCTCCTCCAGCTTCAGGCCCTGCTGGTACTGCGAGTATCCAAGGTCATCTGACATTGCTCAGATCTTAGTTTTGCTTTAATGCATTGCTTTTTTCAGTCAATTAACAAAACAGAATCACGGATTTTAAAATACATACATGTTTACAAAGTATTATGGCCAGTAAATCCCACTCTGAGGCCCCATGGGTTCTCTCAAGCCATATGGGCACCCCTAAGCTCAATGCATTCCTATGTGTGGAGGCAAAAAAAATTTTCTTTAGAGAAAGTGTTAAAAATGTCAATGGATGGCTGTAGCTGCAGCACAGGCTCAGGGGACAGAGGCTCAGCTGCTGCCCTGCCACTGTGCCTCAGCACACCAGAGTTACCAGTGAAGGAGAGCTTCAGACCACACTGAGCCTTAAATGAGGAATTTGCTTGTCTGCTGACCATCATCAGGGCTTGGGCACAGCAGGGCTCCTCCAAAAGAGTCCTCTGCACTGTAGAGCTAACAATGTGTCACCCTGGAATACTGTTCCCTACTCAGTGCTCTGCCAAGGCAGCTCCAGCCCTCTCCAGGTGCTCCTGAACTTGTGGTGGGTCTCATCTCCTCAGGCTGCAGGGGCTGGTGGCATCCACCTGCCTGACACTGATGCAGGAGAACAGGCTCAGGCAGGTGCAGCCAGATACAACTCCAACTCCACCATACCCACAGCTCCCATTTAAAAACCTGCAGGTGATGGGGCAATGGTGCCATCCTAGGGCAGAAGAACCCCTGGCTGATGCTGATCCCATGAGCTGAAGGGAGACTTTGGGAAACTAAAAAATTGTTTGGAAATTTAGCAACACTCTCAGCCCCACTGGAAGCTATCACAGGGCTGTTCCTTTTTCTAGAGCCCTGTGGGTGTTTCACATCTATATATATATTATATATTATAAATTTAGGTTTATAAATGGATTGTGGGTATCCATCCAACTTTGTCCAGCAGGGACACTTGGGAAGCGGACGATGGAGGAGCTGTTGTACATCACGTTTTGTACATGATATTGAAAGGAGAACAGGAGCCAGATACCCCAACTGCTTTTGGGAAGTTCAGACTGCATTTTGGGAAGTGTTAGGGCTGCATTAGCGGGAGGTAATTTTATGCAGCATGACAGGAGTACTCAAATAAACTCTGACCCTCAGTGGGCACAGAGCAGGGCTTTACTGAATGTGTGTGCCCTTGGATTAACTCAGCTGGTGGGAATGTGTTTTCCTGTACCACTGACCTCTCCGAGCCACCCCCAGAGCCTTTTCTCCATGTTGGTATTCCTGGGTGTATTTTCTCTGCTCGGTGATTAGAAGTCAGCGCTCTGAGGCTGCAGAACAAAACACTTTCCTTGAGATGGCATTTGCATTTGAAAGGCAGGATGGCTGTTCCAGGGACTTCACTACTTCACTAACTTCTTCTGTACAGTCTCCTGGCTCCGTTCTCACAGTGCTTAATTTGGGGCTCCATGCTCTGATCCCAGCGACCTGCATCTGGCTCGAAGCCAGCCTTAATTGCCCTGTCTCGGGGTGGTTGGGAGAGCCATCCAGCTCCAGCACAAATTACAGTGCTCTGAGGACAGCTGCAATTTCTGTCCTGCTGCCCCCAGTTCCTGGGAACTCTCCTGGCAATCAGCAAATGATGTGATTCACGTTCAAAGAAGCCAGATCCACTCCAGCCTAGCATGATATTTTGATTAGGAAGAGGCTGGCATAAGAGCTATGGGGTTCCTGTGTGTGTGTGACAGGCTGTGAGCATTATTCCCACACTGCACCAGGCTTCTGCTCACTGCTGTAGCTTTGGGGAGTGAGTAAGGACCAAGCTGGGGTGCACACTTGCACCTCACCTTCCCCGTGATGGGATGAGGAGCTCCTGGCCAGCCACCCCTGCTCACAGCCCTGCTCTCCCTGCAGGGCTGGGCTTGGTCCCCTTGGGGCAGGTTTGGTGACGCAAACAGGGCTTTGGTGGCAAAGCTGTGTAACCCAGTCCTGCCTGGCCCCTCCTTTCTTTGCACGAACATTTTACAGCTGGAAGTCAGGCTTTGTTTGCCCAGAAACCCAGGCAGTTTGCAGGAGAGTGACTTAGGTCCCCAGATGTGTAGGTGAGATGGGAAATTGCAAATGCTCACACCTATAAATGTGTGTGTGAGCTGGGACGTGCTCAGAAATGCTCACTTTTATCAGCTCAATCTAGTTCTGGAGGTGCCTGGTTAATTTATCAACTGAGAAGCTCCATCTCGCTAAAAGTCTCATTTCCATATTCTTTCCAGATGGTCAAGATGCCACAGAGACAGTTTCTAAGTAAATAACTTGCTTCTTCATGCAACCCACTGCCAGCCTCCCAGGTAGCTGCCCCAGATGGCTGGAGCATCCGAGACGGTACCTGGGCTGTGAAAGGAAGTGCCGAGCGGCATGAATAATAGACAGGGGGTGGCTGTGCCTTGGTCCATCAAATTGTCTGTTTGCAGCCCCGGATCTGGGATGGAGAACTGCTGGGAAGTCACAGTGCCCCTTCCTGTGTGGGTCCAGCGCAGCTGGGCGGTGCTCTGGTGCACTCGGGGTGCCCCGTGGCTGGGCTGGGGTGTTGCAGTGCCGGCACTGCCGAGCTCCTGCTCCTTACGGCTCTTCTTTGCACCGCTGTCTGATCGCGAGTTAAAACCAAAAGGTTAAAAGCATTTAATTATGCTGATGCTTTCCCAGCGGATTAAACAAGAGGATAAATAGACTACAGCGTGTTATTTTGGATTTGATTTTTGTTTTTTAAACAAGGGGAGGGAGGCGGGAGGCTGCCGCTCCTTGGCAGCTGTCACACGTTCTGCTTTTGATGGTGTCAGTTGTGTCTGTGAGGAGGTGTTTCTCTTGCCACTGTCAGCATTTTCCGGGGGAGGCTGAATTCATTGATACAGTCTGTTTGCTGTCCACATATTCACAGTTCATGTGTTACATTTTACATAAAGTAAACTTAGCGAGGGGAAAACCTATTCTGCAATTCTTCAAAGCTAATGCACACTAAATATATTCTGACACTGACAGGTATTTCTTATTAAATAGCTCTGAACTGCAGTACCAGGTTTTGCTTAAGTGGCATTATTCTCCCTGAGCAAAGACAGTTCATTTATTAGTCATTCTGAAAACCAAATAACAAATATTATTCTCTAAGCAAACTAAACAAACCATTTAAAAGGGGCCTGTCTGAAATGATTAAAGTACAGTGTCTGAAAAGCAGCTGACATTTTAGTGCCAAAATACCATATGGAGGCTCAAGTGCTTTATTAATATCCTTTGACCTAAGCTGCAAAATCTCCCAACACCTTTGAGCGTGGCGGAGCTGCCTTCCTGCATGCAAGGGAGAGCGTGGAGGCAAATCTTCCTGCCAGTTCTTCAGATGTCATTTTGGCACACGGAAAAGCGAGGTGCAATAATTGAGGGGCTGGATGTGAGCACGTCTTTTTTTGATTTCTGCCAGAGATACAGCGTAAAATAATTCAACAAAGCTGAAAGCGCAGGCTTTTCACTTACACCATAAAAAATAAATATATAGTGTTTTTCTTTTTTTCTTACAGCTCTCTCTTTTTCTCCTAACTAAATATTTCCTTTCTTCTAAGCATCAGACATTATTTCTAGCTTTCAGGCGTGCAAAGTAAAAGAGCACGTGCACTGATATATATTTATTTATGGTCTACACGGAGCTGCCTTTGTGTATCCCCAGCTCTGCTCTGAAGATTTCCTTCACAGGCAGGAAAACAGTTTTGTGCTGCAGGTCAGACAGAATAACTGATACCACTGTTTACAGACCTGTGCTCACTGGAGAAGCTTATTAAGCCACAGTTGGGCAAGGAAAAGCCTGTTCATCCACACTGGGGTGATAAAGCTGCCTATGGGAAGGGCCCTGTGAGCCCCAGAGAGTCGGTGGATGCCAGGAGGAGATGCTCGCCAAAGGAACTGCTCGGACAACCTGTTGTAACATCATGCAGTCAATTGTTCTCAGCCTGTTCCATCCGTAAAATGCTTGGGATCTGACCTACTTTTTTTTTTTTTTTTTTTTTTTTTTCACATTTTTTTTTTTTTTTTTTTTTTTTTTTTTTTTTTTTAACAAATGTTTTCATTATTAATAAGAGTTCATCAGATAGTGAGAGGAAATAAATTTTAGCCTGAGGTCTGCTCACGAAACATCTCCAGTGAGCACATCCTTGCTGGCTCTGAAGCTGGGCAGCTCGAGTTGGCAAGGATCAAAATAATATAAAACTTACGCGAAGAGTTTAATAAAAAAACCTGCAGATACTGAGCTGATGTATGTTATTAACTTGCTTCTCTGGGATTAGGTAGGCCTGGGTAAATGAGGAGATATTGGTCCAGGTTTGCTTTCTGCCGGTGTTGTCCTAGTGACAGGGGATTACGCGCCGCGGGGGATTAGCCTGATGACATGACATCGCCGGGGTAACGATGTACATGCTGATGTCACCGAAGGCATTTGGTCAGCTCCAGAGTTTCTGCCATGAGCTGATGATTCTTCCCCCCATTAGCATCACGGGGATGCCCAGCCGCGCGGCACATCCCCGGCACTCTGTTGTGTGCATCGGTCCTCTCCTCTCCCTGGCAGGGGCTGTGTGATCGCAGCAGTCGCTCCCTCCTTGCTGACGAGAGTGCACGAGCAGCGTTTTCATAGCTGGCAACAGCAAGAGCTGTACAATAGCGGGAGCATTCGAAGTTCCTCTGCGGGCACATGATATGGTTCAATACAATGCTTTAAATAGCTCCTCTTTGGAGCGAGAGAGCGGGTCAGAAAGGCACAATGGCCGTGGCTCTGTGCAGCCATCGCCGAGTAATGATACGAACAGCAGATGCGGTTTGTGCTTTCAAAGGCACTTCTGCCGGCAGCCTGCGTTAGGGAAAATGAAAGCCGGGCTGTTCCTGCAGCTCATGGGGAGTGCAAGGCATCCACATGACACGGGTGGAATAATTGGGATCTGGGGAAAGGCAGCAGAATGAGCGCTGGAGAGCGGCCCGCGCCCCGGCCCTGCTGCTGCCTTCCCACAGCGGTGCCAGGTTCCCGTGGCTGGGTTTCCTTCCCACAGCAGTGCCAGGCTCCCAGGCTGGTTTCCCGTCCCGCACACGGCTGGTGGCTGCAGGTGAAGCGCTGGCCCGCGCTGGAGAACGGCGCCGGAACAGCTGCAGCTCCCGCCAGTGCTGTGAGGGAACAACTTCGTTAATCTGACATCGAGAGCAAACGGTGCTAATGAGGAGCCCAGGCTTTGGTAACCATGGCAATTCATGTTCCTGAAAATGCGAAACAAAGTCAGAGAAGGGGCCAATCCTCCTCCCCTCTCCGCTCCAGCGCACTTTGCTTGCCGGGGATTGCCAGAGAAACACCAGGTCCAGCAGCAGCGAGGAGCGAGCAAAGCTGGAGAGCAGGAGCAGCCTGGGGTCCTCATCCACCCATCACAGGAGGAGTTTACCTTGCTCTCAAATATTGCCCTCCCACTGCCCACTCGAGGGCAGGCTGAGCCCCGTCAGGCTGGCACAGGGCAGAGGCTTCAGCTGGTACCAGGATTGCTTTAGCCGTGACCCCCCGGCTGGGAAAGGCAGCAGCACTGCCAGCACGTGCTGCATGGTCACCTCTGCCAAGTGGCAATCCACTCTCTGCTCCTCACACTGTGTCTCTAGGGCCAGCTGGGTTCCCTATAAATTTTTATAGAAAATATAAAATGACATCTGGAAGCCTACAGCAGATAGGCTCTCATTCTCCCTCTAAGCAGGGAAGAGCATTGCCCTTTCTTAATTTTTCACAAATCTTGTTGTCAAGCTCAGTGGAGAAAAAAAAACCTGGTAATTGGGTAATCCTGTCTGCTGTTCCAGCTGCAGAGCCATCACCAGCTCCACATATTTTTGGAGAATAAACGCAAATTCCAGCCTGTGCAAAGGCCACAAAGTCATCTGCAGATACAGGAGCTAAATTGCAATGCACTGAGCCTAAAGCAAAGCCAGGGTTAAGACCAAAAATATCATTTCCCAGGACAAGGCCAGTCTCAGTTCAATAACCAGGTGCACCCAGGTGCATCCTGGGTGTCAGAGCATCCCACACAGGTACCCTCAGAGGAGCCCTAAATCCAGGCTTCACCCATTCCCCCGGGCAGCCGGGGATTGCTGTGCTGCTGGGAGAGGAGGAGCCGGCAGAGAGGAGCGTTCCGGTTGATGAGGCCTTAGGGAAATCCACTGGTAAGTGAAAATCTCTAAAGCAAGGAGGGGTTTTGCCTTAATTAAACTGCAGTGGGGCCACTGGTGCAGAAACCTGACAAAGCTCGGGGGATTATTTCAGCTCAGGAGTGCGGGAGGTGGCACAGAACCATCGGGTTGGTGGGGGACATCTGTCCAAGGCAGCAGTGAGTGCTGGGGAAGTGGTGGGGACCACATGGGCTGCTGGAGACTGGGGACACCCCAGTGAGGGAACAGGGCTGTCACACAAGGCAGGAAAATAAAAAACGCTGGCAAATAGCAAAAAAATAGTAAAGCAACAAAAGCGACAAGCCGTGAAGGTTTGTAACCGGAGTAAAGCTTAGGAAGAAGATCGATTAGGAGCCAAAAACCCCAAAACCCCAAGGCTTTGGGGCAGCCAAGGTTTCCAGCGCTGCACAGGATGAGGCACAGCTGCTGGCTCTCCTGCTGTGGCCCTGGTGCCTTCCTCAGGACCTGTCTCAAAGGCATCAGGGGCAGGGAGGGTTTGCCTGATGCCTGCAGAGATGCTCCCTCTCTGCCTGCAGGGCCAAGATCTCCCTCCCCAAAGGATGGCCCCTCTTCTCTCAGCTTTTTCCCTGCTTGCCCTGCTCCCCCCCAGCAGCACTCCTTGCTTTCTCTGCCCCCCACCCTTTGCAGGGTCAGACACATTTTTCCCTGTCTCTTCTGCCTCTCTAATCTCACTCATGTTTAAAAGCTTCAGGAGGCCAATTCTGGTGGAACAGCTTAGGTTTTTTAAATATTCTCCTTTTTGATGAAGTCAGAGTTTGGGAAGTCCTGGAGGACTGCCTCAAAGGAAGTGTTAGGTTTATGTGCAGAACAAGGCAAAAAATAATAATCTCATTTTACTCTTTCTGGATCAAGAATTGTCCTCTTTCTCCCCTTGGCTCCCCTCCTTCCCCATGGCTGAGAAGAGAGAAAAAGCTCCTCTTACTGCCAGTATGCATTTCCAGAGCCTGTGCTGTTATTCCCTGTAAGCATGGCATATCCTTGGACCTGCAGATGCTCCAGGATCTTTCAGGAACTGGTCCTAGTAAGTCACTGTGAGAGCTCCAGGGCCCAGGAGTGGTTCTCACCCCAGGGTGGGGCTGCTCTGGCCCTTGCTCAGCTTCCCCCACCAATGTTTGTGCCTAAGGACTCCCACACCACCCCTGGAAACCCCTGCTCAGCCTCTTTGGCTGCTGAGGTGGTCAGGAGGCCCCTCCTGCAAGCTGCTGTCTTTGCTGATGTGCTGTCCCATAATTGTTCCTTTCTGGGATTGTTTTTTGAGTTTTGGGGGTTTTTTTTGGAAAGGGGAGATTACTTTTCTTTATTTTTGACATTGTTACTAATTCCCACCCATCAGACTCTCTTGGATCAACCACCAGCACCTCCTGCAAAGGTGAGATCTATCATTTTGTTCTACTGAAGAATTAATGGAGGAGGAAGAGGAGCATAGGGGTCCAAAGTGAAGCATCAGAGTGAAGCATCAGAGCAGAGAAGGCATCAGGAAAAGACTTCATTTAGGAGGAAGAAGGCAGGGAGGGAAGGAAAGGAGACCTGGGCTTCGGCTGCAGCTCAGTAGGGCTGTTAGAAATGAAAGCTCCTGGGCTGGACACATCCTGTCCCACTGCTTGGCCAGACAAACAGCAAGGCTTCCAAAAAAGCATCAGCAGAGCAGCCACCCACCCTGTTCACATCTCGATGCTCCACCAACCCTCTCACCCTGCTCGCAGTGATGCTGTGCAGGGGCATTTCTGGCATTGCCTGCAGGAGCCTGCAGGTGGCCACAGCAGTCAGTGCTGCCTGGGGGCTTCTGGCCATCGAGGCTGGGGTCCCCCCTTGCTGTGTGTGCCAGCGAGTGTCCTGTGCCAGGGGACAATGCCCCAGCCCAGGGCAGGGCTCCTGCTGCTGCTCTCAGTGTTCACCACACTCTTGCTGCCCGAGCACACATTTTGGCAAGACATTCGGGCTCCCCGTGACTCAGGGAGCTGACAGCTCTCAAGTACATCCCAAGGATGAATAAAAAGCGACAGAACAGGTAGCGATTTCTGCAGTCAGGCAGAGTCTCTGCGAAGACAGTCTCAAAACTGTCTCACTGCCTTAGTGGCCAGAGGATGCCTGTCACAGCCACTTGACCTGCAGGCAGATGGTTACTGTCTGTCTAACACTGTCTTTTGGAGCTTGATAGGCACTTCTAAAATGCAGATAGACGGCAAGCCCTCACTGGGGGAAGGGGGCAGTGCTTGGCCGCTGAATCCCAGCGTTAGGATGGGCAGGACAGGTTGTTGGGGAGCACAGCACGTGTCTGTTATCAGGGGCCAACTCGATGGCCTCCACCCGTATTCATCCTGAGGCTGGCAGGGCAAGGTCAGGAGGGTTTGCCAAGCTGGCTGGAAGAGCAGAAGAGTGTCACGGGGCTGATGTCACCTGCCTGTGATGTCACCTCTGTCTTCTTGAGAGGAGCACTTCCAGTGATAGCAGAGCTTCTGCAGTCTGTCTGCCAGCCTGGCACTCACTCTGTACAGTGTAATTAAGCAAATATATTTATTAATAGACTGGGAGCCGGGGCCTGGGCAATGTTCTTCTGTGACAGACAAATGCAGAGACAAAGCAGACGCTCCCTTCAGAAGTCCTGCAGGATGCTCTGAGCGAGCACAGACTCGCACCCCATTAATGCCGCTGCTGTTAGGCAACACCGAGTCATTTGCATTTTCAACGAAGCTCCCAGACCAGCTCTGGTCCAGGATTAGCTCCAGGAAACCTGCAAGACTGTGTTTGCACCAGGGGAACCTTGGAGTGTCCAGGAATAGCCTGCTAGTGAAAACAAGTATTGCAAGGGCTCAGCTTTTGTGCTAATTGCAGAGCCATCCCACAGAGGTGACACAGGACAGGAACAAGAGCATGGGGGATGCTGGCAGGGCTCATCTTTGCCAGGGTTTTTTCGAGGAGGGTGGTGTTGTTCTGAGTTGATGCTCCTTCATGGCCCATTAGTGACTTAAATGCAGCCCATGGTGAGGCCAGCAGGGAAGGACCCTGCCAGCTGCATTTGCAGGGACAGCTCCTGCACGTCTGCATCACTTACAAGGAGAACGTGTTGCCCATCTCTGCTGAAAGTGCTCTGTGAGCCCTGAAACTGCCAGTTTCCAATCCCTGGCCTTACATGATGGTCTTAACAAACTATGGCATAAATATGCCAGGCAAGGGAAGGCAGCTTTCACAGAGGATTGGGGATGTCATAAAACAGGAGATGTTTTTTTCATCGAAAGGGAGATCTACTCATTTGAATGGACAGTGCTGCAGAAACAAACTGTTCAGAGGTGTTGGGAGGGGAGGAGAGGGGCACTGCAGCCAAAACCCAAGGAGCTAATTGTGTAAAGCTGGTGAGGAGATGCCTTGGTCTGAGCCACCAGTGTGCTAATGGGGAGGTTGCTTAGTTACAGTGGCAATGGTACCTCAGCAGCCCAGGTAGGGGAGGGAGAGCCCAGCATAAACAGCCAGGAGGAAGGAGGGTCATTAAACTGTACCCTAAAGACCCTTAACTAGTGCTGGTTGGAGGAAATAAATAAGAAGGGAAAGTTGGTCTGAGTGCCAGGGAGGAAGCCAAGCTGTTCAGGAGATGGCTTGTCTGCTGCCTGAAGCAGCCTCTTGTCACTAATTTCAGCTGGAGATTTTCCTTAGCATGGTCTCAGCCCTCAGGCATTCCCGGCTTTTTTGTCTCTCTCCCACTTTCTCATTTAATTCCTTCCCCTTGGAGGCGAAGGCTGGGAGCTCTGGTGGGTGGGACCGCGAGTGGGGCCGAGGGGCAGCCGGGGGAGAGGAAGGGTGCCCGGGGATGGGAGCACACACGTGCTGCCCCTTCACGTTTGCCTCAGGCTTCGCAGGAAGAGCAGCCAGGTGGCTTCGTGTGACCTTTCCTCTGTCGGCAAACATCACCCAAGCTGACCCGAGCCTGCAGCCTGTGGTACACATCGACAGAAAATCACCAGTGAAGCTCTGCCTGTGTCCTGGTCCTGTCCAGCAGTGGATGGTGGGCAGGGAGAAAATCACAGTGAGCAGCACTGACAGCACCAGCTCTAAACAACAGTTAGGAGGAGAATTATTCTAATGAATACATTTCCTTTCAATTGTATGCGAATAGCGAGATCCCATTAGAACGGGGAAGCAATTAAAGCTAATAAAGATGAACACGCAGCACTGGGCGCATGTGGAATAACAAACAGCGAACAAAGGATTCAGGAGAGAGCTGACTCTAATCCAAATAAATGAGCGGCGATGAAAGGGAAAGCGGCTCGGGTCTCCTGCCGTGAGACACGCTTCCTCCCCGCCGGCTCCCTGCCCGGCTTCACCTCAGCGTGGCAGCGAAAGTGATGCTCGGGATCGGGACCGGGATCAGGCACGGAGGCAGCTGGGCAGTGGGACGGTCCCTGCCATGCCATGCCACTTGCCCAGGGGCTGAATTTTGCATGAAGGTGGCAAATGACCCCCGCAGGGGCAAGAAGGCTCAGCAGCGTTTGGTGAGGCTGCAGTGGAGAGAAGGGGCTGGACTGGGAGGGCAGCAGGAGCACATAAACTCCTGCCATTCCCTGTCTTGCATTTGATTATTGGTGGTGATTGTCCACCAAAATTAACAGACCTGAACACAACAGGCTCGTGACTAGCACAAAACTATCAGTGCTATGGTGAGGTGGAGCATGGAGGAAATAATAGCCTCTTACAATGGTGTATTTACACAGTAGGCTCACAGGAAAATTGGGTAAACTGATAATTACCCAAGGATATTATTGGCTTTGGCAGAGTTAATAATAATTACTACTTCTCCTTTTCCAGGCTACTTACAGGAGAGACCTTTTATAATCCGCAGAATACAAAGGACCCAAACCACCAAGAACTGCTTCCACGTGTGGCTTTGGGGAAAAAAAAACATACTGACTATTTCAGCTGGCAGGCTCCAAGGGTGAAAATCACCCAAAGACACTGGGGAGCCAGACTGAGAAATAATAATAGCACTAGTTTCTATGCTTGAAAAAAACCTTGTGTCAGGACTGCATTTTCCCCAGTCTATCTCATGCAGCCAAGCCAGAGATAAACCCAGCACTGACACCTGACATATTTGTGGGATGCTGGGAGCTGCCCTGCTGTTCCTCTCCCAGCGCTGGCAGCTCCTGGTTTGCTTTCTAGCCACTGCTTTCCGTGGCAGCGCAGCACTTGTTCTTCCCAGAAAGCAGATATTATCCATCGGCTCTCGCTGCATCTCCTCCTGGCAGGATCTCCCCAGTGCCTGTGAGACAGCAGCTCTGCACCACGAAGTGCCTGGGGCTGCAGTGCCATGGCCAAGGATGCTGTCACCACTGCCTTCCCGCACCCAGCCCGGCGCTGAGCACCCAGCCTGCTCAGCAGCCCTGAGTGGGACACAGCCCTCCCTCCTGCCCCAGCCTGCTCTGCTGCTGCCCCCCGGGAACAGCCTTTTTTGGGTCAATGCCGCTTGACAGTTTAGGTTAAACGGGGTGAATTTGTTTTGAGAGTGGCTGGAAGAGGAGTGCGTGTGTCCTGCCAGCCCATGGCCGCCTGGCTCGCTGCTGCCTGGGGGAGAAGAGGTGTGGCACGAGAGGGATCAGCAGGGTGATATGTACCCAAAATCGGTGTGTGTGATCAACCATGTGAGCACACCTCCAAAGCCGAGTGCTGGGAGGGACGGCGAAGGAGAGCTCCCGATTTCGGCACGCCAGCCTCCATCCTGCTCAGCCAGGAGAGCAATCACCTTCCACTGAGTCCCCCACCTCCGGGCTGAGCACAAATCCCGGCAGCTCTTTAGACATCCCTAAGGCACGGCTTTGCCCGTCACTCCCGCAGCTCCACCTCTCATTCCCCATTCTGCCTCCCCACATTCCAGCCAGCCCTGCCCTGTGCAGCTGCAGTGCCCTGGCAGAGACCCTCTGTGCCACTCCCGCTGCGGCCCTCGCTGCCCTCTGCCCCTGCCTGCCACAGCCACATCCCTGGCACGTAGGATGCTGGCTGTCTCCCCTGCTATGGGCAGCCTTCAAACACTCAGAAATCACCAGTGAAATCCCCTCCTGCCCTAAGCTGGCCCATAAATCACGGCATTATAAAAATAAAACTGTTTTGTGCCTGCATGCACATTTCAGGTTGCCTTTTAAACCTGAACTTGCTTCTCACACGTTGGCAGAAGAACAGAGGGGAGCTGGAGTCAAAAGGCAAGCTTGAAAAATAAACGCATACTTCTCTCTTGCTGCTCATGAAGGGCTCCCAGAGGAAAACAGAGAAAAACAGGGCAGGAAGAGGCCCTGGAGGGGTCAGTGTGCCCATTCCTCAAAGCAAGGGCAAGCTCTTCCCTACAGGCATCAGGCTGGCTTGTGCCCAAACACTGGGGTGATGGAGGCACCAACTTCGTGCCCACAGTCCCTCACTTCTATTACCCTCCCAATTTCTCCCTTTCTCCCTTTTCCACCCATTTTCCCCTGCTTTCTTGTGGCCCCACGTTCATGCCCCTGTGTGCCACGCCCTGCCCCGGCCATGCCACATTTGCTCTGCTCCTGCGTGAGCCACCCAAGGAAGAGACTGAAAGCTGTGCTGTCTTAAGCCACAGTTTAACATAATTAGACATCCTGGCTTGAGGGCAGTAATTACTTTTATAATCCTTAAGCATATCTTAAAAAAAAAAGTAATTGCCTCCCAATTCAATACCTTTCAAAAAATCCTTTTAAACAGTGCTGCCTCCTTCAAACACCACTCAGTCAACAGTAATTACAATAAATTATTCTAAGTTCTAAAAAACATATAGGAATTAATCTATATGTGCAAACTGCTAACCAGCTCTTGTTTACCCTTCCCTCCCGCCAGCCAGGTGCTTCCCAGCTCCCTGGCTGCAGGCCTGCCCTCGATGGGCTCCCATCCTTGGCATCCAGCAAAGCCTCTGCCTGCCCTCAGCAGTACCAGATCTGCACAAAGCTCACCCCATCGGGTTTGGGCTGCACACAACAGCAGCCAGCTGTAGCTGGCACCTTGCAGCATTGGCTGCATTTCAGAGCCCAGCCACAGGCAGGCATCACCAAATTTACCAGCTTTTTAGGCATAACTTCACTCTAACCTGCAAAGCAAAGGTGGCACGAATTCTGGCCAATGGATTTGATCCTCAGCTGGGAAAAATAAGGCATAATTCTGCTCAAGTCAAAGGCGAGATCATGATTCACAGCAGCTGAGGATCTGGCCAACAGTGTCAGCAGCACGACAATAACGTAATGTTTTCATTATGCATTGTTTTTTTCCAAATACTTAAAAAATTATCTAGGAATTACTCACACATCCAGTAATAGTTACCAGCCTTGGGTGTTTAGGCAAAGGTTTCTTGAGACAGGGATGGGATTGAAACAGCTTTAGCTATCGCCTCTCATGCTCTGTGCACTTCTCCTATCACTTCTGCTCTCCTCCTCCTCTGTATACACAGTCCAGTAACCTCTTCCTGACAATCTCCAGATCCACAAAATTGCTCAGTTGGAATTTTGCAGTAAATAGAAAATTGCTTTGCTCCTTTCTCTCAGGACAGCACAGAAAATGAATCCAAATGAAAAAGCAAGTAGTGTGTATCTGGTAGACATAAACAGCGCAAGAAAGGCAATTCTGTTTTCCAGCCCCGCTGCAGAGCAAATGACCTTGGAAATAATAAAAAGCCTGGGGCCTGAGCCTGCTGCAGAGCAGCATGAGCCTTTATTTGGGGAAAGGCTGGAAAGGAAAACCTGGAGGAATGGATGTTGGTGTGCAAGTCTCCACCAGCTGAAATGTGTCTGCTTGGATCCACAGCTTGCAGCAGGAGGAGGACAGAGCTCATCAGTCCTTTCAGCTTCACCTGGTGCTCCTGGGATGCTTTGCCCAAACCATCTCCCTCTCCTCTGCCAGCTGCCCAAGGTGTGCCATTCCCAGTTGGGAATGCCTTCCCCTGGTTGGGGTGGTGGGATGATGGCACATGGCCAGGGGTGAGCAGACCTCCCAACCCCATATTTCATCATCCCTGCAAACATTTGCAAGTGATGGAAGCCTGGTGAGGAGATCAGGGTAATTCATGGCCGTGGGAGGAAGGATGGGATAAATTTATAATTCTAAATACACGTCAAACCATTGCACCAGAACATGACCAAGTAAGAAGCATCTGTTGGGCCTCCAGCTCGATTGGCAGCATCCCCCACATCCACCTGTGGCACTCGGCAGCAAGGGCTCCATGGGTGCTCATGGAGAGGTCAGGAGGGAACCGAGGACTGAGAATGAGAGCTTGGATCTGGGTGTAGCTTGTGTCAGAGGGAAAAGCTGCTCTTGCTGCTGGGGCTGCCAAGGGGATGGCACTGTTCAGAGCATGCCCACACCCTGGCTCTGGCCGTGCTGGATCCAGCAGAGCTGGATGGCCAGGCCATTGTGTGCTGTGAGCCCTGTGCTGTTTGATTCCTGCATTTCTTCAGAAAGAAGGAAATAAATAAATAAATATTTTAAAATTAAAAAAAAAGTCCATGGAGGCAGCCAGCAGAAAATATGTGTTTAAAAAAATAGGTTCCTGGATAAGAGCAGAATGTGCAGCTCTGCTTGGCGTATTTCACTTGGTGCTGGGGGCGCTGTGTCTGCCTGTGCTGGAGCAGAACAGCAGCACTGCAGGGAGAGTGTGGGGGTCTCAGGACAGCTTCACCCCCCTGCAACTCCCCCAGCGCTGCTTTGCCCACCCATTTATCCAGTACAGAGGACTGAAAGCAATTTGTAATCTCAAGAAAGGCCATTGAACTGTAATAATCCCAATATTTGCTCTGTTACTGATGCTTTTCCAGCCCCAGCTGCTCTCAGGCAGAGCAGGGTGTTGGATCTGCGGCGGAGAAGCCAAATGGAGGCCGGGCTGCTGGGACAGTTGAGCAAGTGCAGCTTGCCTGGCTGTGAGCAAACGACAGGCTTAGGTTTCACTGAGGATGGAAGGGGCAAAGCAGTTACCCACGGGGTCTGGAGAGCTGAGCAATGCCCCTGTGACCTACGCCTGTATCTCCCGGAGTGCTGACTCCCTAAACCTCAGAGCTTGTTAACTCAGTTGCATTTTTATTTTGTAGCAAACTATTTAATCTGAGCTTCAGAGGTGCAGCTTGCCCCTGCAGAAAGCAGTGAAATGACGAGGGGGGGAAAGGGAGAAGTAAATCCCACCTGTTTCCTGTTTTTATTTCCCCCACCCCCATCTTTCTGTATTTTCTTAGTGTTCCCTTGTTGTTTTGGGAGCTCCTGCAACTTGTCCAGAAATACCTCTGCTAGTTCAGTGGCATTTTGGAGCCCAGGAATTTAAGGAGGGCTTAGAAATTCCTGACACAACTTTCAACTGACTAAATGTGGGTGAAGGCAGCTTGCTGATTTTTCAATCAGCATTCCTCTTTCATGTCTCCCTTCCCCTCTCCTGACCTCTCCCTTGTCCCCCTCATGCCCAGGAGTTGTGGTAGCCAGCTTGTCTTCTCTTGCCCCATGTCCACGGACATTTGGTGGACATGTGTGGTGGTGGCAGTGAGATCTAAACATTCTCTCAGACAAATCCTATGAGCAGCTCTGCAGACTTCTGTATCTCTGATGGGGTTTTGGGGACAAAATTTCATTGTATTGCTGTAAAATGTCACTATATTCACTGTAGAGGAGAAATCCCTGAATGTGGGACTGGTCTGCAGGCATCAGCTGGGAGATACAAGTGTAATCTGTTATTTCCAGGGTTGCTGGGATGGTGCTTTGCTATCCATCATGCCAGGAGAGCAGCACTCAGTTTGGGACAGGAATTTCCTAAGCTCTGCACGTCTCAGTCACAAGCAGCCAAAAATCCACGTTAGAAAGATTCCCTAAGAAAACAGTCAGGATGGAAAACCACCCCACGAAAGCATGGATCACCTTCCCTGCCCCAGCCATCTCTATCTCCTCTGCCAGGGTTAGCAACGCAGCCAGAAAAATGTTTGTGAGATGCAGCCCCGCTTCCTAGAAACCCTTATACATCTCTGATATGATCTGTACCACTCGCCTCACAATGCACCAATATATTTTAACTACAACCCGAAATGTTGCAAAAGAACCTTTTGAGTGAGTCTCTTTGGTGCAATACAGATACGTCAAGGCTGATTGTTATTGTACATGTCAGGGCTGTTGAAGTGCAGGATAAAGAAGGCCATTGTGCTCCCACGGAGGGGACAGCTCGGATGATTAATGACTGCTCCCTCAATTCTCTGAAGAAGAGATGGAAGTCGGATAAGGCCTCTGCTGGCGGTAGGGGCAGAGCACCAGAAGACATACCCAGAGAGAGAAAAAAAAAAGGCCTGGGCTCCGCATGGAGGGGCAGGATCAATAGGCAGCAGGCTGCCGGAGCGCCGGCAGCTCGCCGGCTTGCAGCAGGAGCTGCCTAACACTGGGGCTTGTGTTTGCTGCTCTCACCTCCTTTCCTAACCCAGGCTTTTTTCTCGCGGCTTTTCTGCCTCCGAAAGTGGCTCTTGGGAAGGCAGATGGTTGCCCATTGAGCAAGGCAAATGGCAAAAATCAGGGAAATTGCAAATTGATCTTTGCCGAACACACACGGTGACTTTGTTACCCGTTTTTTGAGCCTCGGCACAAATACCTCCCGGTCTAATTCTAAGGCGTGCCAAAGTAAATTACATTTAGTTTGCCTTAAATAAACAATGACTCTTCCAGGAAAGGTTTGTCTCTTCTGGGCACTTGCATCATTTATCATTGCTCCACTGTTTTGAGTTGGCTGCCCTTTTAGGGTGAGATGTCTCTTGGTTTTAGTGTGTGCACAACCATAGAGAGGACAAGGTCTTACCCCAAGAAAAATGTACTGAGAAGATGTCATTAAAGCTAATGAGAGTCCAGGCAGCTGCAGCTCATTAGAGAGTGCCTGGGGCCAATTGTAACTGAGACCTTTAAATATACATCATAGTCAAATAAACAACATCATATTCGATCTGCAAAGTCTCTATCAGTTCCTGCCCAGTCCTTATCGCCCAGCCTTACATTTTGCTGAGAAAATGTTGCCTGCTCAATAACAAACCCAGAAGCAACTGAGACCATCACACTTAAGGAGTGATATGCTGAGAAATGGGCATAGAGGAGGGGGGTCCCTTCTCCTGAGCTAAATTTGAAATAAATTGATTACAAGGGTAGAAGACACTCAGGGCTCAAGCTCTCCACCCTACCCATAGGACAACATGGAAAACAGGTCGAAGAAGCTGCAAAGATGCTGAAGACCAGCACGTTTGAAACAGTGAGTGAGCAATTAGTTTTTCTCTAGTTCCTTTCTTTGGCTTCGGGACATGACTTTACCGTAAAAGAAAATGAGAGGTTTCTGACACTACTTTACATTTGTTGTCGTTACGAAGCATTTAGTGAGGAATTACAGATTTACAAGCATGGGGATTTCCTTCTCAATCAGCAGAGCTCCCAAAGGGGCTTCCCATCACCCCCCTTCCCCCATGGGCAGGAGCCCCCAGGCTGCGCCATGGGCAGGCTGTGGCTTCCTCCTGTCCTCGCCCCACGTGTGATTATTAAGTTCTTATCGCAATAAGAGTCACTGACACTGGGCTGCTTTCCAGGGAATGCTGCTCCCTTAATAGGCCATTATATCTCGGTAATAAGGGCTAAACTCTTCTGGGGGCATTTAATCATAAATTAAGTAAAATAACACCACTGATCCTGCCTTTCTCCCAGCCCTCGCTAAGGGGGGTGATGCTGTCCATGGATCCTGTCCAGTGCTGGCTTCTGGGGCTGATGCAGGCTGTGCATTGCCAGAGGGGTGCAATGCCCCTCACGCCATCAGGGCCGTGTCTGGGTGGCCATAAACAGTGCAGATAATAAAGCAAATTGGGGACAGGCTGTGGCTGGGTTCACTGACTCCAAGCCCAAGGCCTAGCTCTCACATGAGGTCTCTGCACCCTCACTTGACAAAGGACATCTCCAATTCACGTGGTGCCAGGGCCTGGGAACTGGGTGGCTCTCACTGTGGGTATCTGTCTGCTTTAGGGCACAGTGTCACAAGTAGGATAATCCTTGTGACAGAGTCATGGAGGCAGCACAGACACCCACATTGGTGGGAACTGTTGTATTTGGGTAGCTGAATCCCATCTTCTGAGGCTACACCATGGAGTAGGTGCTGTCCTGAGTGGATCAGACCCAGAGACCCAGGTGTTGTCTGGCTGTTGGCCACAGCTTGTCCAGAGAGGTTGAAGCTGAGCAGCATGAACCATATCACTTTCAGGGTATCCAAATCTTGCAGCATCCCTGATGGGACCATGTCCACCCTGTCACCCAGGAAGGGTCCCTGTCCCACACCACCCCAAGTCATGGTTAGCAGAGTCACGTTGGCAGAGCTGTGCTAACAATTCCCCACTCCCTGGCACTGTTTTGTTCATTACTGAGGACATGACCAGAGTGACCTGGAAGATCTGAGCTGAGCTTGGGGTTGTCACTGCCTGTCTGGGGCTGCTGTACCTGCTGCATTAGTGGGAATCAAACCATAGGCCCATCTCTGCCCCACCAAGAGAGCACTGGAGCCTAGGATGGGGGAAGCTCCATAGGGCTTTGCAATGTATTCTCCTACCATGACTTGCAAGGTCCTCTCATAGCAGGTAGGTTTGTGAGGTGTTCTCCCTCCATGGCAGCTTGCTAGGTGGACTGTGAGCTCTCACCTTCATCCTCTTGATGATGCTGAAATGCAGGATTAGGACACCGAGTGAGGGAGGGACATGAACGGCAGCCCAGGGAAGGAGGCTCTCCAGCACCAGCACTGCCAGGGGAAGCTGCATCGTGGGATGGAGCTGGGGCAGAGCAGCTAAATCCTGCCTCGAAAAAGGAGCAGTTCCCTGCTTGCTGTCCCCACAGGACCTGGTTTGCACTGGGTTACCCTGTCTTGTCCAGATGGAGTCCCTGCTGCATTCAGCCTCTCGTATTGCAAGAGGCTTCAGGAGAGCCAGGAGCCAGAGCAGGACACTCTCCTGGTGCCCTGCCCTGGGGACATAGAGCTGCCAGTGCTCCTGCAGCTGTGCTGGGTGAGACAGGCACACCTCTGTCCCCCGGGGGCAGGGACACTGAGGGTGCTACTGCTGCTGTCACCTTGTGTCTCCAGCCCTCATTAGAGGCAGGTGCAGCTGTGCTGGCCTGGGAAAGCCCTGCAGACACTCGGCTGCTTTGAAATGGAAGTCACAGCACTTCAGCTTCACTTGGCTTTAAAGCCACTCTGGTAACAGCAAAGCAAACCTTCCACAAAGACACCCCCAGCACCTCCCCACACCAGGTATATTGATTTAATTTGCACCTGTGCATTTCTTGGCACAGCCCAACCTGCAGCAAGCCAGGAGTAAATTCAGTTTGGAGATTTGGACAAAGCTGCCCCAGCTGAGCTAAGCCAGCATGAAACAACAGGAGTTCAGTGGGTTCAGCCTTATGTGCAACCCAGACTTGGGCTGCAGCTTCAACCCTGCCCTGAGATGGCAGGAGAGAACAGGAGGTGTTTGGAGTGAGGATTTTGCTGCGGGTAATTTATGTCACCTTAGAGCAGCTTTTGCTGATACAGACTGCCCAAAGGGGAGGTTCTGGATTATACCTGGCTGGCCCATATCCTCCCTGCTCTAGCAGCACCCTGATGTCACTTAGGGATTCTCCCTTCTCCCATCCCTAGGCCCTAAAGCAGCCTGGAGTATCTGTGCCCTCGGAGTCATCCCACTGACAATTTCTCCTCAGGCAATGGGGACCTGTGAGCAGGATGCTGATGCTCATACTTGAGGTTTTGTGCTCAGTTCCTTTCTAATCCGAATTTTCAATTGCTCATAACTTATGTCATTTGGGCTGGAATTTTCCAGACGTGATCTCCCCTACAAAGGTGGCTCTTTCCTTTTCCCTTTTTTTTTTTTTTTTTACCAAGGAAAAGCATTCAGCCAAATGGTTTGGCCATGTCCATTTTCTTTTCTTTTTTTTTCTTTTACTAAACACAGACTTTTCTCATTATATATTAAAATTATAGTTATAGAGTCACCTTTCCTGCTGTGGTGTCAGTGGGGAGCAGGCCTCTGGCCGACCGCCGGGGAGCTGGCTTGGGGAGGGGGATCCTGCTGTCCAACCCAGCTCAGTTTTCCTCAGCTCACCCAAACACTGACCCTCCCCAGAGCCCTTCAGGTGCCCTGGGAAACCTGAATTACGACCCTTGAAGAAGGCATTTTGCCCAAGAGCAGAGCAGTATGCGCTCCTACTTTAGTGTTTGTTTTCCTCCAGCAAGCTGGAGGCAGGTCAGGTGGGGGCCAGGCTGCTTTCAGCAGGAGCCTTGTGTGGGTTCAAGTTCAAAACCCCTTTTCCTTCCAGATTTTCCAAAAGAACCGATTTCTAAGTAGGGCTAGTAAACATACCTCTGCAGGTATTTCTGACATATTTATGCTGTTGCTCCTTGTCATCTCTCTGTTGTGAGGATCTGGATGCTTGGCTCAGGATGACCGGCAGTGGGGACAGGTAGCACACAGGTCCAACACTGTGGCAGTTTGGCAAGTTCCTCCCTTCCTTCTGGTAGCAAAGGGGTTAAAGCCAACAGGGTGAATCCCAGGGGGCTGCTGGGGGGCCATGGCTGTGCAGAGCGGGGCGGAAGCCGCTCCCCCCTCCCCGCTGCTGCTCGCCGTGATGTCACCTCCCTGCTCTCCCCAAGGAGGCGTTAAACCAGCCCGTGTGCTAATGGGGCGGTGGGGCCAGGCCGTGCAGGTGGGCAGCACCTGGCAGGGGGTGCCCATGGCTGTGGCTGACAGAGGACCTCAGCCCACGGCACAGCCCCCTCCAGGGCTACGTGCCGCCTCCTGGCTGCTGAAATGCCTGGGAGGAGCCGGGGCTGAGACAAGCGGCTCTGCTCCCCGTGTCCCTTCTGACGCCTGATGGGAATCTGGACCAGGCGAAGGCTGGAGAAAAATCCCCATTACATTTTCCAGGTATGAATAGGTCATCTGACAGTGCAGGGGTCATCCAGGCTCCTTTTGGGGTGAGGTTGACCGCAGAGCATCCCTGCTGTGCCTCCTCCATCCCAATCCCATCCTGACAGCAGATGCGAGTCCAGCTTGCACCCTCATGCAAGAGAAATCCCTTTCTGCAGCCTTTCTCCTCAGCAGAGAAGAAAGGCGTGCAAAGAAGGCTCCTACGTGTCTCCAATTAATGTAATTAAGAGAATTAAACTTTTGGAGAGAGTGAGTTTTTCATTTTCTTTTTATTTGATTAGGGAAATTCCCACCGCACACTCTGTGCAAATGAAACCCAGGCTCCTTTCCGTTGTTCGGCAGCCCCGGGAGGACACGTTACCTTTCAATCTCGAACACTAATGTGTTTAGAGTTAAAATCCCCCCTGCCCCAGGCAAGCAAAGGAAGGATCCCAGAGCCTTGATTAAAGCACGGCTTCCTGAGCAAGGATGTGCATGTGGAGCTGCTGGGCTTGCAGCGTGCCCTGCACAGCCAGCCGAGCCTCCCCATGAACACCAGGAGATGCCATCACATCCTGGGGCTTCCAGTTTCCTGGTTTCCAGTTTTCTCCAATAAAAGCCAGGGAAAAGCAGGGAAGGCATGGGATGGGGTTGCCTGGTCCTCACATTTCACTAGAGGTCTGTCCTGGCCAGTGTGCCCACATGAATTCCAGTGCCGTGGCCCCATCAGGTGGTTTAGCACATAATACTGGAAAGCAATTTTTTTGGCAGCCTGAATATTAAAAACTCTCCTGCACAAGACTGTATTCAGCTATCAAGGTTACTGAAAAATAAAACATGAGTAAAAGTCTTTGTACAATCCTACCATGAGGCCTTGGGTACTTATATTATCCCACAAGCGCTCCAAAATTACAAACCAGTTCCTCAAAATGAAATAGGCTTAAAAATCAATAAGAATAAAAAAATACATTATTACTTTTAATTTTTCTTCAGCTTTCTGAGCATTTTGGGCACACAGGGGACATGTTAGACATTAATGAAAGCTGCTTTTCTCATCTAAACACAATTTCAGGTGGTCGTAACTTTGAAAACCATGGAGACATCACTGGGTCTGTGGCAGGTATGGACCTGGACAGGGAAGAGCAATCAAAAAACTGAGGTAAAATGGCTCCTTTAGCACCACTGGGGTTTCCCACAGTTTCTTGTAGCGGGAAGTGTGTCTACAAAGAGCCAAACCTGCTCTTTTTTAGTTTTTTTTCCCCCCAGCAAAAATCTGCTGACCCAAAGTCTGGCTTTCTGGTTCCTCCCATTTAGCATAATGAATTGGAGATAGAGCCCCAGGAGCACCGTCTGGGGTGGGAGGAAACCACAGGACGGCTCAGGAGGCGGCGCAGGGCCATCCTAGCTCTGCCGACATGAGCACAGGTGGCCCGAGAGCGGGCTGGAGGCGAGGCTTGGATTTCCCAGTGTCTGGCTCCCCTCCAGTGAAAACGCTAAAGATCCGTGGCAGAAGATGAACAGGGTTATCTGGATTTAGCAGGAGGCGTTACCTTCCCTTTCGCCTCCAACGGAGGAGTGGGAACAGCTCCCTGCGGTCAGGAGGAAAACTTGAAGCTTTAAAGCCCATCAGGTTTCTGGGCTCACAACGAGCTCTTCTGATTATATCCCTTTTTTTTTTTTTTTTTTTTTTTTTTTTTTTTTTGATTAGGTGAAGTATTTTTCTCTGTTAATCTCTAATTCCTCTAGATTTCCCAAGGGTCATCCAGAGGAGAGAAGCTGGAGGGGGGAGGAGGGAAAGGTTGGGCAATGCCATGTTGGGAAAATGGCACAGGATGAAATTTATGGATGTTTTTCCAGATGTCCAACTCTGTAAATAACCATAAGGGCAGTGACTTGCTGATGAAGGTTCACAGGTATCCTCAACATGTGATTTTGGCGAAGAAAAGCACCCACAGCCATCACTCAGGAACCAGCTGCCCATCACCACAGCACTGACAAACCTCCACTTGAGGAGGATAACGAGCATTTTTGGCTGCAGCAGCCGGGACGCCATAAAACACCACGAACTGCTGGTTGCAGGCTTCTCCCATCACTGCTCGGAGCATCTGTGGAAGGGAAAACTTCCCAGTGTAACATCCACAACCTCTTAAGCAAATAGTCTTTAATGTTGCACTAAAGGGTTGTAGTCCTAATATGTAAAATCTGTTTAGCTTTTTTTAATTCTTGGATCGCGCTGTGGAAAGTCCTCCAGAAGTTGCCTGTTGGCTTTTTTCCCCCCAGCCTTTGGTCTCGGAGGAGCTGCGGCCAGGATGGGAGTCCCGCAGAGCCGCCGTAACCCCGGGCCAGCGGGAGCTGGTGGGAGATGCCCTGAAGATGGCAGCAGGGCCATGGGCACCAGGCAGCCAGGGCTGTCACAACGCGGGGACAGCCGGCGGGTACCGCAGCGCTCCGCTAAATGCTGTTTGAAGCAAATATTTTTGCTTTTAAGAAGAAGAAGGAAAAAAACAAAAAGGGTGGGGAGCTGTTTTGTAACAAATACTGGAGCGCTCTCCGCAGCTGCAACTTTCTGCTGCATCAGGATGGAGCAAATCACACCCGCTCGCTGCAATCTGCCGGGATGCTAAAAGGCTCATCAGCCCCTCACAGCTGGGTCCTGCCCGCTGAGTGGCAGCTGAGCCTTTTTAAGGAGAGATGAGGGGTGGGATGGGTTTCCCCGGCGGCTCTGGCTGCTGCCAGCCTCAGGCTGAGGGAGTTATTTTAGGGTTTCATCTTTTCCTTGCGCTTGTGGCCCTTGGAATGTGGGCTCAGCACCGGCCTGTGGCTGTTTCACTGACGGCACAAAGGCAAGTGTGAGATGGAGCCAGAACCCATTCGGCTCCTGAGGGGGCTCTGTGTGTCCTGGTGCCCTGACTGGGCCTGGTGGGTGCTGTGGAAATACGTAAATAAAAGAAAAATCTATCTTTCTCCCAAGCTCAGATTAGGGAGGCTGAAGGGCTGTCGGTAAATGACAGGCTCTGGCTGGGAGAGGAATAAGTAAGCATACGGGGAGATCACCAGCAGGAAGAAGAGGAGGTCGGGGTGCTGCACCCGTGTTCTTGTTCAGACGAGGAGTGCTGCAGCCGAGCTTGTCTCCTGCCTGGAGAGGGGAAGCTCGGGAGAGGCCAGCCCTGCCAGGGGTGGGGATGTGTGAGGGGGAGCAGCAGCCCCGGAGCGAGGGGTGAGGGAGGGGACGGTGGCAGGGCTGATGGAGCTGGGCAGCAGCAGAGTGGCAGTGCCTCTGGGGAAAGTACCCAACCTCAGCCATGGGGCTGCAGAGGAATAGGAGGGTTTAACCCACCACAGTGGGAAGGTGGCAAGGAAGGCAAGGAACGTGGTGAGTTTGAGCAGCAGGGTTGAAATCATCATCCTCCAGTACTCTGACCTTCATCTCCATCTTGCAGCTGAGGGACCCTCCCCATGGCCAGAAACACTCAGAGGCTGTGCAGACAGAGCAGCTTTGCCTCCTGCAGAGCTGGGCCAGGCAGAGAGCATCACACTGGCCCCAGAGATGGGGCCTTCTTCTGTGTAAAAGCACTGGTCAGGAGACAAGGAGCATTTGGGCCCACAAATCTCAAGGCAAGGACCCTGGGTGGCGTTAATGGCCCTGGAGCCGGCTTGATGGAGTGGGGGTTGGATGTAGGGGAAGGGGATGGGTCCTGGGACCTAAACATCCATGTCTCAGAGGACAGTAGCTGTACAAAGAGAGCTCTGTGTGCTGACAGGCAGGCAGGACAGAGCCCACAGACAGACTGGGGGAAGAGGAGGCTGAGATCATGTAAACACCGTGAAGTTAAGAGATGTTGGACCAAGGCACACAGCAGGCACCGGCAGGCGGCCAGTGACAGCTCCAGATGTCAATGCACAGGCACAAGGGGCTTCAAAGGAGAAGGCAGTGAAGCAGCACATCTGGCAGTGATGGAAGGTGGGCTTGTGGCAGTGTTGCTGCAGTGGAAGAACATGGAGATGGGATGTGGGAATATACAGCAGCAAGAGAGCACGAAGCCCCGGCACCACCACACCCAGCATCAGTACATTTGGGCCTGTGGTTCAGCTCCAGCCCAGGATATGTGATGTATTTCCTAACCCTGCTACCAGAGGAGAGGCTTGTGAGTTGCCACTGTGCCTCCTGAACTGTGGCACGTTGGCCTGATGCTTTGCAGCAACCACCACAGTGAGGGTACCTGAGTGCACAGGGGTCTGCAGTCCCCTCTGTGGAGAGGATGTCCAGCCACCAATGCACCCCTCTGTCCTGCCTGCACCACCCATGTCCCTCCAGCCACTGGCAGGGTCCAGGCAGCACCATGCTCTTGCTCAGACAAGATCTTTCTGTGCAGGTACAGCTAAGAAGGCATCCTTGGTGCCTGCCCTCGGTGTCAGCATCCCTGGGGCCCCTGTGAGTCAGCACTCAGTCCCCTCTGCCTGGAGCGCTGCCAACCCCTGAGCAGTGATTTCCAGTGCATGTGGCCAGGTTGTGTGTCAGGAGGATTAATGACAGAGGCTTCTCAGGGCTTTGAGATCTGGGTCTAATTTAAAACCAAAACAAAACTTAGAATTTTAGGAGCAGGGGAGTTGCTGTCCTGGGGCAAGCCTGGGATGAAGCTCGTCACATATCCGATCTTGCAGTAACATGTGCCAGGACCTTCAGAGAAGGTACAAGCAAACACCTGGTACACAGGAAAAACCCAGCCTCCCAGGGGTGCTTTCTTCTTTGTCTTTTGCTATTAGTCATTAGCTTATGCTCCGAAGCACATGGCCTTATCTTCCCTCCAGGCATCCTCCTTTTATCTACCTTGACTCATGGAGCTACAGAATCTTCTATTAGCTGCGTAAATGTCAGATCTTCTTTAAAATCTTACAAAACTCTCTGCCTCGTTGTATCTTACGGCAACGAGTTCCACACATAAATCATGTGCTGGTGTAAAAAATGAGTTTCTTATCAATTTTTAGCTTTCGCTCTTTGGATTTCACCATCTGTCCCAGCAGAGCTTTCACTGTTGCATGAGGGATGGACACTCCATGCGGAGTGAGCTGGATGCCAAGATGAACTCTGATTTTCCCTGACTTTTTTGGGTGAAGGGCTTAAAGCTGGTGACTGGAAGAGTTTGACAGCAAAACTCCTTTGCAAAAAGTCTTCAGCAAATTTCTTGCTGGAAAGAGGGGCTGGCAGTGGAGCAGCTCTGCATGCCAGAGGGATGGGAAGTTCAGGCTGAAGATGTCTCCCAAGGCAAAGTCTTGGGGTTGTGCCAGGTTGTGGGAGGTGGAGGTTTGGGAAAGGGCTGCAGGGCTTAGCCAGGGACCAAAGGAAATGTGGAACAGGGGAACGTTTGTCTTGATTTAATTTGACACTTAAACTGAAAGAGCGTGATTTGTAGCTGTGCACATTTAAAAAGCTCCTCAAGATAGGGAAGTGGAGGCAATAGCAGGTTTGGATGCCAGATCAGATAAGACCCTGTGGGTAATACCTCTACCTTACTCATTTTTATTCAGATTTATCTCCACACTCCTAAAAAAACCCAATAGCTTGAAATTCTCCACCGCTGACTCTATTTCCAATATCTCCTTTACAGTGAGGCACCTGAACCCGATGTGACGTGCACTGTTGTATTGCCTTAGCCTGGGACAGCTCTCCCTGGCCATGCCTTCATGTTCCCAAAGGCAGTTTGGTGTCCTGGTCCCTGCTGAACACCAAGCTCTGTGTTGTTATGTATTTGAGCAGCTTGGACTGGGAGACTTGATGGGAGAAAAGCAGTCCCAGAGCTGAGGGAAGGGGGTCCTGGAGGCCCCTACTGTGTGCAAAATCCTGGTAGTGTGTGTTAGGTGGTCCATATGTATCCTGATATAGGGCTGGTCCTTGCAGAAAGTGGAGGGAACAGTGTTGAAAGGCCCATTGAAGGTTTTGCTCACCAGGCCCCATTGCTTGTGCAGCAGAGACCAGAGCAGCTGCCTCAGGGCTCTCTGATCCTCACGGGAGCATTGCTGGGAAGAAGGGAAACAGGCACAGCCTGGGCATGTGGAGGCATCACCAAGGAATGTGCCCACACCCTCCACAGGGCACATCATGGGGTGCTGGCATGAGAGCCCCACAGGGAGTCATTCCAGCAGCCAGCCCAGCCTGAGATGGGCCCTCTGCAGGTACTGGGGCAGCTGGTGGAGCACACAGAGACTCATGTAAGTGCTGGCCAGGATGAATGTGTTTGGCACTGACCCTAATCCTTTCCTGCCAATACACTGATTGGAATTGAATTTCCAATATGAACAGCCGTGGGACTCTATCTGCAAGCTGGCGAGGAGAGCTATAGATTTTTATCATGTGTTTCACAGCTATTTCTTTAATTTAAAAAAAATAATAGGAGTGACTGCTGAAAACACTTCAGCAGCCAAACATTTGTGGTGGCTTTGGGCAGGGCAAGACATAGCTGGATGAGACCTGGGAAGGCAAGGGGGAGCAGTAGCTGCCAGAGCTACAGCCCAGCCCCAAGGCAGGACCAGCTCACCCCCTGCTGGATTTGTGGGAGCTTTCTCAGCCCCTCTGGGATGGAGGTGATACTCACTCCTGAAGGGTATTAGAGCCAAAAGGAGTTTGTCCTCCCTGAAGCTTCAGCCAGTTGTTTCTCACTCACCATGGATGAGCCCCTTCCTCCCTGCAGGGTCCCTCCACCTGAGGGACATCCCATCTCACTCCCCAGGGCATGGCTGACCCCAGCCAGGCAACCACTCCAAGGTTTTGCAGACCTCTGGCAGACCTTGCTGGCCTTGGCCAGCTTTCACTGTTCATTTCCTACTCTGTCACAGGGTGGCACCCAAAATAGGGCATATTCACAGGGGTGACTCTGGCAGGGCTGGGGAAGGTGCTAGAGGGGAGCTGTTCTTTTTGTATCTCCCAACAATACTCCTTTTTTAAACTTTTAATCTTTTTTTGTTGCAGTACAAGGCTCCTGCCTGCAATCCATTACGTCCCCCAGCTCTTTTCTGCAGAGCAGCTCCCTTGCCAGCTTCTCCCTGTATTTATTTAGGCTTCCTCCCCTCTGCCCTGTATTTGTTCAGTTGAACCTTGCACTTGTCTTGGTGAACACCCTCCTGTTTTTCCTGGCTCTGTCTCTGATTTATGAAGATCATTCTGAGCTCTAATCCTTCCTAGATGAGTTGCCTGAGCATTCCTGGCTCTGGCAGGAGGCACGAGTTCTCCAGCAGGTGACAAGAGGTGATTTTTGTCCATGCACAGGTTAAGGACAATCAGTTTCTCTTCCTTTGACCCTTTCCACCCTCATATCTTTAACAAGACATGTGGCAAACACCCAGGGAATGCTCTTGCTTCANAAAAAAAAAAAAAAGATAGACAGCATGTCCAGGGAAAGACAAACATCCTAGAGATGCTGGGAAAGGGGGCACAGCATGACACTGCCCTGGAAGAGCTTCCCCTCTGCCCCTGTTGTTATTGCTGCTCCCTTTTTTGTCCTGGGCAGTTTGCAAATATTTTCAGTCCTGCAGGTTGTTTCCATTAAGAGGGAAAAATCAACGAGGCAGCCAAGAGTCTGTGGCTGAGCCTGCTCTCTGCTAAAAATGGACCAAATGCCTCTTTCCTGACTGCAGCGGGGTGGGTTTGCCTTTTCCCAGCTCTGACCCCACCACTTCCCGAAAGCCTCTCCGTGTTCCGGGCCTCCCCTGCCTTGGAGCTGCTCTGGCTTCTCCTCCCTCAGCCTGAGCCCAGCCCCAGCACTCAGCCTCGGCTGGGGCTCGGCAGCTCCTGCTAATGGGAAAAGCATTCCTGTCATTTCATCAAGTCTCCTAATAATTTGCCAGAAATGCCTATTGATTCCTTGCACGCTTCTGTGCAGACAGAAGTAAATAAGAGCCATTCGTCATTGCATTATGTATCGGTAATTAAAAATTACTAGGTAACTTGAACCAAAAATTGAATAATTTGAAGTAAAATTAAATAATTCTAGGTAATCAGTACTAAATGAGACCATTCTTTTACTTATCAGTGACTAAAAATTACCAGGCATTTTTCCTCATTTGGATGCTCTCCTTCACCCTCCGTGTCAGTAGAGCCTTTCTAATTTGTTTTAATTGTTAATTTTAATGAGTAGTGTTTTTCTGATAACATTTTAGCGTGTTTTGTTGTTTTTAGAGAGGGTTTTTATTACATTGCACAAAGCCTGAAGCACCTCAATGTGGGAGCAATTTGGAAGCTAAATTATTATTATTTATTTAAATCAAACCCTCCAGCCTCTTTAACCGTTTGGCTGATTCTGTAATTGCAGTACCAGTGTGATGGAAATGCTCATGGGGCTGGCAAGGAAGAGCCTGGATACTCTTCTCAGCTCCATGACCATGGCATTTGCCCAGCCACTGGTTCTGCTTCCTGGGAAGATTTTTTGGACCCAGAGCCGTGCTATTACTCCAGGTTTGCCCAGCAGCTCCCATCAGTGGTTTGGAGGCACCTGGAGTAGGACACGAGTAGAAAGCTTCTGTTTCAGGGTCTCATCCCATCCAAGGAAGAAGCAAGATTTGGGGGTAGGCAGCAAGACATTTTCAGCTCAGTTTTTATCTGGTTGTGGCAGCAGGGCAGGATGTGGCTGGTGTTGAATTGCTTTTGAAATGGATGGTGTTTCTTGGATATGAAATCACTGCAGTCCTTAGGTCAAGGGCATCCTTGATGCTCTTTGAAGCTCTCTCCTGTTCCATTCCTGCCTTGGCCAGGGGGGCTGTGTGGGTGCACCCTCCCCCTGGGGCCCCTGGGATGCTTCCAGCCTCCAAGAGGCCCCCAAGACTCACCAGACTCTTTGAGTCTGGTCAAAAATCTCCCAAGAGCTCAAGGTGAGCTGTTGTTCCCAGGGTTCTCTGACCCTTCATCTGCACCCATCCAGCTGCTTTCTAAAGGGCTCCCAGTCCCTGTGCTCGCAAACCGGCAGGGGGGAGCAGGGTGGGACTGGGACAGCGCTGCTGCATTCCTCCTGCCCTGCGAATCTCGAGGAGATCCTGAGGCTGATTCGCCTGATCCCCCTCGGGCCTCCCTTCCCTGCAGGGACGGCCTGGACCTCCACGGTGTCTCCATTGTAGCCGGTAAGGGTTTGTCAGCTGCCTGCCCCGTGGCACAATGTGTTAGTGCGTTGGTACGGAAGGATGCTGGCTGACTTTGCCGCTGCTGGGTCGAGTTACAGTCCCCTGTCTGCGGCAATTTGCGCCGCGCCATCGCCCCGGGGCACGGCAGGAGCTGCTGCTCGCTGCGGGCACACAGATGATGCCTTTCACAGACGGGTCCAAGCCCGGGGAATCCTGCAGGTATTCACCCAGCCTGTGCCTGTCCTGCAGGTTTTGGGGGCGGCTGGGGCGTGGATGGCACAAGGCCAGGATGGAGAGCCTCTGCTGGGGCTTGAGGGAGCCTGCTCACAGGGGCTGGAGGTCTGTGAGCATCCTGCCCAGGGCTGCTCTGTTCCTTGGTGGCTGTTAAAGGGACAAAAATGTCGTGTCCTCTGTGGAGATGGAGGTTGTGAAACATCCTTAGAATGTTCCCTTAGTGGGTGCCAGCCTATGATAGCCCCTTCTTTGGGTTGACCAAACAAAACAGCAGATGGGATAAACAAATAATTTGGAAACTTGTTTTTGCTTTTTCTCTTCTTTAATAAGAGCTCCTTCTCTTACCTTCTCTGAAGTTCTAGAAAATAACTGGTTCAAAATCTTCACCTGTTGCTGATGTCAGGCCTGCATCTGTTCTTGGGGTCATGGTGCTTCCTTAGGGTGAGCCTGGGAGTCAGGGCAGGGAATGGGCTGGAAACACTGAGGATGGGAGCCTGGGGATGGCTGCTGCAGCTGAGGAGCAGGGCAACCAGAGGAGGGGAAGGATGGACTTAGTCTTGCAAGCTCTGCCCCTCTCCCATGTGCGTGAGATGCCCTCTCAGCTTCCCAAATCCAAACAGTCCACTGCAATCTCCACAATGGACTGGGACTGGTGGGGAGATACCTGGACAAATCTGCTGCTGGGCTGTTTCAGGACATGCAGGGAACCCCCACTTGCCCACTTGCTCAACCCAGTGGCCCCAGTCCCTGACTCAGTGGCCAGCCTCTGCCCTCTGATGAGACACAGAAGAGACAAACTCAGACCAAGCAGCCCCAAATCTGTGGGATGCCTGGTGGAGGGGTGTACCAGAAGTCTGGACAGGGCTTTTTGTCAAGGTCTGCCTGGAGAGGTTGCTCCCTGTCTTGTACCTCTCACACCCAGGAATAGTTTTGTGGTACTTGGCATTCATCTCCCTACGCTTAATTTCATCCCATTTAGACCTAGTAAAAACTATTCCCTGCAAGCAATTTATTCAACAAATGTAGCTGGCACTTTCTGTTGCTGAGTTGTCCAGGAAGAGACCACAATATTTAATGATTTTTTTTCCATTCAGTGAATGCTCTTTATGGCAGTATTTTAGCTCAGGGTTGTTCATGAATGGCACTATAGTAAAAAAAAAAAAAAAATATCCGGTGGCCTATCTGAGCTGCAGTTTGCTATTCATGCTGCGAGGCCGGGCACCTTATCGCACCAAGTATTGTTTCTCTCCCCTGAATAGCAGCTCTCATCTCCCTCAACTACCTCCACTCCTACCCAGAACAAAATTAATTTCATCCTGCAACAAATCTGGCCGCTTGATTAAATAAATCTGTTGCCGGCCCTGAAAGATATCTCAGTGAGCAAAATTTCATTTCTGGTTGAACACCCACCGAGGAAGCCACAGATACAAGTGGGTGGCTCCCAGAGGAGCTCAGGGCTGTATTTACAGTGCTAACCTGCTCCTGATCCCCCCTACTCCTGCTTGTAATGCCCTGGAAGGCAGCTCCTGGTGGTGTGGAAATACCCTGGGCACCAGTGGCTCCTCATCCTCTCCCAACCCAATGCCTGCTCCTGGCTGATGCCTAGTCAAGCTTGGCAAATTGAGCTCTTTTAATTTTTCCTTAGAAACCAGTCCCTTGAGCCCTTTTTCCTTTTGTAGGGGAATATCACTCCCCACATTAATTTCTCTGCATGAATTTCTTGGTGTTCTCTGAAGCCCTGAGTGTGCTGCTGAGCTTGGGGTTGGAGGTGTGGTGCTGCTGGCACTGCATCCTCATCCTTACCGAGCTCTAATCCTCTGATACCCACAGACACTGACTACTCCTGTCTCCATCCCACTCACTCTCTCTGCCTCGTTTCCAGGCACTGAAACCCTTTTTATTCTGTCTAATCAAGACAAACATAGGGGAGTACTCACGGCCGCCTGCCCAGGGAGGGGTTTGCCAAAACTGTCCTATTTTGGAGCACTTTTATAGTAACAGTGTGATGAGGAAAAGATGGTGAGGGCTCACCGTTCTAATTAGGATCATTTCTGTCTTGCAAGAGGGATTGGCGGGTAGTATTTATGGATACGAGTAGGTTCAAAAAAATTCCTAGCACCATCTGTTTGAGAGAGAACAGGAAGAATTTCAATATGCTTTAGACCTTGAAGTGTAATGTTTGTATAACAGGCTCATAAAATCAATTTCTAATAGTTACAGGTACCCCCTCAGGAATTTAAATAGTCTGTTAACAAAGTTATTCCATCTGCCAAGCAAATGTATTAAATATGCACGTTCCATGCTATATATATGGCTTCATGTGCCTTTCTCCTGCATGACATGCCCTTGGGTCCTGCGTGCAGCTTTTGCTCCTGGGTTACGCTCAGTTTTTCCTGATGGCAGCTCACTGTTATTCCCAATTCAGGGAGCTCACTCACCTGCCTCTGCCCTGATAATTCACTGTTATGGTCACCTTGCTCCTTGGGAGCTGAGTGTGGGGCTCGCTCTGTGCTGGTCCCCTTCCCATCTCCGGCTCGGCTACCTGTGGATTGTCTGAGTGGACAAAACTGGCTACAGGGGTCAGAAGGGTTGTAGGGGACAAAGGGGTCTGACTTTGTAAACTGGGGACATGCTTGGGGCAGTACAATCCCTTCACACCCATTTTGCAGACTTTTTAACCGGTGTTGCAGCCTGGATAATGAGCCAGTTGGGTTTTGCTCTGCTCCTTGCTCCTTCGTGGCACCTTGCTTTTCCATTACCCTTTGGATCCACCAGTGCCCTGCTTGGTGCCAGAACTCCAACTGCCTTGTATGTTTGGGAACAGGCTGACAACTCGGGGCATATGCAGGCGAACTGCAAATATGTCATCCCGTTAACTAAACAGTTTGCATTTAGCGCTGCCCGTGGAGCCGAGCGACACCTCGCCAGCTCTGCAAAGGTTGTGTTCTCAGTGTGATCGGGAGTGATTTATGGCAGGAGTTAGGCTGTGTGTCCAGAATATCGATGGAGGCGTTTGCTGCCTATTGTGTTTAATAGCTGTTGGGGTCCCTCTTTTTACCATTGTGTCATTTGCTGCCTGCCAGCCTGTGCAGGTCTGGGAGCGCGGCTCCGTCTGGGCAGAGTTATTGATTGCGGCGTGTTTGGAGTCACTGCTGGCTGGGTGCCGGCAGTGGGTGCCTCTTCCAAACAGCTGCAGCAGGAACAGCACTCCCTGGCCACTGTCCACAAGTCCCTTTGTCCACCTGCTGCAGCATCACCTCAGGGAAGGTGCCCTGGAGGGAAGTGATCTGCCCTCCCCTCCCGGCCCTGTACCAACAGGAACTAAAGTGAAACTGCTCTTTGCTGGGGAGTGGAGCCGGAAGGCAAAATCTGCACGGTTTTAATGGATTTACCCTCTCCACCCAGAAGGCAGATGAGGCACAGAAATCCCATGGGATTCACCAGCAGTCAGGCAGGAGATGTCCTGGAGGGAAGAGGCAAAACCCCGCACATCTGAGGCACGCCGGGAGACTGGGATTTCCTTCTGATGATGATCTCTTTGTGCTAGGCGGTTTATTCTTCTTTTTTAATTTAAAAATCCACATTCCCACTTCCACATAGCTCGTTATCTCAGGGCGTGTGATGAGGTGTCCAGGGGTCTGTCCCAGCAGAGATGATGCAGAACACATTTGTGCAGGCTGTTGGATCTGACCCCCCTCTCCCTTGGGGAGCGGGTGGTTTTCATTTCAGCCTCTTCCATTAGAAGCTCTAAGGGGAGCTCCATCTATTAACTGAGAACTGCAGGCCTGTAAATTTTGGCAAGAAAAAGTCCTTGGAAGCAAATCATCTGTATTTTCTCAGGGCTGTTTGTCCTCCCTCTTTGCATGTACAGCCTTTGCTGGTCGGGAGGCAGGTACTGCCACTGACTCCTTCTCCACATGTGCAGATTGATGGTGTCTGCTCCACAGCCGGCTCCCTCTTCCCTTTCTTTCCTTCTCAGTTTTGTTCCTTCCCTTTTGAGCTGTTTCTGCTTTGCTTGGGAGACTCCTTTAGCTGCCAAGTCCTGATGTGTATCTGTTCATTTCCTAGGGCAAACACATTGATCTGTGATTTCTGTTATGATACTGCAGATTTCTGTTCCCTTTATTCTATTTTTTTTAATGCTTTATCCTGCCATCCAGGAGGTGGTTTCTGTGCTATGGAGAAGTTCAGTGTTTCTAGAAAAATGTGTGTTTCCCTGCCTCAGAGCTGTGCCTAATTGCACACAGAGCAAGCGTCCATCCCTCTTAGTTCCAGTGTAATTCTTCGTGGTGTGTTCCTTTGTGATTGTGTTATTCCAGCAATAACAGCCTCTCTCCTTCCAGATATTTATTCTTTTCATGAACATCACCATACTGGCAAAGGGTTGGAGTTTGTTTTTTTTTTTTCCATCTTAATGCTCTACTTCATAGCTCAAATCGGGGATTTATGCTTCAGGGATTTCAGAGAAGACTTTCCTCTTTTCTGCTACCTCTTTCCAGAATCGCCATCTTTCTACACTGGGATTTGGAGTTCTTGGACATGTGTTACTGCTGCCGGGGATGCTGCTCACTGCTTTTAGATTTGTATTTACTGCCGTGCTTTGCTCTTTAGTTTTGTTGTTCTCTTTCTGGCACAGAGACGAAGTGATGCAAATGAAGGCTGGAGCATTTGGTTTGCACACAAACCATCCCTGGCCATTCCAAATGGAGCCTGGCAGGGAGTGAGAGGGCAATGGGCAGCACCTTTCCATGCAGCCACTGCAGCTCTGGGCATCCCGTGAGGGCTGTGATGGAGGGGCATCTGCCTGGACAGAAGTGGGAGTCCCCAGCACCTGGCACAGCAAGGTTTGGAGAACAAAGTGTAGATAAGGCAGGGATGCCTCCCAAAAATACCACTTACCTCTATCCCACCTCTCCCTGTGCTGAGGATAACGCATTAGTTTTCCATCCTGGAAGACCTTATTTCTTATTACGAGTTAGTTTTACAGCACCCTGATGTGTGCTCAGCACTTTACAGTGCAGGGAAAAAGATGAGGTCCATGTGACAGATTTACCCGGCATTAAATCCTGACTGAGTTACAAAGGAAAGAAGCAGCAGGTCTATGCCCTGGCCCTCATCCTGTCCTGCTGCCACAGGGGCTTTGAGACCCTTCTACGTTTTTTAGTGACACGAGGGAGGTTTTTCTGCCCCATGGCAGCCTTGCTGCCCACTGTGCTCTGCTCCTTGCCCAAGCCATCACTTTTGGCAGGTGGGAGTTCCATGAAAGCTGCAGCAGGAAGGGCATATGGCACATAGCTCCCAAACAGGGACCAGGGAATGGTGCTGTGCCAGGACCATTTGACAGCCTGGCACAGTCCCCCTGAGCCACCTGTGAGTGGGGGAGAACGCTGGCATTCAGCAAGGGCTCATTCACTCAGGCTGGCACTTCAGCTGCAGGCTGTGCTGGAGCCAGTGCAACCTCGGGGCTGTGTCAGGGTGGGTTTGTGGCTGGAAGCCACACTGGAAGAGGGCAGCCTGCCCTGGGGCAAACTCCCTCTGCCCTTCCAGAGGGTACCTGGGTATAGCATCACCTCAACCCTGTCATCTGGGCAGGAGAGTTGCAGACTGCCTCCCACAGCTCTGGGAGCTCTGGGGATGCTCATGTTCCACCAGGGTCAAAATGGGAGGCGATGGGCCCTCTGCTCCATCCCCATGCCTGGGTGCTGCCATTGCCCTCCCTGGCTGTGTGGGAACGGCTCCTGGGGCTGGAGCATGCCGAATTTCACTTTTCAAATGGGGTTTCTGGCACCCAGCCAAGCAGCGTTTCGTGTTGTCAAATATTTTGGCAAACCACATCTCAGCTTTAGTCTGAAGCATCTTATGCTGGGGAAACGGCGTCTGAGCCGAGCCACCGGCACAATCCCAGTGAGGAGGGGAGCACAGCACTGCCAGACACATCCTGCAAGGGAGCTGCTGGTGCTGGGGTGCCCTGGTGCCCTGGCAGGGGGCACTGGGACCACGGCTGGGCAGGGTGACTGGTGAAAGGGCCAAAAAAAGGTGTTTCAAGGTGACTGTTAATGGTTTGTGAAATCAGGCTGAGCGGGGAAAATTGTATTGACAAGAATAAGAAAACCCTGAAAAGTGATTTTTCAAGTCTCTATTTTGGCTTTTTGTTCTGAAATTGCCCTGCATTAAGAAGAGAATAAAAAAAATAGAAAAAAAAAAGAAAAAAAAAACAGCCCTAAGTAAACTAGAAATAAGGGGACTGTATTTTTTTTACCAGCTCATTGGAAAAATGAAACATATTTGTTCTGGGTCAGACCAAAATGAGCAAAGCAATCAGTTATCCACAGACCCACTCTGCAGGCTGGCTTTCCTTCTGCTCTCTCTCCTGGGCATCCTTGAAAGAATATCCAATACCTTTTTATGATGTTTGAAAGAAAATATCTCTGAGGAGAGGGAAAAAAAGCAAGGTGTGATCCCAAGAAGTCTGCTTTCACAGCTTGGATAGACCCATCTTTCCCTCCCGTGGCCGCTGTTCCTTCCTCCTGCCTGTCACGTTGTGTGGTTAGAGCACACGTACTCACAGCCCCAGCACCATGATGGGTTTTGAAAGCCTGAGAAATCCTCCCAAAAGCCTGGTTTCCGGCCAAAAAAACCCGAGGTTATGCAAACATACACGGAGCTTGCAAACAGGCTGTGTGTGTTGGATGGAGAGCAGCTTTGCGGAGCAGGTGTGAGCTGATGCGGGAAGGGCTGCGCTGCCTGATGTCTGTGCTGAAATCCAGTGTCAGCCCACAGACTGCAACCAGGGCTCAGGAATTGAAGAAAAAACAACCGTGGAATAAAAATCCACCCTTGCTGCAGCATCCCAAGCACAATCCCACCGGATCCCAGGCCAGTAGGCAGGGCCTTCCATGTGGGTTAGGGCTGCAGGATCCCTTTTTGGAATAACACCAGCCCACCTGGGGGCTGTGGGGTGGCTCGTCCCCAACCCAGCTCACCCACCTGCATCCCCCACCATGCTGCCACCACCCTGGCTGTGCTCCCAGAGCCCTGCAGGACTTACTCATGCCTGTGTAGAGGTTTAAAGGTGAATGGCTCCTCAGCAAAGGCACACCTGAAGTCTCGTGAGCCAGTGAAACCTCCTAAAAACCCAGTTTCTGTCAGCTGCCAGGAAAAAGCTTGTTTGGGTTTAAAATGTGTTCAGAAGAGTCATTCTCTTATGAAAGACTGCGGCTGTCAAAGCACCATGGTGGAGCTGCATTTATTACATATTAATGACTCCACATCAGCTGCGCTTGCTTAACAGTATCCAAATATTGGAAATATCGGTGTACAAGCATTCCCCAATGTGAATTGCCAGACATGCAAATCTTGTGGTCTGGAAGTCCAGCAGAGCCACTGTGAGCATTTCCACAGGAAATGGTCCCTGTGCTGGTGAATGCCATCGTGGCAGGGTGAAACTCGGTTGTCCTGGAGCTGTGCACTCATAACCATGTGAAAAGTGGGCAAGATGTGAGTCTGTCCTGCTCCATCCCAGAGCTGTCAGCTGCACCAACCTCCCATTTGGATGCTTTTAACAAACATGGGATGAAGAGGCTCGTGCCAGTGTGATAAAGTGGAGGGAGGCGCGTGGTGTGAAAAGCTTTTGGGGAAACGGGACGGACGTGTTTGCACTGTGGGATTTTTGACACCTGGTGTTGGAGGCTGAGCAGAGCAGAGAGATGTTCCCTGTCGTGGAGAGGGTCATTCAGAGTATATAACCCTTTTTCTAATTGCTCCCTGGAGGGACTTGTTTGGGGATTTAACCTTATCCCTTGGGTTGTTCGGTGGAGAGGGCTTGGGATTGTCCTGTATAGGGAGAGAGACAATGATCCTTGTGGGTCCTTCCCAACTCAGGCTATTCTATTCTATTCTATTCTATTCTATTCTATTCTATTCTATTCTATTCTATTCTATTCTATTCTATTCTATTCTATTCTATTCTATTCTATTCTATTCCCTCCCTCCTTCAGGACAGGGAGGGATGCTGCTTGGTTTGGGTGAGTGCCAGGCAGAGCTGATCCCCCTGAGGCAGAAGCAGCAGAAATGGGACCAGGGAAGCCATGACTGGGACCCTGCTGCTTGTGCCTTTCTGCAGTCTGATAGAGGAGACTGAAGCATCTCTTCTCAGTCATTCCTTGGCCAGGAGTAGGCAAAGGAATCATCCCTCGAGATGGCTTTCTGCAGCCTCCACCAGGCACCAGATCCTGAAGGAGCAAAATCCTTGTCACTCCCAGAGACTCTTTGCTCCCAGAAGGGGAAAAAACATCCCTGAGTAGTTCATCAATAACGTGTATTCCCCTCACTCATCTCTTTACAAGATCTTGGTGGGTATGGACATGCTTCCCATGCTTCTCTACTCCTCCTGTGTTCATTGGGGAAACTGAGGCACAGTGTGGCAGGAATGTGAGCACAGGCATCTCCTCCAGCAGAGGCAGGGCTGCAGCAGGGCTGGGACCAAAACCCAGGGGGTTCAGTGCTTCATCTTGTGCCTCTGCTGTAAATCCACCTTCTTGCACCACTCACTGTGCTCAGCACTAGCGTGATGTGAGCTTGAAGGAGACATTGACACTCTGTTGGGGTTTTTGGTTTTGGGGGTTTTTTAAAGCATGTCATGTGGTAGTTATTAAAAGAGCTGCCTACATTTTACAAATATTTCCAGGAAGAAATTTGCCAGTGTCTGGGGCTGCAAAGAGGGAGTGTGAGGATGACCAGCAAGAGGCTGGCTGCCAGACTGTGCTTTTTATGCATCCATCAGTCTGTCCCCAAAACCTCCCTTTCCCCAGTGAATTGGCAACAGCAATGAGCCAGGGTGCCAAAGCCTCTGTGTGCCCTGCTTTCCCCCTCCAGCCTGGCACGGGGGGGCAGTGGCCACCTGCCTCAGTGCACATTCAATCTGGAAGATTTGCAGCATCCCCCATCCCCCATCAGGGACAGTGGTGCCTGAATGAGAACTGCAACGTTGCCTGTGAGCTGCCTGTTCCTTGGGGACACAGGGAGCTGAGCCTTCCTGGGCGATGTCTGGGATCAGCACCACTGAATGGTCACCGAATCTGGGCAACGGCTGGGGCTGGAGGGCTCCTCCCAGGACACTGCCAAGGAGAAGCAGGAGGAGAAGCTGTGCCTAAGGAAAGGGTTTGTTAAAAAGCTGGGGGGAATCACGGACAAACGGGGGGAGTTGTCTGCAGGAGATGTCCAGGTAACACTGAAGAGAAATGGCATTTCTCGGTGCCACTGAGAGCTTTGATCCCCCCGGCCATAACTTACACGGTCATGACTCAGTGTAAAGTGCCTCCTGCACCTGCCTGCCTCTATAACGGATAAACAATAATAGTTTGTGGTTAAAATAGTGCCCTCAGATGATAATCTGTGGGACATGGTTTATACAGAACAGCTGCACTGGGAGCAGGGGTAACCTTTCTGTCCTTGGTGAGAAGTTTTTGCACCTGTGGTTCTGGATCCAGGCATAGGGAGAGGGATGCTGCCAGATGTAGGGGTTTGCAGTCACTGTATGTGGCTCTGCACTCCCCAGAGCAGGAGAGGGGCAGGGAAGGGTCCCTTACCATTCACAAGAAGAGCGGTGACTGTGCTTACAGATAGAGATGGTTATCAGCGAAACCTCAGCAGAAGTCCCACCCAGAGAAACAGCAACATCAAATCCGTGCAACACCATTTTCCCAGGACTGTTCCCTCCCTCCAGGATGGTGGCTGCCTGGGGCTGGGTGACCAGGCTAACATGGAGCAGGACCTCAGTCTGGCTCTTGAGGCTCAGAAGAAGTTTGGGGACAGACAAAAGTCTCCTGCAAGTGGGTGGCAGTGACGCAGGGCAGAGCGTTGGTATTGCTGGTATGTCGAGCACCTTGTTTATTGTACCTCAAACATGTCGCAACAGTCCTGGGTTGTGTAATGGTTTCCAGGAGATTTTCCTGCTTTCAGTTTTTGGAGCTCTCATTCCCAGGGCTTAGTTTCTGCCAGAGGTGTGTTGTGCTAGAGAGAATGAGTTAAAATCAAACTGTGCTTAGATAGGGTTTTATGTTGAGATACCAAGTGTGTGATGGAGAGAGGGAGGAGACACTTCTGAATTGTTTTTTCTTCCTTCTCAAGAGTTTACAGATATGGGGTGAAAGCTGGGTGCAGCTTCCCATTTTAGTGGTCTGATGCTACTCTGTTTCATGAAAACTGTAGGCCCTGACACCACAGGGAATTAAATATTTCTTCCTGGCACAAATAAGAGATTGTATTTGACAAATGGCTTTGCCTTCCCACTGCAGGAGGCTGAGGATCCCATGATCGAGCCTGAGCATTTCTGTGGCACTTCTGGGGCACTTCTCTTGCCCCTGCCAAGTCCCAGCCCTCCTCAACAGGTTCCGGCACATTCCTCCCTTTCCCTTGGCACGTGTGTAGTTTTCCTCTCCCTTCTCTCCCTGCCTGGGATTTGGAGAGTTTGCACCATGAAATGGGAGTCACCTGAGCCTCTGCAAGGTGCAAGAGCAGAGAGAGCTCTGTTCTCCCAGCATTCACAGTTTGGGGCTTGGATAAATCCTCTGAGTTGTCAGTCAGCAAAGGCAAACTCTTCATTCGGCGTGGGTGACACAGGAGGTTCAGAAGATTAAAATATTGCACAGCTTGGAAGAATTATCACTGGGAAAACTGCTGTAACACCCCAGGGAAATTCAGAGCTCCACCACAAATGCAGAGGAATTCAACCTTCTCCTTGAAGCGGCTGCAAGAATTTCTCAATTTGGCCATCTTTGTTTTCCAGAATCTCATTCGGCACATTGGCTGAAATCTTCCTGGCCTGGGTTATGCCCTCAGCTCCAGGGAATTTTCTTATTTTTGAAAACTAAATGCTGGCATGGTTATAAGGAATTGAGGGAAGATCTTAAAATGGAAAATGTTGGGCAAGCCTGAATAGTTTTGGAGCATGAAGCATGGTGAGGGGAACCTCCTTTGGTGCAGAGACTGGGTCCCTCATGCTGCTGGCTGCTTTGCTCAGCTACACTGAGCATGGATGGGCTCTGAGCCTGGGAGGATGCTCCTGTCCTCACTCCAAAGGAGTGCAGCAAATACCAGGGTACAGCCACTCCAAACCTGCTTCCCACTGCATTTCTCTGTAGGAAGGTGCTGGGCAGAGGCTAAGCAGTATCTCTCCAGCTCACTGCCATGTCCAAGCTCCTTCCATATCTGGACTTCAGACCTCAAAGGATGAGTTGCACCATGTTGTTAAGCCCACAGCAAGGTCCCCCTCTGAGCTTCCCTTGCATAGAATGAAATAACCTGGAAGCTGTTGGCCTCTGGAAGCAATTTAGTGTGGGATGTGGCTATTAATTTAAATAGATTACAGAAATTTGAACTAAGCTGCATATAAATCTTCTGACCAGTTCTTTGGGCTTTGGTCTCTGTTGTTTACACTTTTTTTTTTTTTTTTTTTTTTTTTTTTTTTTTTTTTTTTTTTTTTGAGTTGTGTTTTATTGATTCCTGAAGCTGTGATGTTTCGGTCAGAGCTCAGTGCTTGGATGGCAGGCGGCTTCACTCTTCCACACATATTACCTTTCAGAGCTACTGTGAGTAGGACACAGATGTTGTTAGGTCTCAGGTAAAGCCATCAAAGGTGGACGTTCAATCAAGTTTGACATCATCTTCAACCTGAAGGCAAAGGGGTTGGTTTTGATTAGCAGCTCGCAGGGTTGAGCCTAACCCGTATCAGGGCTGCTGCTGCTACTTTACCTGAATGGCAAAACCACAGATGGTAATTATAACCATAAGTGCTTACAGATTTCCTAACAACAAAGATAATTTGTTTGCTCCATGCCTTGTTAGAAGGGGAATTTTGTTCTGGTGACTGGGTGGTTTGTGAATCAGTCGTTGCCCTTTCACCCCTCCGTCCCCAGCTTGGCTGTTCCCCCCAGCTGTGGCCATTAGATGTTGATCCAACCAGAAGGGTCCTGCCGAGTCTGGTCCCTGCAGTGGCCACAGAGACGCCAGCCCAGTGCAAGGAGGAGCCCTGGCCTGGTGGGGAGTGGGATGCTGTGCTGACACCCATGGGATGCCCTGGGATGCTGGGCAGGGAAGGTCCTCCTTGCTCAAACGCCCTTTCCTCATCCTATGCACTTAATTCCTAGGGCAATTGGGGTGAAAACTTGCTGTCAGGCTTCCCCTGACAGAGCTGAGCAGAGTAAAGCTCAGCTTCATCCCCTGTGCTCACCCCACCGCCCTGCCGTAGGGAATGACAAGACAGCATGTGAACAGCCAGGCTTGCACCTCTATTCTGGGAACCACTGCCAAAAACCATGGCTTTCCTCCCTCCTGAAGGTGACCCAGCACCTGAAATCTTGGGAGGAAGATGGGGGGAGCTTGTCCCTGTTGATCCCTGACAGCCGGAGGTCTCTCTCCACCCTGCGGCCGCTCTCCGGCGCTGGAGACGGGTTACCTGTAAATTAAACCAGCTGGTGCCAGTGGCTCGCTGGCAGCCCTGGCCCATGTCCACAGCCATTCCTTAGGGTAGAAAGCCTGTGGGTTCGGCTTGGACCCCGGCTTGGCAGCAACTGAGGGCAGCGTCTCGCCTGGCAGGCAGGCAGGCAGATAACAGCTTTGATTTCTGGGTCTCACTTTAATTATAATGGAAGGACGCGGCTCGTTAAGTGCCCGCTTTGCTTTCCAGCGATCCCTCCCGGCTGCCAAGTGCGCTGGGCTAACAAAAGCATTCCTCTCCCCGCCGGGGCCGGCCGCAGCAGCCCGTATGGCGAGCAGACGGAGGGGATTAATGCTCACAAGAAGAGTCTGCCCGGCTCCCGGCCCCTGCACACAACCCGAGACCTCTGAGCAGCCTCTCTGCGAGGAGAAACTACCCTTGAAATGGAGACGTCCTCCAAAAAAACACCCTTACGCCTTTACACTAGCTCATCTCCACCTCTCTGCCTGACACCAGCAGAATACCTGCAGGGTCTTGCCCCAGAGTGTTTCTTCTCTCCCACAGCTCGGATCAGATGAATTTTTTCATGCCAATCGTACCTGCAGTTGTTCAAGATGGTGATATTGATCTTGTTCATATTTGTTGCCTTAATGAGTCACAAATTCTGTCTGTGAGCAGAGGTGGTTTGGAGGTGCCGGCTGGCTGCTGCTAACCTGCATTTCTGGAAGGGTAGGAATTTCAGCAGATTTGGAGAACTGGTGTTTTCTTAGATTCCTAGAGGAAATTACACTAATTGCAACAACCCCCATGTGCCTGCAGCAAGCAGGAGCGATAGGATCTCCCCGAATGTCTGCTCCTGAAGCCTGTAACCTTCCTAGCAGCCCATCTCCCACCCTGCAGCACAGAAGGACCTGAGGCAGGTGATCTGCCAGACCCAAACACTCACGGCTGCTTTGAGGCTAAATTGCTCCTGTGCTGGTTCATCTTTTGTCTGCGAATGGTCCCCGGGGCTGAGCAGAGGTGTCAGCTCACCACATGGGCAGGGGACTCGGGCTGCTGTCCACCACCACTCTGATCTTGGCTGTGGCCAAGATTTCCTTATTTTGACATGATTTTAATATTCGGGCTACACAAATATCCGCACATGGGCACGGTGCATGGGGTCACAGTGCAGTGCTAGTGTGGAATTAATATAAATGCTCTGTGGGGTATGTCTAAACAATGGACTCACATTAACCAAGCTTAATACTAATCAGCTTTCTCCTCCACTCAGATGTAGCAAAGCCGCCCCTCCAGACCTGGACATGGAGCTGGTTTGGGGATGCAGGCTCTTTCCAAGGCAGGACAGTGTGCTGCTCACATCTCTCAGATGCTCCTCAATAGGCTTAATTTAAACATTAACTCCCAATTTGCCTCTGGGCTCAGAGCATGGAAAAAATTAGAGCAAAAGAAGAATTTTTCAAGAAGCTCTGAGTGAACAAAGCAGGGTTATAATAGAAATAGTTTTTGACCTTAATTATGGCTTCTAATGGAAATAGTTGTGCAACCTCAGCAGTGGGGTTTGGTATGTGCAGCAGATCTGAGCCGAGGATGGTGATGGGAGGACAACAAGGGCTCGGTGGCCTTTGGCTTCTTTCGCGTGGGAGGCTCTTGGAGAGCTGGGCTGAGGCTGGTGAGGGAAGTGTTCCTCACTTCCACCCAGAGATAAGGTTTTGCCCCATTTCTGCTTCAGAGAAGAATGTAGGCAGCCTCAACTCCCTCATCCATGCCGGCAGAATGTGCAGGCAGCACCCAGCACCTCCGGACAGAGGAGTGGGGAGAGCCTGTAATTCTCTGCTGGAATCAGCTCAGCAAGTCCCAGCACAGGGGCAGCACGGCTGGTCCTGCTCAGCTTCCCCCCCCCGGGGCAGGGGGAAGCAGGCTGACTGCCTGCCCCTCTCAGCTCCTCCAGGAAAGCGATTCTCAGCTGTGGGTGCCGATACAATGAATTCCAGCGCTGTCCTCCAGGGATAAACGATGCCAAGGGGAGCAGAGACACTCGTTCGAAGGATACAGATTGCAAAATAATGACACAGCATTTGCGAGGGGTGGGAGCAGGACGGGTTAATTACTGAAGAGGAAGCACATCACCTTTGGTGTAGGGTCAAACCTCCTCGCTCTGGAAATCTGCTGTCATTACCCCTGCTCTAACGGGTCACTTGGCACCACCTGGGAGCAATGACGTGTGCAGTTAATGTGATTTAGAAACCTCTGGTTTGGGCAATCAATGGATGCTGGTGCTTCAAGGGGGCAGGGGTCGCCTGGTTCACCTCTTTTCTTGCCACAAAGGCATCCGAGATCTTGGGGCAAGAAAATTCGTTGTGGCTAGGCAAATTCAGGTGGGCTGAGTGGTTGATTAGCACAGCTGCAGGGCTGGAGGACACCAGCCAAAACGGCTGCTGTTGCCTGGGCAGACTGGGATGATGGGAGATCCAGGGGGACTTGAAGAAGGTGTGACCCCCTCCTGTGCCTGCACATTGCCAGGAACACTCATGGAAAATGATGGTGACATCTTGCAAGGGACCGGTCTCCATCTCTGCAGTGGTGTCAGGGTGGATGGGGAATGGCAGCCCCTCTTCCTCAGTGTGCTGTGCAGAGCTTCCTGCCACACTGTCCCCTTGCCAGAGCTCAGCCAGCTTGAGGCTGTCCCCAGGAGGAGCAAAGTCCAAAGATATCCAAATGTCTCTTCTGGATATAAATGCAGGAGATATGGGTTGGTTCCCAGTCAGAAAGGAATGTGTGGTGCATCAAGCCCCATCCAGCTTCTATGATCAATCTGGGAACACCTCATGGTGTGATCTCAAGTGTGATCATGAGGATGGACCGGGGCTGCAGCAGCTCTGTTTCGCCTCCCAGGCTGGAAGTCAGTGACCTCCTGTATCCCAAAGGCAGCTCCTGTCTTATCAGGAGCAGAGGGACCATGTTCCACTCCTGGGCAGGGACCCAGGGCAAGGTCACCCCACAAACTCAGGGCCCAGCAGCCACTGCCAAGGCACATATCCTTGCATTTTCAGCTCTCAGTTCTTGAGAACTTGGGGAAATCTGACCATTTTGGTCCTCCAAAAGGTGCTGGAAAACCCCAGCCTCAGTGTGGGGGTTGTTTGGAAAATTCAGGCTTTGTGCTGAAGATGCCAACATGTTAGTTTCCCTCCATTGCCCATGTCTCTGTGTAGGCTGCAGAAATAAAGCAAGTGTTTAACATGCAGGCATTTAACCCTTTCAGGATTCCAGTTTATTCATAGCATTAACTAACATAAAGGATTGTCCCGTGCATTTTGACAGCTACTGTTTTAAAGTTCTTATCATAGTTATTTTTTCCTTTTATCGCAGGTTTTGTATTGTGTGGTGAAGATTTGTCTCTATCCTTGCCTAGTTTATCTATAATTCAGGACGTTTTTACACTTAGGTTATAATTGACTTTTCCATGCTGCAGCAACTCAAACAATAACTATTAATATTCAGCAGTCTATAGTGATAAAGATTTCCATTTACCTTCTTTTACTTAACCATGTGAATATACGACATCCTATCTCACATGGGTAATATTGAATTCATTCATATTTACTCTCCATTTTGCTGTATAACAATATTGAAAGAGTGAGCACTGTGGTTTTGGGGACATCTGACTCCCACTCTCAGCGGGCCAGCCCTGCTTCCATAGAGGAAGATACCTGCAGGTCCTGGTGAGGCTGTGATGCTGCCTGGCCATTACTCCTCAGGTCTTCCCAGGGCTGAGGAAGAAGGTGGAGCAGAGCACAAAGCACAGTACCTCAGCCTTCCTCCCCTCAGGAGCAGGACCCAGGTCCTGATAAGGACGCTGCATTTGCACCCGAGAAGCAATTGCCTCAAAAACCCAAAAATGGTGTTAGAGGGCTGTGAGCTGAAAACAGGGAAAATGCCTTGGTACCCTGGCCCAGGTATCCCTCATGGTGTGGGGTAATGCCATAGATGGATGGGTGTGCAGGGTGGGTTGATGGTGGAAGGAGACAGGAGATGGGCTGGGAAGGCAGAATGGTTCGTACTTTAAGGGGATTATGCAGCAACACAGAACCAGGAGTCCCCTGCCCTGGGGGTTACAGCGTGACCTCACACAGGGCTGGTGAGAGAGACTGAGGACACACCAGGCTGATCTCCCATCCCTTTTTCTCCTGTAAAATGCATGGTGGTGGCAAGTTTGGCAGGGAGGCTCTGAAGCAGCCAAGGCTCTGACCCACCACCGTCACCACCAGCACTGTCTCTGCCTCGGGGGCTTTATTCTGCTGCACAGCCTCTTCCTGTGGTGCAAAGACACCCCGTGCCTGGGGGCTGCTGGGACCAGTGCCAGGCTGGAGAAGCAGCCAGGAAGGAAACCAGTAGGAAACCCCAAACTCACTCACCCTGATGCTGGGCAGCAGCAGATGAGCTGGCTCTCAGCAGAGAGGACGGAGTGGTGGGAGGGCGAGCTGTCCCTTGTTGCTGGGGCTTGAGGATGGAGCCGTGTGCATTTCCTTTCCATTGCCCCTCGAGGGCTGCATGCCTCTCTCCCAGCCATGTGGGGTCCTGTGTGGCACCCCCACTGCAGGGGCTGGCACCACCCCTCTGGCCAGGCTCCTGGCACAGAGCTGGCACTGCCACCATGGGAAGCACTGTACGGGGAGGGTGCCCTCTCCTCTGTTCATCTGTTTAGCAGAAGGTGGAGCAGGAACCGGCTGCAAAGCCAGCAGCAGGCAAGGTATTAACTGCAGCTGTGTCGAGCTGTTGTGACTGAGCTCTTCCTTGTAATTATGAAAAATGTCCTGCACAGGGGAGAAGTGGCAGAGTTGCTCCCCCCTGCTTGGAGAGAATGACTTTCCCAGGCAGCTTTCCTCCAAAGAAGAGGGGCTCTTCATTCTCTCTGCCCCAGCCACCCACGGAGCAGCACTGTTCCCTCCGGTGCTGTTGGTGAGCTGTTCTGTGCTTCACGGCTGGTTAAGGGCTAGTGGGGTTAAACGGATAGTGCATTAATCTCGGCCCCTCCGAGGTCAGAGCCGAGGGACACACATGCTGCTGGTGATTTATGGGCAGCCTGGGCCCGTGCCCCTCCCTGGGGCCGCTGCCAGAGCTGCCCAGCACGGTGGGCACTTGCCAGGCCTGGCAGGAGGGGCAGCGGGCCCGTGAGCTGTTCTGGCTGTGGCCAGTGCTGCTTCCACCCTGGCCTCAGCCCAGGGCATAACTCACCTTGCAGAGACGCCTCAGGAGCAGCACTCCCCGTGACGAAGCTCACAGCCCAGCCACCTCCCCTGCCCTCCCTGCCTCAGTTTCCCCAGCATTAGAAGAGTCAGAGCCTCTCCAGCCTCGCAGGACCCAATGCCCATCACACCCTGTGCAATGCCCAACCCAGGCTGAGGGGGGGCTCTGTGTCAGCAGAGCAGCTGTCCCCGGTGTGCAGCAGGTGAGATGGATGCAGGCAGCACTCTGGGGACACGGCAGCCGCTGGGAGCCGGGGGCTGGCCCTGCGGCACGTGCGGAGATGGGATTCCCTCTTCTTTCATGTTCCTCTTGGCCTCTGATCAGAAGTGCACGCTATCTGCCTGCTATTAGCCTGCCTGCTGCTCTCTGCCCCGGGAGCAATCACAGGGTGAATGAATAAACACAACAGCATTTAGTGAGATCTGAAAGGAGATGTGATGATAATTTCTTCCCTGCAAATTGTAGAGGCTCATGTTTTCATCGTGCTGAAGGCAATTAGAGCAGAGCGGAGCGGAGCTGGCAAGACGAGGGACAACGCTGGAGAGGCTGAGACTATGGAGCCGTAATAACAATTTAGATTCTATTTAGATACAAGTGGCTACAAGTTGAGTCTCAATATTGAATCAATCGACACAGACAAATGATTTAATATGGAGGTTTTCGCAGGAGAGGGACCAGCCTTTTAGAGGCACCCAGGTGGGATGGGCATCAGGGGCAGATACTCAGCTTGTGGCAGCATAGAGGGGAGACAGAAAGAGGTGATCCTGTGGGGAACAAATGCCCTTTCTCGCAGCTTTTGGCACTCTGGAATGGCTTATGCTCGGCATCGATTGAGGAGGTATTTTTAGAGGCAGTCTGGTATTTGTTAACCTTCTTGTGCAGAGTGGAGCTCGCTTCTCAAAAGCATGTGTGCGCGCACGCGTGCGGGAGGCAGGAGAGATCCCGCCAGAGATAAAACCTAAGTAGCCAGCCCCAGCCAAAGGCCAGGCACAGCTGTATAAATACGAGGTGGCCCCCCTCACCCCCCACCTCCTCACAGTCAGTGGGGCTGGTGACACTGGAGAATGCTTTGCTGTCATTAGTTAATTGAGCTGCCGATGTTAAGAAAAGGTTATGTATTTCTCCTGGTAGTTTTTCTTTGTAAAACTCTGACAGGGATCTCTTGCAATAGCAGTGGTAATGTCCCAGCTGGGGAGTCCGAGCAAATCTTCCCTGTGGTGAGGATTTTTTTTCTTTTCTTTCCCTTCTTTTCATATTTTCCCTCCCATACGGAGGTTGCTCTGTGGAGGAGCAGAGAACCCCAAGCCGCCCTGTGCCCCTGCCTCCTGTAAGTGATACCCCTCTCTGCCACCCCATGCAGGGTCTCCGAGCCAGCCTGGGGACCACCGGCAGCGTGGGCCCTCCACCCCCTTACCTGCTTCAGGAAACAGCCCAGGGATCCATGCACAGTGTCTGTTGTCCCCTTGCCACCAGGCACAGAGTACTCGAGGGAGAAAGAGGATTGGATCCTGTCTCTGGCACTGGAAGCACTGCAGAAGCACTGCAGTTTGCTCCTATGGAATCTGAGAGCCTTCACCAAATTGGACCCATGTGCATGGTGCTGTCAGAGGAGTCCCTGAGCAACCACAGCTTGGCTGATGTCATGAAACTCATTTCCCTGCAAGTGTTTTTAATGCCCATCTCTTGAGACCAAGTGCCAGGGAGCTGGGAGACAGTCTCCTTCCTCTGCCTTGGCTCCAAGTTGTTCTGCTGGGACATTTGCCCAGATGGAGATGGATCTCAGCTGGGATAGCTGGGAGCAATGAGGCAGGCTTGGGTTGGGTATGGGAGGGAAATGGGAATACAGGGTCCTGGGAGCTGCAGCAGGTCAGGCTCAAGCTGCCTTTGTTTGCTGCTGCAACCTCCAGCAGGTGAGAGGATGCCTTTGCTGGATCCACACTGAAGGTGCATCTCGCATTCGTGCTTAATGATCACTCGAACCCTGTGCTTGTGAAGCACCGCCCAGCTGTTCAGCTCTTCCTGGGGACAGCAGGACCGGCTTTTGTGATGATTCACCTTCCAGCTGCCGTCCCGCAGCAGCTCCCAGGCCTTCACATCCACATGAAACAGAGAGCTGCCATTATCCACCCCCGGAGCAGCGAGGTGGAGGAGCAGGCTGGGCGAGCTCCTGGCTGGGGTGGCTTCACCCACGGTGAGAGCAGCTCCAGCCATGAAGTGCAGCATGGCCCCGGGGCCGGCTGCCATGGCCATCCCCACCCCTCGCAGCAGGAGCATCCGCCCCCGTCCCGCCAGGACCCACCGCTCCTCACCGAGGGGATGAGCCCTCCCGCACGGACCGAGACGGGAGTGACAGGGCAGGGCAAGGCAATGTGGAAGCCCTGAGCAAGCAGGATTTCACCTGCACTTCTGCCGTGAGGACCTTACACCACATCTTGCTACAGCTTTTGCTCAAACAGCTGTCTTCAACTTCCTTTAGGTTTCCACTGAATCTGCCTAAGCCTCAGTGCTTTTATTCCTCAAAACATCTCCGTTCAGTACCCTCAGTTCCTGAACCAGGTGATGACTTGGCAGTGGATCTGCCAGTCAGACAAACCTGCACCTGCCTAACAGCTGGCAGTGCCCACCTGTGGCAAGCTCAGCTCAACCAGAACAACCTGCCCCTGTCCTTGCAGCTACCCTGGCCAAGCAGCAGAGCCTGCTGCCACGGAGCCTTTCAAAATACTTGCCGTAAACCCAGTACTAGGTGGAGGGAAAGCCGTAGGAAGCATCCAGATGAAACACGGGGATGATGCACTGCTGTGCTCCTGCACACCTCCCTGGCATTGGGTCTCCACAGGATGAAATGTGACCCAGGCAGTCGTCGGGGCAACACTGCCAGGGTCAGAGCCCAGCCCAGCAGTGGCTGTGTCCATGGAGGAGGTCACTGACCCCAGCTTCCCACTACTGCCTGTGGTGAAGAGGTCACCACGGCCCCCCCTGCCAGCACAGTGGTCGCTGGCTGATCCTTAATTAATCCCAGGCAAAATTAATCAGTTGACATCCGACAGCTGAAGAGCGGATGGCAAAGAGTGGATGGCAACTGCTCTGGGGCCGTGCCTCCTCTGAGCAGCAGCACTGGACCCTTCTGAGCATCTCTGGCCCCAGTTCTGGGAGATACAATCAAGATTTCCTGGAACTGTGTCTGACAGTCTTCATTCCCAGTAGAAGGATGCTTTCCCACTGCTGCAAAGCAAAACAGTTCTGGGACCACAGCAGCAGCTATTTCAATGGCAGCACTGCCTTCCCCTCATCATAGAGATGACCATGCCTTCTCATTTCCCACTGCCTCACTCCTTCCTCCTGTCCCAAGTCTTTAATCTTTCCCCCACAGGCTCTGCCAGTTTGGATTTCTAATCACGGCCAGTGCATGCTGGAATTAATGATCTGATCCAATCGACATCCAGGAATCCATAACGAGACTCTGCTTTAGATTAATCAGTCATTAGGCCAAAATGCCAACACAGTGCCTGAAAACTATTTGTCTTTCCTGCCGCTCTTTCTTTTTATTTCTTTCATTTTAAATTACTCCAAAGGGCTCAGCTCTTCCCCTTTTCCTTCTCAGGGGAGGGAGCAGCTTACCTGTTGCAAGCACCAGCCCCGGGGTCCTGACCCTCTCCTGTCCCTTACATACAGCCTTGGATGCTCTGGCTCTGCTTCCCTGCAGATTAGCTAATTTGGCACATAAAAAGACGAAAGTCAATCCTGACCTTAAATGCAACGACAGGGATTGTTTAGGAAGCAGACACACACCTTGCTGGTACAAGAGCTGCCAGCGTGTGCCAAGGCTCCTGCTCCAGCCCTCAGCCATGCTTTGGCAGTCCCCAAAATGTGGGGGATGCTGGACAGCCGGGGGTCCGTGGGGTTCCCACCCGCAGGGATGGTGGCAGTACTGGCCGGGCTGGGGTGTGGGGCACACACGGTGGGTGCTGCTTCGGAGGCAAGAGGGAGAGCAGCAGGGCTCCAGTTTTGGTGACCTCATTCCTGCAAAGGATATTGGAATACAGTAACAAGAGCAGAAACGGGCTGAGATACGTGGCAGGGCTGAGCCCCAAGACCTGCTTACCGTGAGAAATTTAAGGATCCCAATCAGTTGATCAAAGGAGAGGAGACCTGAGCTGCACCAGGGAAAGATATCTGATAGCAGAGGCTTCTCCAGCTCAGCAGGTAAAGCAGGATGCCACAGCTGGAGGTTTCAAAGGAGGGGAAAAAAATTGAATTCAGGCACAAATATTTGTTTGGGAGAGGAATTATCTGCTGCAGCAAGGGAATGCTGCAGGTCCTTCAGGTACAGGGTCCGTAAATCTTTGGGTGTCACTCAGATGCTGAGGTCTAATTTCTTCCACACACTAAAGGAACTGATGGGGTGTTTCCTTTGCCACGTGCAATGCAGTGCTAATGCCTGTGGCCTCTGCTGGCTCTGAGACATGAATAAAACAAAAGCAGTTCCCAGCTCCTTCACGCTCATCTCTTTGGAGATGGAGGGGGCAGGAACAGGGTTTGCCGTGCGTTTTCATGGCTCAGCCTCATTGTATCCCCATCCCAGCACCCTCCTGCCAGAGAGATGGGTAAATCTGAAAAGTACCAGGGTTAGGCTTTATCCCACTGGAGTCATTTCTGAAACATGACATTTTCAGCCAGACCTGCACCTTTCCCTGGGGAGCTGCCAGTGAACCTCACTTAGCTTACAGGGAATAGGTGCTGATCTGTCAAAGGTTGCCAGGAGTGCTGTGGTGGGCTGGGAGGGTGCAGGGGTCACACCAGGGAGAAAGCCCGGCTGTGCCCAGCATCCTGGGAGAGCAGCAGGAAAGCAGAGGGAGTGTGCAGCCTGTTCTGGGCCCCTGTCACCAGCTTAATTACCTGATGCTGAGCATGGCTTAGCACTGCTTCTCCTCAGCTGCTTTACAAAGCCGAGTTTTCTGCTCTGCAAGGTCTAAGCATCCTTCAGGAGCGGGGCCACAGGCAGGGATGTGGGTGGGCACTCTCTCCCCAGGAGCCCTGGTGCTTCCCAGGGTGTTCTGTGTTCAGCACCACGGTGAGGCATTGCCAGGACAGAGCCTTTGCCCCAGAGCTGGCAGCTGAGAGTGTCACAGACACCCTCGAGGGTGCAGGACAGCCATGGGGCTGGGCCCCCTCCGGAGGCAGCAGACACGCCCTGGCCACCTGTAATTATGTGAGGAGGGGAAATGGGGATGTAAAAGGCATAAACAACATCACCTCTGCAAGGCTTACCTCCCACTCCATACTTCTTCCATGGAATACCCCCTCCATCACCCCTGGGAGCCAGCCAGGCTGCAGAGAGGTAACCCCCAGAGCTGCCCTGTGCCCCTCAGTCAGCAAAGCCCCACTTTGCAGCATCAGCCCTGGCTGCCAGCCTGTATTTCCAGCCTCAGCAGTGAAGGCTGGCAGCCGGGGATGCCCCACTGCGTTGGTCGCCCTGGGGGCCCGGCCCTTCCCTCCGGCTGCTCCGAGGGGGACGAGGGAACGAAAGGTGCCTGGAGCTTATTCAGTCTTCTCACTGGAGGAGGGGAGTTTATTGGAAAACACCTGGAATCTATTAGGCCTGGAATATGGAGTCAAGGTTTTGCCGCCTGCAGGCAGCCCAAGTATAAATAGCGGCAAAGGGTTTGTTTTGACTACTTTAAATTGTGCAGGTTTCGTGCCCTGAGAATTGGGAGTTTGAAGCTGCTCCTAACGTAATAATCCACCCGCTTCCCCCTCCTACCCCAGTGGCCAGGAATCTGCACCTTGTTCTCTTCTCCTTCTCATTCCTCTCTTTGTTTGACTATTTTCCCTATTTCCCATCTGTTTATCACAAACCTCCCTCTTCCTGGAGCCTTCGTGAGTCTCCAAGGAGGGGAGAGTTGGAAATGTTGTTGCACGCAGGGAAGTGGAGGGGAAAGCTTGTAGCTCTACAATGAAAACCAGAGATGGGGGGTGGGGGGGGATAAAGGAAACAAAACCAAATGCCAAAACACTGGGACAGACCCTCTGTGTGACAGGGTGACCCACCAGTGATGGGGGACAGGTTTCCCCCCAGGTGATGATATCAGCCTTGCCTCTGCATCCTGGCTGGGAACAGAGCAGGAAGGTTTGGTGAGGAGCCGCTGCCCCACCACAGCCAACATCCTCTCCCCTTCCCAGGGCTGCAGCAGCGTTGTTCCTGCTAATGCCATAGTAATAGAGTGGTATGAGGCTCCTAATGGAAATGCTACATCACTGCCAGCACAGAGTCCTCAGTCCCAGTGCTAATGATTATTGCTACTGTTTCGTGCCGATGCCACCACGCTGATGTGTCTGGCAGTTCCAGGCAGAGACTGATGCAGCCTCCACTCGAAGGAGTTGCTGTTCCAAATTAGACCATATATCTGTGAAGAAAAGGAGGAAGGGAGCTCTGAGGGCTGCAGGCTCACGGAGGAGAGGATGGCTGTCGTCATCACTACTGCATGGAGCAAAGGGAAAACATGGCCAGCAAGGTTCCCCAAGCTGCTCCAGCCTCCTCCTGGCACAATGTCTCCTCAGCAACACCGTGCTTCCTGCCCAAAGTCGGCCCTCACATCCTGCTCTTGGCCTAGTGCCTGGCTGAATTGCTCTCAAAACATTTTGGCATCACCTGGTGCAAACAGGGCAGCACAGGAGACAGCGCACCAGGGCATTGTCACAACAGCACCCATCCAGTGTGACAGCCACGTGAGCGGAGCCTGTTCTGAGCACACCATGGTGGGGCTCCTGAGACCCTGGAGCTGAACCATGGCCTCTGACCTCCGAGGAGAAGCGCCCTGAGGGCTGGGGGTTGCCGCACACGACGGGTGGCAGCTCTTCCCCTGGCTTCAGAGCCATCTGTGCTGTAGACCTGAAAGTCAAACCCTGCTGACAAGCCATCTGGGGTGTCCAAACGACTGCACATGGTGCAATTTATTTTCCTACTTTTCCTTTTAATCATTGGTTTATTTCGTTCATCTGGTGAAAAAACAGCCTTGAAAACCAAGGGTTTGTGTCCAGGAAAGAGCTTACAGTGGCCAGGGTGACTGGGTGCACCATAAGCGCAGGTGTTGGCTTCTCAGCACCTCCTCACATGTGGCCAGCGGCTGAAGTCACGCCTGGGGGCTCTGGGGCCCATCCAGGAGCCCCAGCTGGGAGCCCAGTGTGGGGACTGGGGTCAGGCTGCCTGCAGACAATAACAAAATGCTAATCCACAGGAATAACAGTGGCCACAAACCACCCAGAAGCATCGTGGTGCTGTGCATGCCTGTGCAGGGGGACAGGGAGCACCACCAGATCAACCAGTGTTGCCGTGGAGATGGAAACTGGGGACTGTCACTTCAAAACATCCCGCCACGAGGCTCAGGCTTGCTGGGGAATTTTCCCAGGCTTGGTTTACCCCTTGTACATATTTCTGTTCTTCATGCTCTTTGTCCTAATCTCATTTAAGAAACAGATTTGGAAGAATGAGGTTGGATAGGAGCAGGGAGCTGGAAGATGCTCACGTTCCCGCTCAGTCTGTGAGCAGCCGTGCCCATCACTGGGGACGTGACTGTGCCCCGGGCACAGCATGTCCTGCTGCTGGGGCTGTCCCAGCTGGTGTTTGCCTGCAGCCATCCCATGGGTTGGCCTTGAGCTACTGGCGCAGGGCTTCAGTGGTAGGCAAGGCTCAATAGCATCCTTCCCTGAGGCGCTGTGATCAAGGACGACGCTGTAGCTTTGTACCAGGAAAGCCCGTGGAGCCCAGACAAACTCAAGCCACGGGTTATCCCTTCCACCCTGCCAGAGCTCTGGCTTCACTCTACAGCTTCCCAAGCTGGCAGTGCTCCCAGCATCCCAGCCCCTCGCACAAACTCCCATGGCATGCGCAGATGGTTGCAGTGTAGGAGAGCACCTCCCCTCGCCCCTTTGTGCTGCCCAGCACCCGGAATCTCTCCACCACCCACCCACGAGCACCCCGGGATGCCCTGGAGCAGCGGAACTCCCCGGACAGGGCGGCTCTGGGGGTCAGTCCCTTATCTCTGGAGCAGTCTCTGCCACTCACACCCGAGCTGAGCATCACGAGGCAGCCCTGCCGTGACCGGGACATCGTGGGGAGGGGGACATTGCAGGCTGGGGTCCTGCACCCACCGTGACTGCGCACATGCTCAATCTTGTCTCCTTTTTGGTGGAATTAGAGTGACACAATTACAGCATCTCGTTAGAAGGCATTATTTCCTCCAAAGGAAGCGTGGGGCCGGCCGCGGGGAGCTGGCAGCTCGGCGTTTCGCACATCATTATGTTCCCCTCACAGCTTTGAAGTCGGAGAGCCGAGGCAGCTCTGATTCCCTCGGCGGACTCCCGCTCGCCTGGGCGGAGGCGGTGGCAGGAGGGCCCCGGGGAAGTCGTGTGGCACCCGCGAGTTTCTTCTTGTCCTGGGTCCTCATCTTGCGAGCACCTCCTGAAGCCATCACCACATGGTTTGGCACCCCAGCGGGTGACCACTCCCCAGGTCTGCAGGGATGCAGACATCTCCACCCACTCCTCAAATGCATCCCTTTTCCAGGCACCTGGACAGGCCTCCTTGACATGCCACCAGCTTGTGCAGAAGATAAACAAGCCTCCAAAATCCCTGATGCCTCCCTGTGCTTCATCCCTGGGAGCACTGGTGTGCTCTCCCCAGAGTGGCAGGCTGGGCTGGGTGCGCAGGGGGACCAGAGCTCCTTTGATGCCGCGGGTTTATTTACAAACGATGTGTGATATCCTGTTCCTCTGGGCGCAGCGGGAATCGAGCAGCAGAGGCTGCAGGTTTGCTCAGCCTGCCAGGCCTCTCCAGGCAGTGCTGAACCCAAACGCTCCTTCACCTTTCCTTCTTCTCAGGATTTATTCCACCCCTTTTCCGATCTTCCTCTGCCTTTGCTGCTTCTCCTTTTCTTTTTCCAGTGTGACTTACTGCTCTGTGCTGGCAGCATGAATCCTTTTATCCCTCCGTGCCCACGCAGCGGGGCTGGAGGAAGCTGCCTGGGCAGATGGGTCATCTCCAAGGTTAAGCAGCATCTCGGCGTCGCTCCCAGGCACCACTTGCCTCCATCCTCGCTCTAAGGTTGGAGGATCTGCCAGCGTGGTTGGCTCTGTCCCGACTGCAGGGATTTCACCAATCTTTCCTTTTAATAGGACTGGGGGAAAAAAACCAAACCGAACTGAAACAAAATGTTGTTTTCACACCTCTTTAACCAGCCGGCTCATCCTTTCTGCTAGGCACAGGCTGCGGGTTGCCCTCCCCGCGGCATTCCCGTCTGGCGTGGCTCCCTTGCACCCGCGGTGACCGGCAGAGCTGCCAGCAGCAGGCGGCAGGGTCAGAGCAAGGAGGCAGCAGCGCACCACGGCAGCACAGCATAGCAGGGTGAGCAGCTCTGTCCTGGGGTGCCCCGAGGGTCCCACCCCTCCGCAGGGACCCTCAGCAGGTTCCTTGAAGCGGCTCCAGCGCTGGCGGACCCTTGTGGGTTTCCACCAGCCACCGCGCCTGAGCCGCCGCTGCCAAATGTTCGGGGGAGAGGAGCCAAGTCAGGCAGTCAGGAGATAAATCTGAGCTCTCTCTGGCTGCACTGGGACTTTGCTCAGGATTAATTGGAGGCAGCGGTTCTCCTCCTGCTCCTCTCCCCCCCACAGGGCCGGGGCAGCCGAGCTGGCAGCCCGGGCTGGCCCAGCTCCTCACGGGAAGCTGCTGACATGTTTTCAGCATGAGGAAGGTGCGTGTGTGTTTGAGCTCAGGCACAATCACTTGTGGAGGTGGGAGGAGGCGAGGGATGTGCTAAACTATGAATGAGAGCAGATCGGAGACGTTCTCTGCAACCCTGACAGACTCTCTCCCTGAAATATTTAGAGGCGCTTGCAAGATGTTTTTAGATCTGGCTGCTCAAGGGATTGTGGTTTTTTTCCTGAACAAAAGCCTGGCGTCCACCTGAAGTTAAAGCTAATCTAAACAATAGGGAAAAATAAACACCGGGATGTAAAAGACGGACGACAGCCCCAGCAATAAAAAAGCTGGAGTGAAAAAGGAGAGTGGGAATTGCCAGCGGCTGGTTTATTAGCCACACCACACCAAAAACATCTGACGCACCATACAAGATGCAAAACACAGCCTTAGTGCAGCAGGATAAGGCACAGGGAGATGTCAGTGCTTGTCATCCCAGAGCACTGCAACCCTGCTCCTCGCAGCCTGAATTAATCAGTCTGCCAGGAGCAGCCTGGCTTTGACCTCTGGCCTCCCCTCTGCCCTCTCCAGCAGCCGAGAATCTGGGAGTTAAACACAATTTAAGCACTACCTCTTCCCAAATGCAAAGCCTGGGCTAACTGGAACCATTCCAAGCCTTTGGCAATGCCCCCCTGCAAATGCTGACCAAAGGCTTCAGTGCTGAGGGTGCCAGCACGGATCCAGCAGTGGGTGCAGCCCGTGGCTGCCCAGCATCCTCCTCCAGCGTGTTATGGCGAGGATGTAATTTCTAAAATAACACGTTACTCTTGCTTAATTATCCCACTTTATAGAAGTCACTTCCGGCGCCAAGCTCCAGTTATGAGATGCATTTCTGAGCTGTTGTCTGGGTGCCAGGAAAGAAGAAAAAGAGAGAGTCAGAGTTATGATTGTTATTGGAGTGTTTTATTTTGGTTTTTAGATGTCTGGATTTCTGTTATAAAATGTATGAACTGCAAAGGAACTGAAATCTTTATGCTCACAATATTAGTTTCTCATTTCTAGACTGAAATGCTTATGGCTCTCCTTAATTCTCTTGGAAATATTCAGTGTGTTTATTTTTTTTCCCCAATCTATTTATGCAACTTCCTCTGGAAGCTCAATTTTTAGTTAATTAACTTTTTTGTGCAGAAATTCCATAGCTTGGTTTCTTTATTAATAAACCTGGCATTTCCAGTTAAGACCATAGATGCGCCTCTGCTAAATTCCCTCGGTTTCCACCAGCTCAAATAGATTGCTTGAAGGGTTTTGGCTTTCCTCTGAGCAGACCCAGCCCAGATACAGCTTCAAGGAGTGTCCAGCATCCTCCAGGATGTGCAAGTCCCCAGTGGTCCAGTGTGATTAGAGTTAGCATAGCTGTGGGGGCAGCAGGCAGGAGGAGTGGGTGCCATTGGGTGGTGGTGATTTTGGCAGCACCAAAACCTGCTCAGACAGGAATATGGGGGTCAAAGGATGCTGGGAACAGAGCCAGCAGGCTGAGGTCTCTCCCACATTCATCTCTGTGGATGCAGCATGAGGCAGAGAGGGAAAAAGGGATGCTTGGAGAATGCAGCTTGCCCCAGGTCCTCCTCCCGAATGGCATCGCTGAGTCAGCCAGGCTCTCTCCACCTCCTTCTACTTTGCACGTCCCTGTAAGTGTCTAACACCTTTTCACTGTAATGTCATCTGAAGATTTAATTAAGGTGCTGTTTGTTCCCTCTCTCAGATAATTAATTGAAGGTGTTAGATAAAACCAGGCCTAACACCAATCCTTGCTGGGTCTGAACAGCACCTTTCAGCTCAAGATATTATGGTTCCCTTTTGTTTCAGATCCTTCTGCTTGTTCTCAGCCCTGTGAAAAGGCTTATATCCAAACCAATTTGAATTAATTTTTCAAGCAAGATACCACAAGACTGAGATACTATTAAAGGCTTTGCTAGAAATCAGGGTTCATTAGAACACACCCGGCTGCCGTTCCCTCCCCTGCACATTCTACCCTTCAATAAAAAGACAAAAGACAAAAAGCGTTTTACCTGCCAGGGCTTTGGTGTTTAAGCCAAAGGACGTGCGTGGCTGTAGGGAAACTGATCCCTCACATGCCACAGCAATGAGAAGGCTTTTGGTGGTGACCTTGTATGTCCTCAGCAGTGCTGAGCCTGGCACAGCCCAGAGCTGGTCCTGGCAGTGGAGTGATGTCCAGTGATGTGGGGATGTGGGGATTTGGGGACGTGGTGATGTGGGGATGCTGGCATTGCCTTGGGCAGTGAAAACCCAGCCTCCGTGCGTGCTGCCCTGTTCCCATCACCCATGGCTGCAGCCAAGGCTGGGACTCAAATTTTGACACTTTTCAACTTTATTGCACAGGCTCCTCCAAGGTGACACAGACATCGCATGAAATCACCAGCAGTCCCCTGGCCCCCCTGCACTTCTCCTTTCTTTTCACCAGCTAGTCCCAGAGATCAGGGCCATCCAAACCTGACCAGTTACACCAACAATGCTGGGCTCTGGGAACATGTCTGTGAGGGCAGGCAGTCCTCTGTGCATGGTCAAGGGATTTCTCCTTGGAGATGTTAGGAGAGCCCAGTGCAGCCACGGCATCAAGCACTTCCCTCCGCTCAGCACCGTTTCCTTTCTCTTCAAGTCAATGTCTCTCTCCCACACTGGAAAGGACCTTTAAAAATGATCAAAGGAGCCAGAAAGCTTTTGCAATTTCCCTTTTAAATTGAATTTTATAAAGCAAGAGGAACCCCACACTTGTTATTTAAAAAGAGGGCCCTATCAGCAAAGAGAATTTTGTAATGAGTCAATTTGAGCATGTTCTTGCTGACTGCCCAGGTGCCTTTACCCTCACCTCAGTGTGAGATTTTTAGTGCAATTAGTAGAAAGTGTTCAACAGAAAATGTACTTGCAGCACAGGGCCCCCTGCTTTGCTGCACTGCCTGTGCCTTGCAGCCCACGTGGGAAGATGGGCGATGTCTGAGGGGGTTTGGTCCCTATTTTTTGCCTCTCTGTACCAAGATGAGGTTCAGAGCATCAGCAGAGTGCTGGGCTGTGCTGCTCCAGCACCTGCAAAGAGTGGCAGCACACAGGGCAGAGTGGGGCTGGGAGAGGGTGCCTGGTCTGTCCTGATAACTGGGAGGGAGCAGCTTGGAAGACCCGTGTCTGAGGTCACTTTCAATTCTAACACCTGGCAGAGCTGACAGCAAAATGACAAAAATCCCTATTTTCGGTGCTGGTGTATTCCAGCTGTGCCCACAGCCTGACTCTGCTGTCAGAGAAAATGCAAACCACCCTTCCCAGCTCCCCAGACCACTGCCAGGAGGCCCGGGGTATTTTCCCATCCCAGCTTATGTCACTCGCACGTTGCATTTAAATGGAACCTTTTCTGTCTCCTTAACAAGAATGGCACCGCTTTGCTTATTGCCTATTAACTTGAGAGGTGAACACATCGGCTGGCAGAATCAGAAACATTTACCATGAAAAAGAAAAGCTGAAATCCCATTTTCTTCACGCAGCTCAGTGGGAAACAGCCTGTCAGGGCCAGAGAGGGCTGCGAGTAGCTGCATTCCTTAGGCATCTCCTCCACAGACAGCACTTCCCAGCCATACTGGAGGCTCCCACTGAAGGCACCCCAGGAAGGACAAGCACCTCAAAGTGCCAGAGCTGAGGGACAAAGGGATAAATTGCTGTATATCTTCCCAGTTTCTCCCTTCCATCCACTGGTACCCCCAACCATGCATCCCCCCTCTTCTGAGGACAACGGCACCGCACAGGCAAAGCTGGAGAAGGTCACACAACTGTCCAGGGACAACAACACGGGGGACTTCTGTTCCCTTCCCTCTTCTCCAATCACAGCCCGTTAGTTCTGGGGATTTGGGTTTCCATTAGTGCCTGTTTGGTGGCCTTTCTCCTTTACACTGGCATTTCCACGGCTGCTTAACTTCAGTGCATTTCATTAGCACAGAGGTTTCTGTCGATATTAGAAAGTCACTGTAATCATCAGGGGGATTTGCATGGCTGTTAGCCCAGGAGCTTCACTGTTTGCAAGTATTTTCAGCAGCATTTCTGCAGAAAAAGGTGCCTTTGACATGCACCCTGTTGGCAGGCACTCCACACCCCTGTGTCCTACTCTGCACTTTGCTCCCAGCAGAGCAAAGGCAATGGTGAAGATGCCAACCTCAGCCAGGAGCTGCACAAGCTCACCAGGATGCCCATCCATACTGGGATATCCTTGGCTCCTGAAATGCTTCTGGGATGCCCAGCAGGATGCCCATGCCCACCTGTACAGACCATGGCAATGATAGCCCCATCACCAAGCAGTGTTGCCCCTTCCCTGCCTTGGAGCACGCAGCCAGGTCATCCTCCCTCTGATCCATCGCTGACACCCATCTCATCTCCCCCAGCACCCATTTGTTCCTCATCCCTGCTTCTCCTGGCTGGTATTTTGTGAGCTGCAGGGGTGGGAGGACAGATGCAGCGGGGTGTGGACATGGCAGGGGCAGGGCGGTGGGACAGTGGAGACGGCCTCCCCTTCCTTTCCACTTCCCTGCTCACTTTGGGGCTGGCCAGCCTTTGGCGGACAGTGCAGCTCTGTTTTGCATCACTGCTTTGAAAAGCCCTTGGAGAGAGCAGTGATTTATGAGAGGTTTCTTGTACAAGGGGAAATAAACCTCTGACCAGACCCAACTGAAATCCACACTGCTTCATTTTCTGTGGAATCAGGATTTTACCCCTATCGGAGGATTTTACTTCTTTCCAAGAAAAACAGCCAGTGACTTTCTCATAAACAGCCATGCTCTCTCCCTTTTCAAAAGGGAAGGGCTCCTCTCCCTGCCGGCCCGCGTGTCCCGCTCCTCACTCCTCCACACCGGAGCCCTGCGGTTCACAAATCACCGCGTTTCCGACCAGTGCCGAAGCGAGAACATCTGCTGGGAAAGTCAACAGTAATTAATTGGCTTTTAACTGGGAGATAGAGAAGCAGGAGAGAAGCACAGCCCCCTTTAATGAGAATAAAAGGTGTTTAAGTTTAGAGGAGTGCAGAGGAGCCCCGGTTACTTTGTAATGTGATAAGGGGCTGGGAATTTAAACCAGAAATGGAGAGACTAAGGGGGAAGGGGGGTTGCGGGTGCTCCGGCAAACTAGAGGAGCCTGGAAGGGAGATGGTGCCGAGGAGCTGCGGTTCCTGGAGCAAAGGGGATCCAGGTGGGAGCAAGAGCAGTCCAGCCCCTGCCTTGCCCCCAGCTGTTGCAGGCGGGGTGCTGAGGGTGCGGGGCTCAGGGGCTGCCGGCAGCCAGGTGATGCTGGAGCAGGACCGGAGGTGGCAGTGAGGGCAGGGCTGATGGAGGGGTGCTAGAGGTGGTGGCAGCAGTGTCAGCATCTCCTGTGAGTGACAGATCCAGCGTGGCTTGTCTGTGTGAGACCGGGTTTGCTGGGACGGTGTGGCTGGGCTGGGGGTGGCTCGGCAGAAACCCCTCGCTGGCTTGGGGAGCTGAGTGTGGGTGCAAGGCATGGGCCTGGAATTTGACTTGGCTGAGCTGGAGAAGAGTCTCTGTGAGCTGCTGGAAGCAGAGACCTTGGCACCGTGGTAAAAATAGCACAGGGAGGGATTGAAGAGGAGGCAGCAAGGGGAATGGAGAAAGAGGTGATGCTGGGAGCAATGGGGCTTGAGGGTGGAGGTGAAAAAAGCCATGGGGGCCTGGGAGGGAGAGGCAGAAACTGCATCCCAGGATTGCTCTGCTTGCTCTGCAGGGGCTGTGGGTAAAACAATGGTAGGAAAAGGGTGCTGAGGCAGTAGCAATTTTGGAGAAAAGCGGGACAGCTCCTTCTGGAAAAAAAAAAATTACCAAAGGCAGCTGCAGGTGTATAATTACAATTATGATATACAAGTGTTAGTGCAATATACCCTCTGCAAAGGCATGGCACTGAAGCTGTGAGGAACAGGCTAGTGTAGGAAGAAACGCAGTTAATTAGTTAAGCAGAGCTCTTTAGGAAGTGTTTCCTCAATTGCTTTTTTCACCCCTTTATTTCCGTAACTACCAAATGGTTTGTTGCTCATCCTTATGGTGAAATCTTTCCTGAGCCTGCCAAGGGAATCTGCTCTGTGTGGAGCAAAAGGAGGAAAACCAAAGAGTTCTGCTGTAGATAGGAATATTCATGCAAAAGATTTTTAATTTCTCTGAAAATCATTATATTTTAATTTTTTTTTTCTAATATTGAACCTTTGAGACTCCTGTGTATTTAAATCATCTCACCATCACCCCATCTCACTTTTCCTGCTGGACTCTGTCCCTGAACAGGAGGGGTGTGAGCTCCTGGCACCCCCAAACCAGCCCTGAGCCCCCAGCACTGCCAGCACTCAGGGCTGCCGTAGCCCTGCCAGGGAAGCAGAGGGAGAGCATTACCCAGCTTCGCACAGGGGAAATGATATAATTGGAGCTGTTTGGATTTAGAAATTAAAATAATTTGAGTTTGCTCGGAAAGGTTCATGCAACGTCAGCTTCCATCAGGCGGATGAGAAGCAGAGGTGCCCCAGGAGTGAGCACTCTGACAGCTCTCCCAAATAACACCCGTTCTGCTGGGACTCCTTTCATTTGCCCTGCCCTGTTTGGGGTGATGGCAGGAGGGAGTTTCCTCCCACGCTGGGGAAATCTTTGTGCCCTTTCCCAGAGTGGAGATGTCATCTTTTTTGTGTGCACATTTAGGCCTGGCCATGCCAGGGGAGAGCCATCATCCCAGCTGCCTGGAGCCAAGGGAGTATCTTTCTTCTGGCCCCAAGAACCACCCTTTCTGCCCCAAAACCTCCAGGCAAGGCAGCAATCAGTGTCTTCCTTGTGCTGCAGAATGCAGCTAAACCTTGCCATGCCACTGGTGATTTTGAGGGACCCCAACCACTTTCAGAGCGCTGAGAGTGCAGGACAGGTTCATTGAGAAATCCCACCTAATCTCCTGTTTCCAGCCTCCTTCTGCTCCAGGGTTGTCTCCCAGCTCTTCCCCTCCACCTACACTGAGGACACCTTCTCCCTGAGGTTCCCTGCATCCTTCCAGGCTCATCACTCGCCCGGTTCCACCTGTGTTTCAAACCTTCCCAGTTCCTGTTGTGTTATTGCTGTTCCCAGGGTGACCTAATTAAGCATCATCTGCAAATGCAATTCCTTTGCCATTTATCTTCTCGATCGTTAACATTCAGCCCAAACAAGACCAAACCTAGGCTGGTTCCTCCACTGGCCACTGCACTGTGTGGATCCTAAGCCAGCCTTGCTTTGTAACCAGTTAGTTCCTCCAGGAATTGTCTACGAGACACAGGATGAAATGCTGTGTGTCCTGCCAGGCTTTATCCACCAGTGCCTGCCCCCAGAGAGGGTGCAAAGCCCTGTAAAATACCAACCAGCTTTGACTGCCCTAGTTTGTCCTTTAATAAACTCATCCTTGGCATTGTTCATGGCTTTGCTCTCCTTTGGGAGCATCAAATGCCTTTGCCTTAATCCCCCATTTTTTGGCATTCCTTGCCTGGCAGATGAAACAAATTTCCTGGCTACTAATTGTCAGTCTCCTCTTCCAGCCTCTTCCTTTTATTTTTCTTTTGAATTTTGTTTGTTTATTTCCTTTCCTGACAGTTCTCACCACCCCCCCAACACACATACCCAGATCCTTCACTGATTTGTTACACCAGCTCAGAATTTGGCCAGCTGCAATTTTATTTTCAGTGCTGGTGGTGAGTTTTAAAGCAGTGGAGGCTCACTAGGTCTGTTAGTGAATTCCCTTAATAATTCAGAATGTGTGTTGCTTGCCCCAGCTGATTTGTGCATGTTGGGTTTGTCAGGGCTTCCCTTACGTGCTTTTTATCAGTAAGTGTATTTACAAGGTCTTCATTAGTTCCTAATTGACCATGCCTCTTCTCTTTAGTTATCGCCTTAAAGTGCAATTTAAAAAAGCAATTCAGCAACAGCCATTTTAAAGCTCTTCATTCCTTCCAGTCCCTTTCTCATTTATTATTATCCTTCTGTCTCTCCAGTGCTTCTTTTCCCCAATGTCTTTAAAAGCCCTTCATATTCCCTGGTACGTTCTGTAAGTTCCCACTTACTCTACTGGTCAGCTGCTATCGCTGTGGCTTCACTCACTTCATGCATCTGCTTCTGGTGCTTCCCAACTCCTCACTGACCACGTTTATTCTGGGACTTCTCAGCCCCAGCCTGCCCCAGAAGGAGGTATTTGGCAGAGGGATTTCTTACTCCATCCGTGGGCATTAGGGAATGAGAACTGGTGCCACCTCTGCCGGCGTCCTGTGCTCCCACCTTGCATCTCCTCCTGGTCCCACTGGCCACAGGGCTGATTCTGGCCCAAGGCATACATTCCCTCCTGCCCCAGCAACTCCTACCCTTTCCCAGCTTTCCTCTCATTTCTGTAATTCACTGCAGCAAATCCTTCTGTCCACCAGCTCCACAGCCAGTGTCACACACTGCGCAAAACCCAGCATCTTTATCTGTGGCTTTTGGGTTTTCCTGTGCTGCTCTCCCTGAACCTCCTTCATCCCCTCCCTCATGCCAGTGCTGTGTCCACTGCCCATCTCTAATTTCCCTCCCCTCCTGCTGCACCATAATTTTACAGGCTGGGGGACTAAAAGTAAAGAAGTATTCCTCTGATTTATTCATGCATTCATAGGCTTTAAGGCCAGGAGAAACTATTAGCTCACTTAGCCCGACCTCCTGCCTATTACAGGCCATTAAACCTCATCCAGTTATCCCTGTACCAAGCTCCATCATTTGTTTGGCTGAAGTGTATCTTTTTGGAAAGGCCCCCAGTCTGGATGTGAAGACAGCTTTATATAATAGTATTTTCTATCCCACCCTTTATATATTCTATAATGTTTTATTTGGGTTTTGAATGCTGCTGCATTATGCATAGACGCATTTCGGGGAATATCTGCAGTGATATTCAGGCATTTTCTGTTCCACTTCAGCTGTGTTCAAACCATTTGTTGTGCACATGAATAGTCCAGGACATGCCCGTGCCAGGCACTGGGAAAGCAGCACTGTCCCCTGCAGCAGGACCCAGCTGTGGCAGGGGCCTCATTGTGCCCTGCACCAGGTTCACTGCCCTACCTTAACCCACCCCAAAGAGTTTGCAAGGTTTCATCGCTTTAACTCTGACTTCCCAGCCCTGGTAAAGAGGAAGACAAGCCTAGTTCTGGTGGAGATCTCCAGGCACCCCATGGCTTAATGTTTTCTTTCTCTTTTCTCTTTGAAAAATGCTCTTTTTTTTTTCCCCCTGTGTTTTGTCTTCTGTGGCTTATGTTCCTTGACATGTTGGCTGGTTTTGATCTTTTTTCTCTTTCTGCATTGCAAAATTGTCAGCTGTGTAACCTAGAAACGGGGCTGGCTGAATGATGCGTTTGCAAATAATGTTTGTTAGAAGTTTATCCCTCTCTAGTTTGTGAATCATGCCTGCCCCAAACCTGGTTTCAGGGGAAGTGCTTGTAAGTTGCTACCAGCCAGATGAAGAAAACAAGGGTTGTTCCCAGTTTCCACATCGATTTCCTCCAGGACTTGGTGCAAATCTCATCATCATCCTCCTCCACAGCACTCCTGCCTTTCCAAGCCAAACACAGATGTCTCCCATTCCCTTTTTCTGGGTTTCTTTTTAGCAGGAGAGCCACAGACTGGCAGGGCTCTCTGCACTGCACCTCTGGAGCCTGAAAGCACAAATTAACATGGGCATCACTCTTCTGCAGGTCACTGATGCCCAAATTTCCTGATCCCGCTGCAGTATCAGCCACTTACAGCACATGCCAGCTGAGCCCTTATCTTAAAATGATCCTTGGGAGCTCAGCACAGAGACGGCATCTTCTTCATTCCCACTACTGGTGTTTGGGGTAGAAGAAACTCCTTTTAGTTTTTCCTTTGGGTTTTCCTTCTGTATCTCAGCTTTTCCCTTGACTCCTTTTCAAGCATTTTCAAAGCCAACAGCTTTGCCATTGCAAGGCCAGTGTGTGCTCTGCAACCTGCCCAGTGCTCCCAGGCAGCTCTCATCTTTCTCCTCTCTCCTCATGGCAGTATCTTGCTGAAAAGCTGCTTCTAGATTTGGGCTGCAGCCCTTGCCCCAGCCATCCCTCTTCCTTCCCCCCATCCACAGAGACAATGGTGGCATTCCTGTCCTCTCCTGTAGGCAGCTCCTCTCCTCTTGCACTTCACACCATCATCAGCCTCTTCCTTGTGCTAGGTATGCAGTCCCAGGTGTTTCTGCCAAATCCAGAGTACTTCTGTGTCCATCCTCATTTAATTAAAACACCAACAAATTCTCCTGGCCACGGTGTTCATCTATCTCATCAGCTGTCCATTTCCTGCAGCCATCTCACAGCTCTCCCTGGCAGTGCAATTAATGTGTCCCTGGGTTGGCTGAGCATTGGAGCTGGCTGGATGATTCTATTTTCTTGCAGCTGGCTCTGGTTTTCCAGAGCAGGCATCCACCTGTGCCCAGCTCTCTGCTTGCTCCTGGTGGCTCAAGCCTCTCTGGTTAGGTCACGAGTTTCTAACTGCAAATAGCATTCCTGTGCCTTTCTTGGGAGGTAGTGGTGAGGACATGCTATGGACGACAGCCAGTGGCACCTTGGCAGAGCTGCTGCCTGTCCTCAACCCTCATCTTTGAGAAAACTCCAATGGAGTTTTCTGGAGGAACGTGGTTTCCTTTTCTGTGCTTCCTCACATCTGCCCATCAGAGCCACACTCCCTGCTATGGGTAAGGGGCAGTAGGCCATTCAGTCCCTCTGGGGCTCTGTAGCCCCCTCACCACTCAGAAATAGCTCTGCCCCTCTCCACATCATCCCCACTTGTCTCTGTGGGTAACACTCGCATCTCAGTCAACACTTCATACTTCAAGTGCTCACCCTTCACTTGTTGGAGCCTGTTAATCTTGGCAATTAGCTGTTGCTCTGATGCAATTTTCATGCAGGCTGTCCCTCTCCCAAATCCCTCTAAGACCCCCTCGGAGCGTGTTCCTGTGCTGCTGCAGCTGCCTCCTTGGCTCCACACCAGCCTTCCCCAGCAGAGCCCGAGCACCGTGGGGAAGCCAGGCATTTATTTAGGTGTTATGTGCTCTTAGACGCCTGCTCCCTGACATTGCATTCTGCAAATCTGACAAGAGCAGTGTGTTGCCCTTCTACCTCTGCCCTCTCATCCTGCTGGGAAGAGGGGAGAGCAGAATGTCTCCTTTCAGTCTGTGCAGCCCGAAGGCCTGATAAAGATTCAGGGTGAGCTATCACTGGAATGAGGAGCAGGGAGAAATCCGAGCTGCATAATTAGGTACTTTGGGAACTGTATCAAAATGCAGCTGACTATAGATTTCTGCACTGTACGTGCTCTCCTGCATTGACTGCTGCTCCTTCTTGCACTAACGCACCGGGAGGGGGTGAGAAGCCCCTTGCCCAGGCCCCTGGAGATGGAGCTCAGCGTGATCCCACGAAAAAGCTGAGCAAGAAGTTGGAGGTGAAGGGCAGGTTGGATGTGGCTTGGAGCCTGGGGTGAGGAAACTTCATATGCTTGCTTTCCAGCATGCTGTGGGCTGTGACTTTGAACCCCGCTCTGTAAATAAGCGGGGTTCATGGAGGGACTGTCCAGTGCCATCATCAATGTCTATTCCTGGCAGGAATAGCCCACAGGACCTAGCTAGTGGCTTAGGTTAAAAATATGTAGTTGCTTAAACTGGTCAAAAATTGCAGAGTGTTTTCCCTCTCAAATCAAGACAAAGTTGAAATATCAAAAATGTTCGCAGAATGGGAACAAAAAAGAGATTAGGAAATGTCAGATTTCACCGCCGACATTTTTGATGGAAATACTTTGACATTTGCAAACTCAAATGTTTAGTTTGTCAAACCAGATGGAAATGTCACACCGAGACAAGTTGAAACATTAATCTGTCTGCTCACGGGAGGCTGCCATCTCCCATGGGACACCCTTCCCAGCTGCCCCCCGGGGTCCCAGGAGCCGTCTGTGCCCTCCAGCAGGGCAGGGCTGGGGTACGTCCCTCTGGATTGAAAGCTCCAGTGTGGCTGGGCAGGCAATAATATCCAAAACCTTGATGGAGGAAGGCCATCCATGGGGATGGGAAGGAAACAGCAGATTTGGTATTAAGATGCTAATCTGAGAGACAGAAAACCACATCCCTCTCACCTGCTTCGATACAGATTTCACCGAGGGTTTGGGCAAGCCAACCCTGCTGTGTCGTGGTTTCCCCTTCTGTAAACTGCAGTAATAACTCTTCCCAGCTTCCTCTGGAGGCTGCAGGCTTAAATCCATTACTGTTGGTGAAGTGCTCGGGTGTCAGTGATGGGGGCTCTGTGAGCACCCTGCAGAGCTGTGCTGGCGATGGCACTACCTGATACACGGTGGAGGGCGGCTGCAAGCCCGGCAGCACTCAATCCTCACTGTGGGAACAGCATTAGAAGTGCAGGAGTGAAACGTGGAGTGAAAGCACACAGTGTACTGGGGACGCAGGAGCATGACTGGACTCGCAGCTCAGGACTGGGTTTGCCTGGGAGAAGGGAGTTCAGGAGCCCTGGCCACCAGCATCCCATGCCCATCAGGGTGCTGGTGTGACCCAGCTGTGAGGGTGGGTGTAATCCTGGTAATCCCAGTGAGAGCTGGGGTTTGCCCATCCCACCCACCACCACCTGAATACTTCTTTTTTTTTTTTTTAAGCTTCCCTTCTACTGGTTGCAGGAAGAGTTTGAGGGGAGAAAAGGCAGAAAGATGTGTTTGAATTAAGAAACACTTCCTGGAAAAGCAATTCACGGAAGCAGCTTTTATTGTATTTTGCTATTGTCTGGCAAAAAAAAAAAAAAATTGCCAGTATTTTTTATCTGCTCTTACATTAATGTGCTAGGCTGAAGGCTGTAGGTGAAACACAACTCATTGTGTGGACAAACCTCTCATCTTCTATTGCTTTGTGGACCAAAACTACAGGGTAAACCAGCAGAACTGTCGCTGCTCTCCTACCCATAGACATACCTCAGGCACTGGCCTCTGTTAGTGATGCCTTCCTGCTGCTGTGTTTTCTTGCCTATAATTATCAAAACCTTTGAACCATTTAAGCCTCCAATTGCTCTTTTGGGCTGGTGACCCCCAGAGCTGCCCTCATCTCGTGAAAGGGCAGCAAAGGCTGTGGCAGAGGCCGTGGGGTGAAGGCAGCCCGTGATGCTCTGTCCATGCTGCTGTGTGGGCTGTCTCGTGGTGGTTATTAATGCCTCTGCTTTGCTTACCCAAGTGCTTAGATGGTTCAATACATTTTCAGACCTGTCCTTACACTATTGTTGGGAAAGATTCATTAGGACTTTGGCTGGAAATTATAGTGACAGAGCTGGGTAATTTATGGCTTTTCTTGAGGGTTGTGCAATTATTCAATAAGTGTCTTTCCTTCCTCTACCTCCCACCAGCCACTTGTTGGAAATAAATATTGAATTTATTTGAGGAAAAGTAACCATTGACAAAGCTGTGAATGGATGGGAAAAACCCAGTGAGGCTCTTTGGGTGTCTTTGCTTACTTTCCCCTGTGAGGCTGAGCACTCCCTCCCCTTCTCCTGGCTGTGTGTGCATTGCTTCCTCGGCACAGTTACCACCAGGTCTTCCCCATCTGCTCCTCACAAGGTCCCTGCTCACCCCAGACTGCCCAGTGGTGTTCAGTTTGTTGCATTTATTTCTTTCTCCCCTCCCCAGCCTGTGATGGGAAGCTCCCCAAAGCCAGTGCTGGGGCTGGAATGCCCAGCTCTCAAAGCAAAGCTCCCACCCAAGCCTGGTGTCTCTAAAGTGTCAAAGCCACTTGTTAGGACCCTGCTGGCATCAGTCCCCCAGCCCTGGGGCCACCCCCTGCCCCCACAGTGTTCCCCTGTTCAGTGACTGATGCCTCTCAATATCTGCATCTCTTTCAAAGGCACCTTAGATCTTTTTCACTTCCAAGCACTCGCTGATGGGACCTGTTAATGCTGACGAAGTCCAGCCCCAGCTCCACGGTTCCTCTTTGCTGGTTTGGGCAGCTCCAGAGAGAGGGGAGCAACGGGGACCTGGGGCCATGCCCAGCTGAAGCAGCTCACCCAGTCCCAGGAGAGAGACAGCATCGGGGTCAGGCACCATGAGGACCTCACCAGACTGGCTGATCCCGTTGAGCCTGGGCTCCGTGTGGGACTTCCCACCTTCCCAGTCTGCTTCAGAGCAGCTTTCCTCTGGGACAGCTGATCCCTGCAGGGAGCAGCGACACGGTGTTTCACTTTACCTTGCTGTCAGGAGGTTATTCAGCTGGATAAACGCCTGGCAGGCCTCACTGGGCTCTTCCCCTGGGAGATGAGGGGAGTCCCTCTGAGGGCAATCCCAGCCTGCAGAGTCAGGCTCTTGCTCAGCAGTTCCTGACAGACGAGATGCTTAGCCCCACCTGACAGCCCTCCTTCATCTGCACTGATCCCAGTGCCTAACCATGGGCAGGGCTCCTCTGTGCCTGTGCAGCCCCTGGGCTCCTTCAGGGGAAAGTGGGGCTGAAAAGTGCCTCTACCAAAGTGAAGCATCCAGGGCTGAGCGTGGCACCCTCTAGTCCCACTGCAAGAGGGATTTCTATGAGGGGGTGCCATCGATGGAGGTATTGGCACCCAGAGCATTCCGCTGTTATCTCTGCTGTTCCTTTGTGCTTTAACATTCTGTTTGAATTAGCAGGGCCTGTTCCTCACAGCGTGCATGACTACGCATTTGTCTACTTTGGATTTCATCCGCCATTGACTGGCCCATCCATCAAGCTCTTTTCAGGCCTTTTGAAGTTCCCTGTAGCCTTCGCTTGTTCTGAACACTCTGTGCAGTTTGGGTCCTCTGCCAGGTTTTTCCTATGACATTTTTCATTCTCCTTTTCCAGATCATTAAGGCATCTCTTTAACACCCGTGGTATTGACACAAAAACTTGGGGAGCCTCCCCATGGGTACCATAGCCTTCTGGAAGGTAGCCCTCATTAATATATGCTGTTTTGCCTCTTTGCTTCCAACCATTAGAGTTACATTTTCCATTTGCTTTGCAAGCGTTTAATTCCCTTAATAGTCTCTCGTAAGGGACCCTTGTCAAAGAGGTTTGAAACCCCAAACACATTATGTCAAGTAGTTCTCTTTACTTTGCCCTCCTGACAATGGAAGAAAGCATCCCAGCAGATAGAAGCATGAACCCCTTTCAGGAAGCCAGGACTGCTTGCTACTTTCTTACTTAGTTAATTTACAGGTTTTAAAATTCAGCTTATGAGCACCTTCATCTCTAACCACCGATTCAGTTCTCACAGCCCTAAAGAGAGTCGTGTCTCCATGCCTGCCAGAGAGAAGGCATTTCCTTCACTGGCTCTTTTGTTAGCAGCCAGGTCACTTGGCAAGTGAGAGCCATCAGAGCCTTCGGGTATTTCGCTTTTAACTTCAGAAGCTTTGTGCTGGTCAGGCTCATACAATTTCTGCTCCTTTGGCACAGTTCTTTGTAGAAATATTTCGTTGTTATCACCTGAAAACAATGGGCATCTCTCTGCTATCCCTGCTAGGCATCAGCTGGTAAAAAAAAAAAGTCCTCCTTGGCTCTTCTACAGCACCTTAGCCTGCCCTGGCTCTTCCCATCACGCCCCGGCGATGCCGATGCCGGCAAGTCAAGTCACGCAGCAGTGCCGAGGGAGCAGGATGGGGCTGATAAGATCCCTGCCGAAGCTGGGCTGTCTCTGCATTACAGGTACAGGGTAAAAACCTGTTTCACCCGCCTCGGGTGATTCATGCCTCTCCACTCCCATGAATCATCCCGGCTGTTGTGTAAGGCTTATGCTGCTCCCGTGGCAGGGATGTATTTTCTGTGGCTTTTATAAAGTTCTGCACAATTCATACATACTGCCTCTGCCTTAAAACATTTACGCTCTTTATTCAAGGCTTTAGGATTTATGGTCCCTTTACCTGGGACCCTGGGAATGGTATCACCAATGGGATGATCCTTGGGCCAAGATGCTCTTTATTGTTATCAGAAACAATCCTGCTCTGCAGCAATTCCTGACCGCAAGGAAGGGGAAACTGCTTTTTTTTCTCTCCAACACCTATGCCCATGAATCTTTAAACAGGAGGAATTATTTCCCCGAATACTGCGCATTGAAGACATTTAACTCTAAGAATATGTGACAGCTCATCAGACGAGGAAGCGAGATGGTTTTGGGGCTGTGGAGGGAACGCCAAATGCCTTTTCTGGGAACAAACCCTCTGCTGGGAATTCCTGCAGCTGCCAGGCAGGAAAGCCAACCATGTTTAGTAATGGGGTAACCCCCCTCCTACCCGGGGGTACCCTGTGCCCAAGCAGCCGGGGGAATTCCCTGGTGCAACCACTCGCACTGGCCAGGGCTTAAGGTTTTGTGTTTTTTAAACAGTGTGTGGCGACTTTGGCCTAAACTTCTCCAGACAGACCTTTTGTGCCAGATTACCTGTCTAGCTGGGCTCTTATCGACATGTTTATCACTGCCGCCTCTCGCTGTCAGCACTGTTTATAGGCAGGGGAACCGAAACCCTATGCTAAGAAATTTCCTCCTCCTCTTTTCTTTCAAATCTGCATCTGTTCCAGACTCCCTTTCATTAGAGACCACATGAAAGACAAAATAATCCCAGGCTATCAGGCACAGAAACCTTCGCAAGGTAAACTCCTCTCTGCTGGTAAATAAGGCACACCCTGGCTGGGGCTCTGCCCTGGCACCCAGGGAGGTCCTGTCCAGCCCCTGCCACCTGCATCCCTATTCCTGGGTACCTGCAACGCCTTCAACGACCACGGGCACCTTTGCAGACCCACAGTGAAAATTAAGAGTGCAAAGTAATGTTAAACCCCAGGGATTTCTTCCTGCACCTGCATCCCCGTTGTTGTGGTGGTGCACAGCGAATGCCCCCAGGGAGGCTTGGGCTGGGGGGATGCGTTCCGTGCCTTTTTTACCTGTTGTAAAAATATTTGTAGAGTTGCAGCAGGCTGTAAAGAGCAATTTTTGGGGAGGGAGGAGCAGGGCTGATACCGATTAGGCAGGAAATGGCTCAGTGTGGATGGCATCCATATGGGAGAGCTGATAGATTTGGCGTCTTGAAGGCATCCCTTGATGGATCCACTGATAACCTGGCAGCAAAACAGACCTGGGCTCTCTGATTCCCTGCCAGCAGCTGAGCTGCAGCCTGCTTGCTTGGCCTTTGTTAACACCTTTCTGCCATGAGAAGTTGTTGCCCTGCCCTGGGGACCAGTGGCCCCGCGGTACCCCCGGGGGGCTCAGCTGGCCAGTGCTCACTGTGCTGCCTGCTGGGGATGCTGCTCCAGCTCCTTCCCTTTGAAGGCTCGGTGTGAAATCTGGTCGGAGTTTAGGGAGGCAGAAGGGCAGCTTGCAGAGCAGCCTGCATCCTTGGGATGAAAAAGCTTCATTTTGCAGCTCTGGAAAGAATCAGCGAGTTTCCAGGCTGGGCTCCTGCCTTCCATTGGAGACAGATGGAGAGTGCAAAACATGGGGAAGGCGTCCGGCTGCTCCCGCCAGGCAGGGCACCAGCTCGCTCTCAGGCATGGGTCCTGCTCCTTGTCCTTCTCTGGGCAGTTTAATTTCATGGCCCATCTTCCATGCACATCCACGATGCTCAAAGCCATCATGGAGGTGGTGGGAAGCCAATGGCCCAGATGTGTCACTGAAGACCCCCAGAGTGACTGGGAACCCAGTGAGACCTTCCTGTGCCAAGGAATGTTGGTGCATCCTACTCTGAGGTGGGCCTCTCTGGAAACTGGCAGCAAAAACAAGAGGGTTGCAGAGGAAAATCAAGATGTAGCAGGACGATGACTGGAAAGAAAGCAAGATGGAGAAAATGGTCATGTAGCAGTAGGCCCTTGCAGACATGAATTGGAGACTTGGGAGACAGAAGCCACTTTGTTTGCCTGCTGGTGCTTAGGGCTGCTGAGGGTCTGCAGCCTCCTTCACCAGCCTCACCAGGCTGATCAAATACAAAACATGAGACTGAACCCTGGTATGGTTTGGAAGGAAAATTTTTTGCATGGGCTTAATTGCTTCCTGCATGTCTCACTTTTGGGGAGAAAAACCTGTCAGCCAAAGTTATGTTTCCTCCCATGCTTCCAAACAGGTCGAGGTCAGTGGATTGTCCTGACACCCACCTCCTTGAACTCCCCATCCCTCCCTCCCTCAAGTACCCATGGTGTTCCCTGGTGAAGTGTAACTGGGCTCTCCTGTGCTGTTGACAAATTTGTGCCCAGATGAAAACAAAATCCTTGTAGCAGAAGGTGAGCTGTGTAATGACTGCCCTAAAGCCGCCCGGGGTTATGGCAAATCTGGTGGTTAAAACAGATCCCCCAAAAGTGCAGGCAGCCTTCCCACTCACTGGCTGCATTAGCCACAGCAAGTGCTGTTTGCTCCTGCTCCAGGGTCATGGCCTCCTCAGCTGTGAGTTGGGACAGTAATTTCCCTGTGGTTATTTCTACGATAACTTATTTCAGGTTTTTATGATGGTTACAAATTGGACAACATCTTAAAACATAATTCAGGCCTTAACTGGCTTTAAATGTGTGTGATTTTACAGGGATGTGTAAAATATTTTTAAGTGTTGGTAAATTCCAGGGACTGGAGCTATGGGCAGATGGGGAGGGATGGAGGGTCCGGCCCGAAAATGTTTTTGGAGACACAGGCTGGGAACCAACAACCGGGAGTTGTTTACAACCATGAGGAGCTGTGTGGTTTGCACAGGTTGTAGACCACAAAGCAAAATGTTTATGGGGAGTGAATCTGCACCTCCTCTTCCCCTTAAAATTGGTTTAATTTGTACAAATTAGCTGTGTAGCCAAGCTCTTGATACTAATACACAAGAATTGCTGAGGCAGGGAGATGGCTCCCAGGTGCTGGAAATAAAAGGGAGCAGATGAACTGGAGTGAAGTTGTGTTCCTCAGGAACATCAATCAGCATGGCAGGAACTGGCCGTGTGAACTGTCCCGTGCCTTTGAACAATCCTCCACCAACTCCTTCCTGCTGGGAAGGTGGCTGCTCCCCTCCTGCTGCCCCATCAAAGCAGCAGGCGTGGGTGGGAGGCAAACCCAACCCTGAGGATTGCTGGGTAGGGGATGGGTGTGCAGCAGTGAAATAGGGCTGCAGCCACCCCACCTCTTGCCTGGGGCAGGCACAGGATCTGGCAGAGCCGTGGTGGCTCCGATCTCTCAGGCAAGACTGTGGCCACACAGGGGACGGGTTTGCTGCCACATGTGTTAGACAGCTGAGTGAGGACAGCGACCCAAGGGTGGCTTGCAGGGGTGGGTAGGGAGGGTTCTGTCAGGTACTACTCCCTTCCTTAATGAGCGGGAGGCACCGCTCTGGCTGGGATTGGATTTGCCAATACTGACAGAACCAGGGCTGCTAACACAGCGCATGGTCCTGGAGCAGAGGCACCCAGGAGGATCAGACTGGTGAGAGCGAGCTGGGATTTGGTGCTTGTCCTTCACAAGCAAGAACGTGCTCTGGGTAAGCAAACATGATCCCGTGGCGAGGAGCTGGAGCTGGTCAGCGGGCAAGGCTCCAGGAATGGTGCTGCTTCCAAGCAGGGAGGCAGGAGGACTGTCCCAAGCAAACTGGCTGTTTCAGGTGAAGTCTTGGTGAGCAGAGCTTGGGGAGGTGGGAGCTGCACAGACATGGCACCAGCCTGTGTGCCCTCGTCTCCAGCAGGCAAGGATCTCTGTGGGTGTTTGTGTTTGCAGAAATAACACTCTTGTCTTGCTCTTTCCTTGCGTGAGGGTGTGGGCATTTGACTGAAATGCAATCCCAGGAAAGGCCAAGGATTTTGGCTGTTGATGCAGGCACATAAGGAAGATATTGTCAAGTGCTCTCCTTCATCCAGGCGAGAGGTGTTGCGGAGGTGGCTGGAGGCTGGAGGGAGACAGGGGAACCCCTGGGCAAGGCAGGGTGGCAGCAGAGAATCCGGGGGAGCTCCTTGGCAGGTAGTCTGCCATCACAACAGCACCCGTGGCCAGGCTGGCCTGGCCGCCAACATCTCCTTCTGTCTGCCGGGCTCGGGTGACTGCAGCCGCCAGTCTCATCACCAAAGCCCACGTGAGATTTCCTGCCTGCATCTCTTCCAAAAAAAGCAACTTCCAGCCCACGGGAGAAAACCGAGCGTAATGGCAGAGACGCTGTGATGATGCGCCGTCTCACCAGCTCCCACCCACGTCTGCGGGAGGAGGGGCCCGCCTGGGCAGCCCTGGACCCTGCTGCCGGGGATGGGGCGTGGGGGGCAGCAGAGGCCGTCTGCTTTATTGACACTGGGAGCTTCCAAAACTCCAGCAGTGGAGCAGGAGAGAGTGTGTGATTGACATCCCTCCAGAGGAGATTGCTCCAAGAGACACCCCAAGAAAGATTTGTATGAATCTCCTTGGGGATGGGCAGAGCTGGGGGATCCCATCCTCCATGCACAGCTGATGCCCATGAAATGCACTGAACTCCTCCACGTCAGCCCCAGGGGTCAGTGAAGTGTTGGGGACCAGTGAGCCTGTTCTGGGCTCTGGCCATGTGCTGCCAGCAAGCGCAGAGTGCCCCGAACACAGCAGCTGTGCACCCAGCAAATACACTGGAGGGAGCCTGGGGCTGCACTGTGCATTTGGGGAGAGCTCCATCCCGGAGTTCCCTGCAGGGCAGCTTTGCAGGCAGAGCGGAGCATCTTCGGGAGGGAACGAGGTGCTGACAAGAAACGGTTTGTTTTTCCGGATGGTGTTTCACGGCTCCCTGTGGAGCTGTCCGTGGGGACAGGGGAGCACCGAGGCAGGGGAGCACCCCACAGGGCTGAGGGCTGTGTCTCACTCGCGGGGAAGAGCGCAGGAGGTGCTGGCTGTTGGTATGAAGGCAGCCCGGCTCCGCCATAAGGAAGTGATTGAAGCTTTCACGATCTGTTTAAGCAGTGACATATGTTTCCTGCAGGCGCGGCGTGCTGCATGCCAGCGGATGAGATACGGCCCCACGGCCCTGCCTGGCTCTGCCAGGGTAGGGCTGGCCCCATCCCCACGGCCGTGGTTGATACAGCCGCGGCCGTCGCTGCCTGTGTGGGAAGGGAAATTGCTCACACGGCAAAGGGAAATAAACATGAGGAGACCAGCCCTGACAAAAAGCGTGTGTTTCTCTGGTCTGAGGCCCCGCTGCAGGCGAGAGCCACATGATGTGCTGTGGGGCTGGGGATGAAGGAGGGGAAGCTGGGGCTGCAGTGATGTCGGCAAAGTCCCTCTCACTTACAGGGGGTTCCTCCCTCCAGGTCTCCCCTTTCAGTGCTGAGACATCAGAGGTACCAGTTCCAGGGTATGGAGGGACCAGTTTCCATACCTTGGGGTATGGAAAAGGTCTAATTGCCCAAACCGTGGAGCCCAGGTGAGGTGCTCTGCCAAATTCAGAAGCAGCCAAAGTGGGCTGAGTGATTTCCCTGGGGAGGGGACTCTCCTCTGGAAATTGCAGTGACTGAGCACCCAGGAACTGAGACTCAGACTCAGGCTTGCATGGATTCCATCCTCACCTGCACACCTCAGCTATTTCTGCCCCATCCTTCAGCATAGGGAAGTAATTCAGAAGATAAAAGACCGACTGGGGACCTTGGGCCAGGAGTGTGCCAAGCTCATGGAGTGCTGGGGATGCCATGACCTAGGCAGGCTGGGGATGGCTGAGACATCAGGCAGCTGTAAAACCATGAGCAGGAGAATTTGGACATCATTCAGGAGCTGTAAGCAGGTGATGGTCCCCAGGTCTGAGAAGGGCGTAAGCAGCCAGGGTCTGTGGGAACCTTTGCCAGTAATTGAGGCCATGCAGGGGGCTGAGCTGGAGAAAGGGGAGAAGGCAAAGTATTGAGAGAGATGCATGGCTGGGGGCTGCCAGAAGGGATGCAGGCCCTTCTGGGGGTGCAATCCATGGTGGCTGGTGAGGCTGACTCCCACCCAGACACCTGTGCAGCCTCCAGCCTATCCAGGATGAGCCTAAAAATGGGTTTGTGGCAGAGGTTGTAAACTTAGTGTGAGAGTGGGAAGGGATGAGGAGGGTTCACAGTTGAGCTGAAAGCCCAGAGAGCTTCTTTGTGATTCCTCAGGACCAGTGTCTCCCCTGGCATCAGTAGCGTGCTGACTATACTGACAGAAAAGAGACAGAAGCAGGGCTTCCCATGCCTAACTGAGGATTTTGGCTTTAAAACATAGCCTTCTTCCCTGGCTACAGAGCAGAGAGCTCTAAAGCCTCCCTGTGCTGCAGGGCAGCACCAGCTCCCAGTTCTCCCATTAGCTCCCACATCCTTCAGCAGTGAGGCACCAGGCAAGCCAGTGCTCACCTTCAAAGCAGCAGTAGTCCATCCTCACTGTGGGCCTTTCCAACAGGGAAGAGTCATTTCTTGAAAGGACTTTTGTCCTTCTGAAGTTTTCTTGGGGAGTGCTTTTATCCCCTCATTGCTCCACATTGGGTGCATTTATCTGCAGGATTAAAGGTATTTCTTGGAGTAGTTGGGAATGTCTCCTTGCCTGGGGCTTGCCCAGGTTCAGGAACCTCCAGCTTGTGCCTGGTAGTGCTAGTTCAGGATGTGTCAAGTGGTACCTTGCTCCAGGAGGCTGCACTGAGTGGAGCACGTGTGTGTGTGTGTGTTTTGTGTTGCTGTTTTGCCAGGGGTCAGCGTCAGCCCCGTGAAGTTTCATGGCTGCAATCGGCAGCAGCCAGAGCTCTCCTGTCTGCACAGCCAGGGCTCTCTCTGCAGGTTTCAGACATCCCAGGCCCACGTTTGTTAGCAGGTAGCCAAGGTTTGCTGTGACTCAGTGCAGCAGCTTGCTCCAGCACTGGATTACCTTCACACATTACAAATCAGTGCCGAGTTTCTCCACGGTTTTGGCACTGGGCAGGTGCCTGGAGCACGTCGCAGGGAGGAAAAGGCTGGGGGAGGCGGAGCAGGTGAACTTCTCTCTTCCAGCTCTGGAACAAAGCTCCCACTCCTGCTCGTAGCCTTTGTAGGGAGGGATGACGTTCTTTGCCCTGCTGGCAGCACTGCAGTGAGCTCTGCAGTGCCATGGCTCTGCTCAGGCACGTTGAGCATCACAATGGGGCTGCTTTCCCCAAAAGCTGCTCCCTGGCAGGCACTGAGGCAGCCCACACTGAGCAGTGGTTGATCATTCTCCATGTAACTGCTAGAGATGCCTAAATAATTCATTAATGGTTTGGGGAAACAAAAATATTGTGCAGTGAGTAATTTCTTGCCAGTGATGTTGTGCACAGCTGAAGCAGCTCACAGGCAGCCACAGCAGTGCCGTGTTTGTGGGGCATCATGGGCCCAGGCTTTCTCCTCTGACTTTTTTATTCCTTTTTTTTTCCCCCATGGGAACTGTCCTGACTCTGTCTCTGCACAAACATGAAGGTTTATTGTTTCTCAGGGAAGTGGGGAGAGGTGGTTGAAACAGAGCGTGGGCTGGCAGCAGGGAATGTGGGGAGCAGGCAGGGGCTCATGAGACCACCACAGCCTTGCTTGGTCTGGCTCTCTGCATTGCACACAGGAGCCATGGGGGCACCAGAAATTTCTTCTCCCGAAACCTCATTTCCAGCAATGGGACTGGTGGCACCAAGCCAGGCAGAGCCCTCCCCAGCCAGTCCCCACGCACTGATGACAAAGAGCTCCAGGAAACCCGGCCCAGACCCAGCGTGGGCAGGGGAAGGGCCCAAGAGCCTCGTGCTGATAGCAGTGACAAGGAACTCTTGTTTCTCCAAAGGCATCTGGGAAATGTCCCCAGCTGTCTGTCCCTGGCATGTGGCAGTGCCAGAGGCAGCAGGCTGAATGCAGGGCTCCAGCTCTCTGTGGGTGCCCCAGGGCAAGGTGCAGGAAGTTCCCTGAACTGCTCCAGGCAAGCATCACCCCAGAGCTGGGCTTTGGACATGGTGGGAAGTTTGTGCCCCAGCACTAAGCTGTGACTTGTGTGTGTTCCAGGAGGAAGCCCGTGCTGCATCTCCTGCAGCTCCTGCTTGTCAGTCTGTTAAATTTCCATTTTAACGTGGAAACAGCTGTTTTCATGGTACCTCTGTGTTATTTACACAGTCATGCATTCAATCCCTGCTGAAAACCATGTCATGCACTCCAGCAGCGCCCTGTTGTCTCGCAGGTACCGAGTGGGTGGATGGGGAAGTGATGCCAGCCCTGGGGTCAGGCCACCAGCACTCCTCATGCCTTGCCCATGACCACCCTGGCAGTTCATGGTGAAGCTAGGATGATTTAAGGGGGGCAAACTGATCTCAGAGTGTTCCTGGCCCAGAGCAATGGCCATGGATGAACCTGTCTCCATCCCTGTGAACCGAGCCCTCCAAGCCTGAGAATGGGATGCTTGATGCACATCAAGGGACAGAGACAACAACTGTTGGCTGTGCTCAATGGTGCTTTGTTCTTGGCCCAGGAAGCAATGAAAATCCTCCTGCTTTGAAGCCTGAGGAGGCCTTTTTATTATATCCAGGGCTCCTGGAAAAGGAAACTCCAAGTGCTTTCCCATAACGTGATAAAAAGCTCTCCTGGCTGAGTCCAATGGCAACTTCTTACACGTGAGAGCAGTGAGTCAGTGCAGAATGAGGCTGAGCTCAGTGCTTGCCCAGCCATTGGAAATCACTGATTCTTGGCGTGGATGCAACTGGGATTTGAAAGAACCTTGGGTGAACTTCACCCCAGAGACCTGGCAGCTGTGGTGCCTGGTCCATGTAGTGCCTTGTCCAGTGGCCACAAAGCAGTGGGGGTCAAGCAGACCCTGGACCCTCTGTGCTGGTTGGGAAGCATTAGGGGAGGTGTAGGTCATGCAGCAGAAGAGGGTCCACAAGTCTCCCATGTCTGCACCTGAGAGCAGGCAGCTGTGGGCGAGTGCTGGGCTGCATGGTGGGATCTCCTGCACTTGTACGGGGATGCTGCTGGGTCAGGAGGCTGCCAGAGTGCCTGTGGCTTCAGGGGGAGGGCCTGGAGTTGCTCCCCATCCTTTCTCACAATGTTGGGGCACAGTGGGTCCTCCTTGGCACAGCCCTCAGTCTGGCTGGGTAACTCCTAAGTGGTAAAGCTGGCCTAATTAGTCTGTTTAATCTACTCCCATAAATCACTCCTCCCCATCCCCTGCAGACTATCGGCAGCATCTGAAGTCATTAGTTAATTTAAACCTGGGAGTTCACACGTTGGCTTATCGGAGCCATCTCCTTTCCCCGCTAAGCGCTTGCTCCGTGCATCCCCGGCTGCTGCGAGATGCGATCTGCGCCCGCTTTGAAGCCGTGATGGGCTGCCAGCAGGCGAGGTGCTGCCTGCTTCCTGCCTGCTTCCCTGCCTGCTGGCAGGCGGGAGGGGAGAGGGGCATCCCGCTTCTCCCCTTCCCCGCGCGCCCCGTTTTTTGAACTTCTCCTCTGACTCATCCATTTGATTTGATGTTTTCACCTTTGTTTTACAAATAGCAGTTTGCCTGAATGCTGGAAGGAGAAGGCAGCTCCGATGCTGCTGCAGCTTCCCCGGCTGCCAGGGGAAGTAATAGAATCTTAGAACCATCTGGGTTGGAAAAGATCACCTGTAAGATCATCGAGTCAGGTGAGTGGGGTCCTGGGGAGGGATCTGGTGGGCACCCAGTCTGCCCTTATATCTGGCAGGGATGTGGGGAAAGTGGGATTACTGCAGGTTGACCACGGGGAAGTACAGACTTGACCAGGGGATCCCACTAATGGCTTGTATTGCCCATTGGTCGTGCTGTCACTTCTCCATCCTCTTCTCCTCTTCCTCCCTGGATCTCCAGCCCGAGATCCTGGAGCAGGACTCCCCAAGTCTCCAGGATGGGATGTCCTCAGCTACACGGGAATTAGGGAGTCCTAAAGTGAGCTCTGTTGGTTTGGGGGCAATGCTGACAGCCTGGGCACACACCTGTCCTTCCCTCTGCATGGGCAGGTGGCAGTGAGCCCCAGGGTCTCAGCAGGGCCAGCACAGCAACACAAATGCTCAGCTCCTGGGGCAAGATGGGAGGGGGAAAGTGGGGGACTTGCCAGCAGGAGTGAGATAGCTGGACTGGCGAGACCTGACAGCAACAGGGTCTGGTGGCTGCCAGCTGTTTTTCCATGGAGCACTGGCAGGTGGGAGTCATCCCAGCCACTGGCTGCCACGCTGCACCCATGGGCAGGAAGCTGCCAGGCTGCGAAACACCTGGCTGGGTGCCCTGCACAGGCAGAGCCCTGCCCACAGGGCAGCTCAGGGCAGCCCCCTCCCACGGCAGCACCCCCAGGGCAGCCCCACATCAGGGCAGCAGCCGGGCACGGCACCCACTGGCACAGCACACGTGGCCCACAGCCCCAGAGGGGGCTCTGGCTGCTGCACGAGCTGGTACCTCGAGCATGGGGTGTGGGTGATGCTGTGCACCTGGGGGGTACCTGTCCTCCCAGTGCACCCTCTGCAGCCCTGGGCTCTGCTCCTGTTGCTCCCAGCTGGGTGAGGGACAGCTGCTCAGCCTGGGACCTGTCAATCCAGGCTGCTTCCAAGAATGCTCTCTGCATCCCTGGGGCACAGTGACTGACAGCACAGAAGAACCAGCACAGACAGCTTTTTGGGGACACATTTTTGGCCAGAGCACCCTGAAGCAGCCCCTTTAAAGCATCCTGATGGTTTCAGGAGGGGACATGGTGCCTGTGCTCCTCGGCTGGCTTTGTGGCTGCCCTCTCCCTCCCACTTTCCTGTTCCAAGGGGGAGCTGCAGCCGTGTTTGGTTTTGTAGTCCAAGCTCCGGATTTATTGCTTCCAGGTCTTCATGTGTTTGTTCACTAAATGAAAGACGGCTGGGTGAGCCTGCTTTCTACTCCTCTGGCCTGCCTCCTGCAGCTCACAGGGCATCTTTCAGTCCCGGGGTGACACCTCCCTTCACGTCTCACAGGCACCCAAACACTGCATGAGCGGGGGACACATCCGTGGGGGGTAATGTTCCGGGCAGGGGTTAAACCTGTGCCCTGGGTGCCAAGGATGGCACGGGGGAGGGCGCTGGTACAACCCTGAGCACTCGCAGGCACTGCGGGCCGTGCTGGGGTCCAGCCCTGCCTGGCCGGGCTCGAGTTGTCCCCTGTCCCCAGGCTGCCGCTCCCCTTCTGCTGTGGCCAGAAGACTTGAGCTCCCGATCAAAGGATGTTTCAACCAGACGGAGGGGCTGCGGCGGCCGGGGGAAGGCGCAGCAGGAGGGGCCGGGGACAGGACGCGTGAGAGACCAGAGGAGAAGCTAATTTACGCTGGAATGTAAATACAGCAGCAGCGCGCTGCTCCGCAGGGCGTGCCACCCCCCTCCTGGCTCTGGAACACGGGTTAGAGCTGCCCGGGACAGCTCAGGCCACGGCCCTGCCGTGCCAGAACCTGCATCTCACCTGGGCGCTGTGCAGAGGCGAGGAGGAGGAGGAGGGTGCCCCTGCTGCTGCTCCTGCTCTCTGCCTTGAGGTACCACAGGTCGCACACCCACTGCAGAGGGATGGAGTCTCGGCCTTCCCTAATAACCCTAAGACTCAATAGCAGTGTCATGGATGTGCAGAACAACAGCTTGGAGTTGAGAGGGGAACTCAGCAGGATTAGCTCTGAAACCGGGTGACAACACTTGAAGTATCTGTGCTATCTGTGTCCCCGCTGCTCATTCTAGCAGATAGTTCCTACTAATGAGCTTTACTCAACAGCACTAGATTTGTCTGTAAGAGCAAACTCCAGGGATCAGAAAATAAGGTTTAAGATGCAAATATTCTGTGAGATATCCAGATTTAAATGTAATGTTTTTGTTCCTTAGTCCAGGGATAATTTTTAAAGGAAGCAAGGAGAGATCCTCTGGAAGACAGAGAATTTTTTTTTAAAGAAAAGACCAAATAATATAAAATCACGGTTTTGCTTTTGGTTGTTTTCAGGATTTTTTAGCTTAAAACCACTGAATTTGGAAAAGTTCTCTTCTGTTTTCCCAGGGCAGTGTAAGCACAGATGCCCCAGCCCTGGAGAGCAGGTCAGGCTCATCTACTCCTCTCCAGTTTGCAGATTATCAGTGAGGAAGCCGTGGGCACTCTGATGGGTGCCAGAACTGGTGGCACAGGGTGAACCCCAGCCAGCCACCTCACTACCAGGGCAGAGGAAGCTTAGCAGATGGCTGGTCTGGGGCAGGTGACAAAGAGACTCAAATAAATCCATAAAATGTCCAGTCCAGCCTGGCAGTGGGCTCCTCCTCTGCCTGAGGCTGGACCCCAGTGCAAGGACCTGAACTCAGACACAGATACTGGGAGAATTCACACCTCAAGACAGGTTGTTTCTCAGTTTTCTTTAATCTTTCACATGGCTTTTTTTTTTTTTTTTTTTTAATTCATTTTGAAGCAAGAGTACTAACTGCTAAGGATGCATATGGAATTTGAATATGAATGATAAGAACAGCTGTGTATATCTATCATGAATGAACATAAACAGAAATGTATAAACTGAGATTTCGGGGCTTTTGGAAGAATTAGTGCCTTTGTTCCTGGATTTTTTTCCTATCAAAGTTTGAACCAAAGCCCATTAGCCTGGACTTTCCCGCAGCCGACCAAGCCAGGAGCTTCATTTCGTCCTGGCTCTGAGCCATGCTGAATTCTCCTCAACAGCTCAGTGAGCCCTAATCCTAACAAATTTACCCAGAGAAGTGGGTCTCTTATTACATAGCCTAATTTGAATGCTTTCCAAGGTTAATTTCAGCTCCCTCTCCCTCTCCAAACACGCCTGCCCCTCCAGAGCCAGCTCCCCTCTTCCCCAGCTCCCTCCCCAGCTCCCCGTTAGCACCAGCCCGGGGGGAGCAGCCCCCTTCACCACCAAGATGGTTTTTAAACGAGAAAATAATGGGATGTGTGTCCCTGGGTCCGGACTCTGCCTGGAGGGTTTCTTAATGCCGAGCAACTTCCTCCGCAAATTAATTGCAACTTTCGTTGGGCGAAAATAGCCCTGGAAGGCCCTTCCCCACAGGCCCTTCCGCAGGTGATACTGCTCAGTTCATAATCTGATTCCTACGACTCTGTTCCTTCCTTCCTGTCCCCAGCGTGCCGGTGGGAGCCCGCGAGGGGCCAGCAGGGTGACCCAGCTGGAAGCCACGCCAGGGCCGGGGAGCATCGCTGCCGCCCGGCCGAGACAGCCCTGGCTCTTGCTTTGCAATAGACTGTGCAAGAAAAACTCAGCCTGAGGAAACTGAAACCCGGCCCAGCGCAGGCAGCAGCTGTCAGAGCCATCAGGGAAGGGATAGAGAAGGAACCAGCTATGCCTGGTGGACGGCGATTGCAGGAGAGGGGCGGTGGAGGGGCTGCGGGGTGGCAGGGGCTCGCAGCAGGGGGTTAAACGGGACAGAACAATGGGTTTAGACTGAAAGAAGGTCAATTTAGATTAAATATAAGGAATGAGGGGTTTTTGCATTGGGGATGGAGAAACACTGGCACAGGCTGCCCAGAGAGGTGGGGAATGCCCCATCCCTGGAAGGCCTGGCTGGATGGGGCTCTAACTACCTGAACTGGCTGAAGATCCCCCTGCCCATGGCAAGGGAGTTGGACTAGATGGCATTTAAAGGTCCAACCCAAACCGTTCTATGATTCTAGAAAAGGAAGTGTTAGGTGGAAGCAGTGTACCAGGGAGCCAGGAGCCCACCTCAGCCACCAGCTCACCTGGATGTGGCCCCAGGGATCAATTCTGCTGGCTTTTACCTGAAAGAAGCAGAGACTTGTCCCACCAGCTGGGCCTGGGGGGTTGTGCTGGGTCACGGTAAGTGTGGAATGGCAACTCTGCAGCCCTGGGTGGGCTTTCCACATGTCCTCAGGCAGTGAAATCCCAGGTGCATGGGGCAGAGTGCCCTGCCTGTCTCCCAGCTGCCATGGAGCTGAGATTCACCCTGCTTACTCTCCTTTCCTTTCCTCACATTTTTCTTCTTTATACTCAGTTAATGCTTTTTTATTTGCTCACTCTGAGCATCACAGGTAGTGCAGTATTTCACCACTCCAGCAGGAGATGGGGCAGGGAAGGGGCCGGGGATGTGCCCTGTGCTGTGCCAGGGTGACTGAGCTGGGCTGGAGTGCCAGTGGGATGAGAACAGCACTGGGCTCTTCCCGTCAGTGATTCCATGAAGGTGTCCTCTCTGATGTGCCTCCACAGGTCACCTGGAGTGTCCTTCCTGTGCCTGCTCCCTGTCCCTGGAAGCCTCACTGCCCGGTGGTCACCTCGCTGAGTGGATCAAACCCGGGTGTGTTTGATGATTTTGCTCCAGGCATATGAGCTGCACGTATCAAAGCTGAGCCACATCTTCTCTCCTGGCTGCTCCTGCCTGCTCCCAGCCTGTGAATCCTGGCTGCAGGGTGTTTGCAGGGGTTCCCCAGCACTGTGGGTTGTAGTGGATTTGGGGTGCCAGCTTCAGGGTGAGGGGCACCCTGGGGCAGGTCTCTGGCATGCAGGTTGGAAGGGCCAGCACAGACATGGCCTCATCTGCCAGGAGGATGCTGGTCATTGCTGTAAGGTCAACCTTAAATAATGGGAATAATAAAAGTAAGGCTGCCTGGAGGAAAGGAAAGAGCAAACTGAATCCTAATGAGGTTGCATGGACAAAAAAGCATGACCATTTCACAGAAATCATTTTTAAAAGGAAAAAAAAAAGCATCGAGTTTAGATCAAAGGATTTGGGACACAGCAGCCAGGGCACAATCCCACAAGGACACCCTGGGAGAGGACATCCCTGCTGAGATCCCACATCCATGAACTACTCCTGCCCTGTTGTGCTAGGGCAACCCTTGACTACAGAGGGTGTGGGAAAAGAGCCCAAAAGACTGAGGAAGATGCTGCTTCATTCAGGATGGGGACGAGTATTTTGTCACCAGCTTCACTGCAACCAGGTGCTGTGCCTGGTGTGAAGGGGCAGAACGTTTGCTTTTAGGGACGGCCAAAATTTACCAAGTTGTGGTGGCAAACACTGAAAGAGGAAGTTTTAGAAGGGAAATAAAACATTAATATTTCAGGGCTTAAGGGAATCCTCAGTGCAAAGGCAGGAAAGTAATTAGTGCTGTAGATGGGGAAATAACCAGCATTAAATGGAAGTGGGACAAGCACAGGTTCAAGGGACTGCAAGAAGCAAGATGGGCAAGGGCCCTCCAGGAGATGGCAAGGAATGAGCCTGGAGGCTCCCAGGAATCCCCCCCAGCACACCAAGCCCCAGCAGCACCGTATTTCAGGGGAGACTGTGCCTGCAATAATCCAGCCCTCCTCCTGCTCCTTGCCTCAGCTCTGCTGGCCACAGGCCAGGTGAAACGCTCCCCCGAGCACGGCGGGGACTGGTCCAACCCCGCACAGCTCCAATTATCCCTGGCTGGAGACTTTCCAGGAATCCCATCCCCTCTCCCTCCACCGACCCTGCCTCCCCCAGCCTCCCCCCCCTCAAAGCAATTTGACTTTTATAGTAATAACTTCTGAACCCTGGACTGGGGCCGTGCCAAGGAAAGCAGCAGAAAACAATGTGATGGGCCTCGGCAGGCGCGGAAACTCCAGCGACCGAGACCAGCCCTAAAATAACTTTTGAGCGATGGTTATTTATTCTGGGAGAAAGTTCGTTCATTCACAATTTGGAGGGGAGATAAATGAGGGCGGGCTGGGGCTGCACAGCAGCAGCAGCAGGCCATGGCTGCGGATGCAGCACCGGGGCAGCCGACTCACCATCGTCCTCCTGCACATGTCCTGCTGGAAAACCCTTTTTAAAGGTTTTGGGGTTCATCTGAAAGCCCTGGGCTCAGGTGGAGGAGTCCAGCTGGAGGGTGGGGGTCTGCGTGTGCCACCAGGTGCAGGGGGCTGCACTTTGTGTGTTTGTGCCTGCACAGGTTCCAGCTTCCCCGGGCATGCTGCTCAGCGTGGTGGCTGTGCCACAGGCCACTGGTTTGCACACCTGCACCTGGGCTCTGCACACTGAAGCCATCGTTGTCCAGTGGGCAGCAGGTGGTGCAGGCAAACTCCAGGCAGGAACAGACAGCATCCTGCTGCCAGCCCTGGTGAGTATCAGTGTGTGCATGGCAGCTGTCAGCCAACATCAGCTGGGCAAGCAACAAGTGGTGCAACCTCAGTAATTCTGCAGCTCTGAGCTGCCACCGCTTCCCTGCAATGCACAGGGGCTGAAGCAGAGCTCCCGGAGGAGCCTTGAGTAGCCTAGGCAACCCTGAGTGCTTCTGAATGAGGGACACTCCAAAGGAGGCAGCCAGCCAGCCCTCAGCACTGCCACACCTCTGCTCGTGCAAGTGTTTTATGGTCCCTGTCACCACGGGCTGGGCACTGGCCGGGGCTCAGGCTGCCTGTGTTACCCTGGGGGTGGATGGCAGAACTCCCTTGGCAGGTTTGGAGAACGAATGCCCAGGAAATTTGGTCTCTGCCTGCTGGGTAACAGGGGTGACAGAGACCTCACAGCGTGGCTCTGGGGAGCTGGCTGGGAGAGGGACAGACAGTGACCTGACTGGTTATGAGGGCCTTACCAGTTCTGTGTGCAGATCATCTCCAAGAATGATACACATCCAAGACTACCTGCCCACGAGCATCTCAGGGGCAAGGGGTGATCCTGGTCCACTGTGGCATGATGCCACAGTGACAGGGGACAGCACTGCCATCATCACCTACCCTGCACATCAGCTCTTGGAGAGTGCACTCTTCCAGAGCGGGAAATCATCACCATGTCCCCTCCCACCAAGAGAACAGCAGCACTTGCCTGCACCACCCCTCTCCTTCTACTGCCTCCAGGCTGGGGGACCTTGCTGAGTGCCACCAAATATTTTTGCTTTGGAATTGACATGTGGACGCATTGGAGCTGGGGGCCTGGAGCTGCAGAAGAGGATGATTCAGTGCTGCCCTTTGCAGATCGAGGAGGGCACCAGTTTATGTTTAGCAGCACAGTCACTCTGGCACTGGATAAACTCTCACCCGGCCGCCCTTGCGTGGGGACAGCAGGGTTAATGCGGGGTCACACACGGGGCAGAAGCTGCCCTCGGCAGTGCTGGCCAGCACACACAGCTTCCTTCATGGCACTGTGCCTGCGACGGTGAGACTGGCCCTGCTGGGCCACATCCCTCATCCTGCCAGGCAGGAAAGGCTCCGGCCCCACGCTCCTCCTCGCCTCGCTGCATCCCCTGCCCTCTGCCCTGCCACGGCTCTGGACAGCCCCGTGCTTGCCAGATGACTTCCAGCCTCGCTGCTCTTCAGGCTGTCTGAGCAGCTCGTGATCTTGGCAGGCAGCTCAGAGCCCTACCAGTCATTATTACAGTGATTATTTGCGTCTTCCCAGCTCAAAAGGGCTTTCCTCTTACCTCGCCCCTGGCTGGCCTCGAGCCAGGTGGGACTGTGAACGGAGAAAGGGGAGCCAGCAGCATCCTGCACTGTCAGAGCAGGGGACTGCAGTGGGATGCAGGAGATGGGGCAGAGGGAAGGACAGATCTTGTCCCTCCTCCTGAATGCTCAGATTGGAAATCAACACCCTCTTGGTTAATTCATTGCTTTGATTAGCAACTCTGAAGCTCGGACCAGCTAATGGGCTCCCTCCCGCTGGTTAATCTCCAAGAGGAGTTCAGCAAGGTTATCTGAACCAGGAATGGTGAGGGAAGGATAGGGATGAGTGCAATTGAATTAGGAAGCTGTTAAATGAAGAAGCCAAACTGAGCCAGAACATGGCCATTGCAAAATGTCCCCATGGCTAAAACATGGGGTAGAGCATCACTGAAACACAGGGCAGAACACGGCACCGTGGTTGCACTCATCTGGGCCAGGGCTGGGGGCTGGAGCAGCGAGTCCCTGAGAACACCAGCCCAGCATTGGGCTTCGGGTCATATTTGCCAGCTCCATCTCATGCAGATCCCTTCACCTACACCTTCATCTCCTTATGTGGGCTGCATCTTCCTCCAAGTGGGGGTTCCTCTGCAGCCTGGATTTCATTGTTGATTAAATTAGCTCAGCAGTTACCCATTTGTGATGATGATGTGAGGTAGCGACCTTCAGTGTTTTCATTAAAATATACATGTGTATATTTGTTTTCTGTGGTTATGAATGTAATTCCACAATCCACTGAGGAGCCGGTAATTTTCTGGCTGAGGTGGGAAGTTGCTGACATCTTGTGATACATGACAAGATTGATTGTATTTGCTTACCCTTTAACCTAATAAAGAAAAATAATGTTCCTTAGTCTCACTAATTCTCCATAAACTTGGACATTGCTTTAAATCAGCTGGAAGTGCAGGCACTGAACCGTATCATTACTGGGGCAAGAATCTTGCTCCCCAGAGCCTCCCCAGTTCCCCAGGGACCAGCATGACAGCACTGTCCCCAAGAACACCCAGCACCTCTGGGTCTGAGAGGACCGTGGTGATCGTGGCAGGGAGGTGGTCTCTGCACCCTGTGCATGCTGCTCGCTGGGAAAGCATTAACCAATTTACTGCTAATCCTGTTATCACCAGCACATCTGAGCAGCTGTGGGGCAGCACAGGCCAAAGCAAACACGGCCCAGTGCCCTGAGGACACGGAGCAGTCAGAGGCAGCTGCACCTACTCTCGGGTTTCCAGGTCCCATATCTCCCACTGCAGTGGTCCAGTTGGCCCCTGGAAGGACGGAAGGCTCCACGGAACAAACCCAGCCAGTGCTGCAGTGAGCAGGAGGGATGCTGCAGTAGGGAGAGTGGGAGCTGCCCTGGTTGGAATCTGGGCTGCTGCCCTGACACCAGTGCCTGGCTGACCTTGGGTGTGCTGCACAGCGGGCACCGTGCCTGCAAAACATCTGCTTTCCTTCACTGGGTGATCCAATGTAAGAGGTGAAGGAGCAGGCTGGGTGTCAGGGTGCATGTGCCAGTGGGTCTTCCAACCCAACACACCATCTCCTCCATCCTCCCTTCCTGGGGACAGCCCTCTCTGGAGGAAGAAATTACAGGGCAGGGCAAGCAATGTCACAACAACACAGCTTCCCTCAGCTACCCATCCATCGTCTGGGGAACCACCATTCCTGAGTTGTTCTTAGCTCCTCAGCCTTGCACCTGCCTTGCTTCCTCTGACCTTCTCCACAGCACAGCACGCAGCAAACAGGGCACACGTGTGCCCCGAGGTCAACAGCATCGGGGTGTTGTGTTGTCCCAGAGTGATGGACTTTGCCCATGGCAGAGTGCCCCTGGCCTGGGCATGTGTGGGTGAAAGTGCTGGAGCTGGGGAAGGGTTTTCCCTGCTCCGCAGCGGAGCTGGCAGGGGGCTGCTCACCTGCCCAGCGTGGTGATTTGCCAGCCAGCTGCCAACCGCCCGGGAATTGCCTTTGCCTTTTCTGGTGTGCTTAAAAATAACCCGCTAGCTTGTCAAGGTTATAAAGAGAGAGAGAACAAATTGCTTTCTGAGTTGATTAAACTGCTCAGCGTGGCTGCGCACGCGGCACTCTCCGTACGGCTGGGACAGAGTCTGGCGCGTTAATTTGCACTCGGCAGTTCCCGTGCTAATAAGGGCTTGATGAGCTGCCTCCTCATACCCTCATCACCGGCCCCTCCAAGCAATGCTTGACTGGGCCCTGAGGCAGTTGGGGCATTTTGTCTATTCAAAATGCCTTTTTTTGTTGTTGCTTTTCTCTTGCTTTTGAGCAGTGCCATGTCCGGAGCTGCCCTGGAGCCACTGGACCAAATCTCCGGAGGATTTCAGCAGTTCCTTGCTTCATCCTAGGGCAGCTGAGGGAGTACAGGCAGTAGCACACTCCAGAACTCAGCTGCAAGGAGAAAAACCCACCCGTGGCCACAAATTGCTGCCAGACATTTCTCCATGCCGGTGCAAGAGCCGCCCTCGCCGCCGCGCCGCTCAGCATCACCCCACGATGCTGCCGCCACAACGGGGTCTCCGTGCTTGAAAGAGGTTTCCAAATATAACCAGCCCCCCGCCTACCCCCACCCTCCCCTTGCAACTTTCTGGGAAAATCCCTTTCTGCCTAAAATTATCCAGATGTGCTTTACAGCTCGAGGGGAGTTTGTGGGAAAAATACGAGGTTCGCTGGATGAGATGTTTCCTGAAGTGTGGGGCTGGGAGCTGGTTCCACTTTGGAGCAGACCCACGCCGCTCACGCGCCGCCGCTGCCAGAGCTTGGCTTAGTTAGTTAAACCAGATTGAGTTTATCTCTTAATAAGAACTAGGCAATGAAAGTGCTTTTTCTTTTTTCTAACCTTTTTTTAATTCATACTCCATGTTGGGGAAAGGCAGGGAAGGATTTACTAAGCAGATTGGTGCTTCCCAGCACTCTGGCTCTGGTGTCCTTCCGATCGGTGTCCTTTGTGGTTTATGTACTTTACCAGCACCGTGGGCTCCTACTGATACCTTTAACCCCAAAGGGCATCCCAAGGAGCTGATGTCAGGGGTTCATCCAGGAACAAAACTGGGGGCCAGATTGTGCAAAGCAATACAGGGGCTGCATCCTTCAACTGATGAAGGAATTTTCAGTGACGACAAAGCAGCGGTGGGTGCAGACCCTGGGGTAGGGGCTTCACATAAATCGTAGCAATTTGCTGGCTCTGCCACTCTAAATCCTGTCTAATTATACCAAGTGCAGCATCTGACATTAATTTGTTACAGTGTGTGTGTATAGAGCACCAGACATTTTGGGGATGGATTTAAGAGCAGCCTTCAGATCTTTGCCCTTGCAATCCACTGCCAGTTACAAATGACTGCATTTGGCCTCCTAGTTACCTGCCTACGTTGGAAAATTGGCTATTTTGAAATCTAAAATATTATTGTTATTCACATCTACAATCATTTTACAGATGCAAAATTCAAGGCTGCATTCAGGCATCTTTGGGGTGGAAAAAATAAAAAGTAAAATAAAATATTGGCCATCTGATCCTAGCTGCCCTTTTCAGTCTCTGAGCTGTAAAATAAGATTGACAGTGACTTCGAGACACCAGCAGCAAAGCACAGCCTGGGTCACAAGCCTGCAGAGCACTCTGGAGGGGAGGATGCCTGGGAACCAGGCTGAGGAGTAGCTGGTGTGGACTGAGCCGTGCCATGTCAGGTTTTTAACCAGCTTGCTGGAGCTCTTTGAGGATATTACTGCTTTGCTAGATAAGAGAAATTCAAGGGATGTGCTATACTTAGAGTTTCAAAACACACTTGGCATCAGTGCAGATCAAAGCCGAATGGTACAGGCAGCATCCCGGAATAGAAGGTGAAAGAGGGAAAAGATTTGGAATTTACTGGGAGAAAAAAATTACACTGAAACCAACAGCACGAGGCTGCTGAGCTAAAAATAGTAAAGAAGGTTTTAACAGTGGCTCCACACACAAACTGACACTCGGCTCCACTTCCCAGCTTGGGGAGAGACCTTCCATCCAAGCGGGAGATGCTCAAGGAAAGCTCAGCAGTCCCTGCAGAGTCCACTGCCCCAGCCCAGCTCCCAGCTGAAACCACTGGGGACCAGAAAGGTTTGGGTGACGCCCAGCAGGGCGTGCTCTGTGTCAGTCTGTCCCCTCCAGCAGCCCATCATGTCCCTGCCATGTCAGGTTATCTGTGCCCCACCAGCAGCTGTTTCCAATCCCACAAACTGGAACAGTGCTGCTTTGTCAGCTCCCACGCCAGTGGCCAGTCATGGCCAGGGGCTTTTACACAATCCTGCTCTGCCCTGGGGTGTGGTGCTGCCACCACCACAGTGGGGCTGGGGTGTTCATCGCCCCACGATGTCAGACACCAAGTGCTTCTTCAGCCCTTCCTCTTCCTCACAGCCACTTGGGGCTCATGGCAGCAGTGACAAGTCTGTCCTTTGCCACCCAGCCTGGCTAGGGGAGCCCAGGGAGGGCAAGGTGACCACATCCCCCACAACCCTGGTCAGGTACCCCTGGTCAGGGCTGTGCCTTAAGATAAGCTTTCCCTACAATGTCCAGCCAGCAAGGAGGAATCACATTCTTCAAACTTGCTCTTGAAGCACCACAGTTGCATCCCAAACCTGCAGCAGAGCTGGGAGTACTGGGGGAACCTCTCTACAGCATCAGCTGCTGGGGGAGATCACAGCCAGGGAAAGTCCCATGGAGGGACACCTGTGAGTGATGGATGCAGGGGCTCCTATGAGCAGCTCACGCAGGCCCTGGTTGTGTGATGGGGTGTTCCTTGTGAAACAGAATGATTTGGGCTTGAAATTAAAGAGGAATTTGTCTACTATGTGCTCTTCCTGTCCCTCTTCTGCTTGTGGATTCAAAGGTGAAAGTCATTCTGCCCTCTCTGGGAGGGGGGAGTATTTCTGAAGCACCTCAAGCCCTGGAGCCAGTCCTCCAGGTTAGTGCAGCTGAGCTAACTGCAGCCCTGCAAGGAGCAGGGGCAGGCAAGCAGTCTCTGCCACGCAGGACATCCTAACTCCTGCTGTGCTGAAAGGCACAAGCCTGCTGGGGCAGAGGTGCCAGGGTCTGGTGCCACATTCCCCATGGATCCTGGCAGCTCCTGTGATGGCTGGGAAAGGACTTAATCCTGTATCCCTGCAGCAATGTAAACACCTCCCTAAAAGGGCTGGATCCCAGGGTGATGGTGTGTACTATTTCTGAGGACGGGCACCCTTCATCCCAGGGCACCCCTGAGGCAGACCCCATCCCAGGGGTGACAGTTCACCCTGGCACTGGGGCCTGGAGCACAGGGGCTGTTTCCTGGGCTGGAGGTGGGTGCTGGAGCAGTGCCAGGAGCCAGCCGTCCTGGCCCCACCACGCGCCGCCAGGTTTCCTCTCGGCCGTGCCAGGCTCCTGCCAGCTGAGTTTGAGGTGAGGCATTAACACTGGTATCCCTGTTAATATTGCTATAAAGCAATAAAGGTAACTTGATTGCGGAAAGGCAGGGAGACCGGTGGGTTTGGAGCTGTTCCACTGTGCTGCTATTAGAAAGCTTGAAATGAGAGTTATTAAATTACTGCCAGGTACTGCAGGTTTTTCTAACAGGGAGACTTCGGCTTGGCTCGGAAACTTAAGCCCTGGCTTGTTCAGGTTAATTAAAAGAGAGCTGGACATCTTCCAGGGTCTTGCTTCTCATTCCTGATGGCCACCCCCTCCCTTCCAAGGCATGGGCAGAGTGTGCCATGAGCACCCATGAGCATTACCCCACTGAGGCGGCATTGGGCATCAGCACTGGGCAGGGCTGACAGGCCAGGGAAGCCAGGCTGGATGTTCTGTAGGATGGTAACCTGAGTGTCACTTGCAGTCCCCTGGTGCCTTTGTGCCCTCTGTCCTAGGATGCTGTTCCTGGAGCCCTGGAGCATGGCAGGTGCCAGAGCTGAGATCCCAGCCTTTTTCCCCAGGTAGAGGCCCCAGGAATCCAACATGGGTAGCAGCCAGAGGTGTTTGTGATGCTTTGCATATGCCCATTACCCCCAGTCCCCAGCAAATTCCTGATTCCTTTATAGGGAAACAAGGGGCAAGTAGAGTACAGTGAAAGAATGGCTGGTGGGAGGCAGGGGGCAGGCAGGCAAAAAATGCCCACACTGTCCCTCTTCCCACCCTTTTTATTGCATTGCTCTTGGCTTCTGACATATTCTTGCTGCTGCACAACTGGCACTTAGGGATTCATGTGGCCTCTCATCACAAAAAAACAGGAAACACAGTGCAAACAGGGAAGAGAGGGCAATTTGGGCTGGGTGTGGAGAGGATTGCCTTCTCTGACCGGGAGCAACTTTCCTTTCACCTGTGTTTAGTCATTCCCACTGCTGCTTTGACTCCTGCCTCAGCCTCTGCAGGTATTTTCCTGCTCCCTCACGGTGGGATGGAAAGTTTTCGGCGGCCCCCTCTCCTTGCCCCCGAGCAGATCACCTGCAAAGTGGCGTTTGTGGGGCTGGGGGCGCAGGCAGGCGGCTGCTCTGGCCCCCTCTGGCTGAGAGTTAGACCGAAGGGATGGGGACTCGGGGCTGCTCTGGCCCTCCCTCCTCCTGCCTGTCTTTGATCCCCTGGTGCCGGGCAGAGAGAAGGGGGTTTGCCCACAAGTTCAGGCCCAAAGAGCTCCCATTGTGTTCTTCCAGCATGGCTCTCTCCTGCTCTGCCTGACCTCTAAGCAGAGGACAAAGCCAGTGGCAACACCTGAGTGGGGCCGAGCTGGGTCCCCCTGGTTTGTCCTGCTGTCCCTGGGGAAATCAAAAGCTGCCAGGGACGTGTGGTGCAAGGAAGGTGCATCCCACTGCCAATCCAGCACTCCAGGGAGCAGGGTATGAGGTGACCCTCAAGTCAGGCTGCCATGGTGGGGAAGGGTCTTGTCTCCATTTCCTCCCCAAAAACAGCTTAGGGAGAGCAGGGAAGACTCCCAACTCTGTGACTCCTCCATCCGCCCCAAAATTTCCAGGTGGCAGAGGGGTGCCTGGACTTGGGACCAATAGCATGGGAGGGCTGGGGCCAGTTGCCCTGAGCACTCCCAGATCTCCGGCAGGACAGCGGGAGGGGGCGGGTGAGGACGGGTGCTGTAGCTGCTCGCCAGCCCCCGGCAGCACCCGCCCCTCTCCTGGCCTGGCCAGGCTGCCGGAGGTGCGGATAAATGCTGCTCACAGCTCCGTTAGTGACTCAACCCCCCCAAAACACTTTTTGGACTCATTTTCCCAGAGAGAGTTTAATGGGGTTTGTCGTGCCAAAACCCCAAGCTATGCCTCACTTTCATCCCCTAATGCAAGCCATATATCAAGAGACACTAACAGAGCAGGGAGGGTTTCTGACAAGGGGATCCTGGGAACAATCAGCCAATACCCCCCTCCCCAGCCCGCGCCCCCCTGTTTTGTGCATTCCTGGTAATGTAAATAGAGAGGCGAGCGCTCGCAGCCCTCCTCGGACCCGAGGAGCCCGTCTGGGGACGGCGCCAGCAGCTCTGCTGTCAGTCTGCTCTCGGGGGCTTTGCCTGGTACCGTTTGAAGTGTCTCAAGTATCGGCGTCAGCGTCGTGTCCCTGGGGAGAGCGTCCCCGGGGCCAGCAGTGCCCCCGCACTTCCCTGCTGCACACACTCAGCAGTTAGGAAGGAGGTGGGAAGATCCAGCTCAGCCTAAATAGTCCCTTTCCCCGCCGCGAAAAGCCACCCCTCCTGCCAAAATATCCTTCCTCTTAGCAAGCCATGAGATGAGGATGGAGGATGCAGCCCTGGCACTGACAGCATCCTGAGGGGCCTGAGCCCCACTGGGGTAGCAGCTGCTGGGTCTGCCTCCTTCCAGGAGCACCCTGGGGTGCCTCCATCCCCTGGCTCTCACACAGGAGAGATGCAGCTTCCTTGCTTCAGCAAGGTGGGGCTGCCTGATGCAGCAGGTCAGGGCTCTCACAGCCTATTTAGTGCAGCACTGGGTCCTGGAGAACAGGTGGTGGACACTGGGCACCATCTCCAGGGTGGGTGGATGCCCCTTCTGTGGTGTTTTATGTGGCATGGGAAAATCCAGAAGATTAACTTTTCTTAATTTAAATACCCATGCGTTTTGTTGCTGTGCATGTCAGCAGTGTGAGATGAGGCTCTCCTGAAGGATGCTGGTTGTGTATGGCATTGTGTCACTTGGAGGGGACCTGCATGCCAGCCTGGACACGCAGTTTTGTTCCCACAAACTTCCCTCACCATCCCAGCAGAAAACCAAAGCTTCTTCAGGCAGGGCCAGGGAACCCAACCGGGCACACTTCATCCTTCTAAGGGAAAAAAAATTCAAGCCAAAAGCCTCCCCTGGGAGAGTTTCCAAAACAAATCTCAAGCCTTGGCTCACCACACAAAAGCAGGAAACCTCCTGAAGGTTTTCCTTCAGCTTGTCTGGATGAGAATCCCCAACTGCATTGCAGCCAGGGCAAGGGACGTGGGACTCAAGGTGCCACCAGTGCCAGTCCTTGACCCTCAGGGCAGGAGGAGCAGACACAGCTGGGAGCATCAGGGTGCAGAGGAGCCTCATGTGCTGGGAGCAGGAGGGGCTCTGGCTGTGGTGTCCTCACAAAGTCCCAGGCCAGCAGGAGAAATCCCTGAGCTGAGCACCTTGGGACAGGCTGTGGAGCTGAAGGCCTTGGTGAGCACAGGCAGCCCATGGGACTGTATGTGCCTGGGAAAAGCTCTGAGGAGAGAAGGAGCTGGGATGGTGGTAAGAGAGTGGGCTCATGATGAGGAGGAGAGACCCCAGTGGGGATAGGGACCCCCTGGGGCCACCTTCCTGTTCCCCAGCCTGCCAGGCAATGGGGACAGAGCTGCTCCCTTCAATCATCCACTGTCCCCAGCAAGGCTGCAAGGAGGTCTCCCAAAGCAGGGAAGGGGTGTGATACCTCTGAGCTCCCTCCTGGCTCTGTTGGGCGTCAGTAACTCAGCCAAAGCTGGGGAGAACAGGAGGAGGAGGGCTGCAAAGTCCTCATGCAGTGATTGCTTAGGAAACATAGGGGAAGTTGCCCCTGGCTGCAGTCGAAGCAATCATGGGGCAGAAATGGCACTGTACCAACTCATGGCTGAACCAGCACTGTTCTGAGAAAATGCCCCTCAGTTCCATGCCAGTGAGAGGTGTCCCTATGTGGACACTTTGTCTCTGTGGGACCCTTCCCCAGGGACCAGCCACCAGATCAGAGCCCTGCTGATCTGGCTGTCCCTGGCCTTGCCCTCTGCCACGCACCCGCAGGGAATGCTGCCATGGGGCCGGTGATGCTGGGTGGCCCTGGGGGACCCCAGGGAGGGCACAGGGGGAGGGGATCTGTGAGGGGTTCATTTGCTGGGACCAGCCCTCGGCGGCCCTGAGCTTTACGAGGCAGCCGATGCGGCTGCTTCCTTGCGAGCTGCAGCAATAAAGCTTGCCGAGGGGTCAGAGGTGATACTGACTGCTCTTAAGTGGCCAAAACCGGTGGTCTGTGATGGAAACTGAACTTCTAAAGCCATAATCAGAACCAGAGGGGTTAAATTCCGATGGCTAAATACCAAGGACTTAGCCTAAACATCTCTCCCATCTTGCTCAGTCTGTCCCAAACAGGATCCTGCAGTGTGTGGTTGTTTGGGCAAGGTCAGGCTGCTGGCATGTGAGGTGTGTGTGCCACATCTCCCTGCTGCCTTAGGATGAGACAGCACCGGGGCCGCCGAGTTTCCTCCATCTCGGTGCGCTGTTGCACTGGGTAAACACCTCCGCAGTGCTTGGGAAATTCGGAGCGACCTGCAAATGGGTGCAAAGTTAAGCACTTGCTGGTTTCAGAGGTCTCCAAAGCGCCAGGGTGAGGTTGGTGCTGGAAACCTGAGCCCTGTAATTGTATTGTTCTGCCTGTGATATCTGAAGGGCTGGCTGGCTTGTTTGCGTGTTTGTTTGTAGTGCAACTATCAAAGGAGGTCTCAGCGGTGATGAACGCTGCTTCTAAAAAAGGGCCTGCCCCGGAGCCAGCACCAGCCCTTCTCCAGGTCGAGCCACTACACGTCCCCATAAGCATAACCCGTCCTACCAGTGGCGGCTCCGGAGGCATACCAGCATTCCTGCAGGAGTGGGGGATTGCTTGCCATGCCTGAAAACAGGTTCCAACATCACTGAGCAGTTCCAGGAGAACCCTGAGAAGGGCTCTCCACAAGGGCCAAGCAATGGGTGAGAAAGGGTATTGCCAAAATGTGGCTGTGAAGAGGCAGGGGGAGCGGAGAAGTTGACAGGAGCAGGGCTGAGCAGATGCACCAGTGTATTTCCTCAGTTGTGCAAAGCTGACAGACACTTCCCTCCCCTCTAGAAAAAGACACCAAAGAAATGCAAACATGACCATAGCTCCCAAGGTCTGTGTGCCAGCTAGAGCACAGTCCTTGGAGGAGACCTGACTGGACACCTCATAGGCTGGTTTTCCTGTTGGCCAGCCCAGTGGGGAGGAGGGAAAGCCCTTGGCAGCATGCACTGCACAAAGCCACCCCCCACCCCAGCACGTGTCCAGGAATCCAGGCACCTCCACCTCACCAGATCCTGGTTTCTACCTCCAGGCTGTGTGAACAGCCACTACTCCCTGTGGCAGGAGGTTAGCAGAGGGCCAGGCAGGCTGCTGAGCATTAGCATCAGTGTGGTTTATTACCCTCATTAATGATGTGGAGAAGGCAGCATGTTAGCAAAAACGTGACATATTTAGGTTAGTTAAGGCTGAAGGACTTTGTTGCTGTGGGAAAGGATTGCACTAAGATATATGACATTCACCATGGGCCTGTGCGAGATGATGCATCTTGGATAGACTAATCAAGATAATTCACATATATTGTCCTAAATTAATTATAGCCACTAAGTACAAGTCCAACATGTCAATGCAGACAGCTCAATTAACAGCTCTTATTCAATATATGCTGATGGTCAAAAGAGCAAAGAAAAGATTACAATGGGCAGAGAGCATGGAGCAAAGCACTGGAAATATTGCAGTGCCACTGCTTAAATAAACGGCTTTGCCAGCACATGAGGGAGCAGAGAGTGAGGGTGATGGGTACAGGGCAGTGTGGAGAGAGAATAAAAGGGGACAACAAGGGACCTTCTTTAGCCCTCTCTTCCTGATAACCTCTTAAAAACAGAATAGATGAAGTATATGAAGCAGATTTTTAAATAGCAAGGGAGAGGGGTGGGAAGAAAAGAGCTATTTTAGAAAGCAAGTGCTGTTTAGGTGGAGCAGGAGCAGAGGTTCCTGCTCATGTGGAGCAGTGGCCCCAGGGCTCAGTGCCCGTGTGCTGGCCAGGGTGTGACTGCCCAAGGAGAAAAGGTGGAAAGAGGGGAAAGATGAGTCCATCTCTGTGTACAGTGGGTGAGATAAGGATCAAGTGCTGCATCCTGGCTTGATAAAGGACCTGGAAAAGTTGGAGAGAGCTCATGAATATGGGAAACTGCCTTTGAGTGGGAGGTTGAGGCAGGCCCCTGCCTATTTTTCTATCACAGTGAAGGTTAAGATGTGACTGCAGTCAGCACATGCTGAAGGGAAGGGATTTCTTTCAGTCAAAAACACGTAATGAAACCCAGTGATGAGGGCTGGTGCAGGTCTTGCAGGAACTCACCAGGGCTGGGAGACCTCTCTGTCGCCCATTCCATACAGCTGAGGGGCTTCCTGCAGCCCCTCTTCAGTCAGGCTCCCTTTCCCGGGATTCTCATCAGGGAACCCTGACACCAGGTGCCCTGTGCCCACAGGCAAAGGGTTTCATGCCTGAGCCCAGCAGTGGCTGTGGGAAATCTTTGGGCTGGTTTCCCTCCTGCAAGACTCAAGCCAGCATCGTGCAATCTCTTTTCATTCCTATTTCATGAGATGTGAATAATTAATAAGAAACACAATGCGGGGAGGATAAGATGAATATATATATGTATACATGTACCCACAAATACGCATATATAGTGTTAGAAATAATCAAGGCTCAAATACATAGGGAATATTGTGGTACAGCAGCCATGAAAATGTGGGATAAAGAGCAGGAGCACAACAGAGAGTCATAAAAGGCAGATGGAGGGGTTTGAGGGGTGTAGAGGATGGGATACAGGTGCTGTATCCTGTGGCAGCAGGGACCTCCAGCCATCCCAACTGGCCCAAGGGCTCATCACAGGCAGAGACATCTCCCTTAGCTCTTCTCCAGAGTGGTGCAGGGATGTGCGATGCCAAAGGGAGGGCAATGCCAAGGGCTACTCCTGCATTGCCCTGGGGAAGGGGGGAGATCCTGGCGCAGTGGGATGCAAAGCCCAAGGAAGGCTGAGAATCAGCATTTCTGGGAGTTGGGGTTTTGCATCCCTGACCAAACCACCCTCCAGAGCCTCTCGGCAGCTGTCCAAGCCCGTGCAGCCACTGCTGTGTCTGTGTGCAGTTGAGCCTCTCGCCATCCACGGCCAGCAAACAGGCAACTGAATTGTATGTGTGAAACCCAGAGACTCTCCCTTCAACTGCACAGAAAACCCCATCACCTGCTGCATCCGGCTCCCAGCCGCCAGCCAGGCCCGACTAGTGCTAATTGGCAGTCATTAATTAACCTTCCGGCAGGCTCTCACCCTGTGGACTTGCCGACAGAGCCCATTGCAACCTGCTGATGCAAGAAGAGCTGGTGTCCCCCTGCCCCCTATGGACTGCTGATGAGGGGAGAATCCCCCAGCCCCCCCCCCCAGTCTGGGGGATGGGGACAGGGAAAGGGATGGCTCCTGCTGCCTGCCCCCAGCCCCAGCTCTCTGGGGTTAGGCACCAAAGCCATGGAAAACCAGCTGCCTTCTATGAAACTTCTCTGAGCTAACCTGGAATGATCCTGTGGTGCAGCTCCTTGGCTGCTATTCCAGCTCGGAGCTGAGCCATGGCAGAATGGAGGGGCAGACACAGGGGACAGGGAGAACTCAGAAGCTGGATGATGATGTAGCTGTGGGTGATGGTTCCTGAACTCAGCCATCAGCATGGTCACACCTTCACTTGCCCAGGACATGGAACACTTGGGAGACCTCCACAGCCCTGGCCCATGTTGCATGAAATAGATTTGCAGGGCCTCTGCACCCCAGGATTTGGCCCTCGTGGCCCACCCTGACCCAAGGACTTGGCCCCTTGTCACAGGAGGGTCTGTGCTGGCAGGGTGTGTGGGGTTCCCACACAGGGACAGCAGGGATTCTTGGCCACACAGTCACTGTCACTTGCACCCCAGCACTGGTGGCACTTGGAGCAATGCACGTGGCAGCTCCACAGCCCTCTTGACTGCACATTCCCCAAGCAAAGCATGTGGGGCCGTGCCTCGGCCCCAGCCATGAGCTGGCTTCATGGTGGGACACAGACCGCATTTGCTCTTCCTGACAGCCTGAGAGCTGTGTGTTTTACCCTTCGCCTCTGCCCTGGATTTCCAGCTTTTGGATTTATTTCACCCCAAAAATACCCTATTATAAGTAAAGCCCCAGGAGTCCTCCTCTGCACAGTGTCCGTCCCAGTGCCATTCCCTTTTCCAGTAGCTCGTGCTCCCACCCTGGCAGGAACCACGTGCCAGCTTGGCATCAACAGCAGGACAAGGTTTGTCACCCCTTGGGTTCATCCCAGCCTGGCTGTACCTGCACCGGGGTTGGGGACAGGCTGGGGCACCCGACGGCCAGTTCAGCCCATCCTGCCTTTTTTCCACAGTCGGTGGCTCCCATTTCCCAGGTCTAATTTATCACCTCACTTTTTATAAATGGGTCATTTCCCATCCCCAGCCCGAGAGACAATTGCGATGGGCCCTGGCACTGCGCCACAAGCTCCTTTCAACTTCATAGCGAGTTCATCAAAGGCCCGAGACACCATTTCCCCAAACAGTAAAAGTGTCAGGGAAAGAGGCGTGTTGGGAAGTCTCGGTGACAGCCAAGTGCTTAATTAGTGGTAATGCAAAGTTTACAGCCCCCCTCCCCACCTCCCCCTGGCCCCTTGTTTCTGGGAAGGGTGTGAAGGGTTAGACAGGTCTCTCTGCTGCTCGGTGACCCGTGATGTCCCTCCAGCAATGTGGCGCTGGTGAAGGGGATGGGGACATCCCAGCCTGGCTGCTGGGAAAAGGAGGAAGGCAGGGAGAGATTTGCCCACGTGGCACTCACTCAAGAGCATCCCCATCCCCTACGTCCCACTTGTGCTACAACCCACCCCAGCACCCATGGGTGTCCTGCATCCACAGGCATTCTCTTCTCCCTGGCTGATGGGGAAAATGTGGGAAAGACCCACTGCAGGGACAGCACTGGAAATGCTGTGTCCCACCCATCCATCCTCATCCCAGTCACAATCTCCTGGCTCCTGTGATGCCTTGCAATCCCATGAGACCCAGTGGCAGAGCACTGGGCTGGTGCAGGGGGCTGCGTGCCACTGTCACAACCCTTTCATTCCTCTCTTTCCTCTCGTTCTTTTTTCCCAGAAATCACCTTCCTGCCTGTCACCCTCCCTGCCTCTCTCTGGGCTGTTTTTAATGTATCCTTTTGGCAACGGAGCAGATAGAGCTGAGCGTGGTGACTTTGGCGCTCAGAGGCAGAGCATAAGCATTAACAGAGCTGATGGCATTACATTGTTGGCACTCACTCTCTCACAGCTTCCCTAACAAAGCCTGACATCAGCCAGGACTTTTAGCCATGATGGTGCATTAAGCAGGGACTTGTCTCTGACTCCCACAGCCACCAGACCCATCCTCTCATTGCTGACATTTCTGGGGGTCAAATTTTCCAGCAGAAGTTGTCAAATACAGGTAAGGATCAGAAAGAAAATCAAGAGATTTGGTGATACAAGGCTTTATCCATTCTGTACAGGGGTGCCCAAGGCTCCCAGGGCAGTAGATCTCCATGGGGAGTGGATCACTTGGGGAGCACTGCTGTCACTGCCAAGCTGGAGGTACAGGGAGCAAGCAGAGAAGCCTCTATGGTCACTTGGTCAGTGAAGTACCACATCCTGCACTAGGATGAAGCTGGTCCCAGCCAAAGCAGCACCTCTGCTCCTTGGTTTTGTGTCTGTGAAGGTGCCACATTTTCCCCTGAGGACACGCATGTGGCCAATGGGGATGAACAAGGTGATGGGCTGTGTACCATGGCACTGCTTGCTCTCCAGGTTCTTTGTCCCCCCAGGGCTGGAGCAGTGCTGTGCTGATATAAAGCAGATATAAAGCTGACTTTCATTAGGGAGGAGCACCAGGTTTTGTGGTGGGGCCCTGCTCGCACCCAGCAGGGCTCTGAGGCCAGCAGCTCTGCCCACTCCCCAGGCACATTCCCCATGCTGGGTGACAGTGGCATCTTCCCACCACCACCCCACGGCACACAGGCAGGGCTGGCCCAGACCCGCACTGGAATGGGATGAGATCTGTGATGGACCTCATCCCCACATGAAGGACTGTGCCACCCTCTGCCCAGCACATTCCTGCCTGGATGAGCCCACAGAGGGCCCTGACAGCTCCCTGGCACATCCCACCCAGCCGTGGTTCCCTGTTTCGCCTCCCTGGCCTCGAGTTCCTGAGTGCTGGGCTCTCCCCCCGCCACCCTCCTCGGCACGGCTGGGGCCTTGCAGCTACAACCAGGAAACTATAAAACTTTACAGAGTGCGGCTGGAGAGAAACAGGAATTGCTGCAGTGACTGCCAGAAGGGCCAGCGTTAGATTCACAAGATTTTCCAGGGCTTGGACTCGCCAGGAAGGGATTTATCCACCTAGGAGGAGCTGTAAAAACTAAAATTAAATTCTTCATCTTGGAAAGGGAGGGGGGGAGAGAATTAAGAAACTGCTTGACCTCCCCCCAGATGCTCTGCTGGAGGCCAGGAACCTGGGGAGATGTGGAGCACCCATGGCTGCACCTGCCCAGCCCCTGGCTGAGGGGGCCCTGGCACAGCCGGGGTCCCTGACACTGCTTGCCCTGGGGGCTACATTCAGCACCCCTCCAGTATCACCACCCTTTAGGGCACAATCTAGAGGTCTGTGTGGGTGCCACAGATGAGGGCTGAAGTCAGTGTCCTCTCCCTGGTCCCTGTCCCCGTTCTCCATTAGTCCACTCCATGTGCTGCCATACCTGCTGCAAGTAAAGATGGTGCTGGGCATGACGTGGGGGCAGTTTGGGACTCCAGCAAGGAGTAAGCAGGGATGGTCCATCTGGCATCCCAGCAGCTTCATTGGGGTCGTTTTCCATCGTGTTCTGGGGTTAGTAAGAAGTTAGAAGGAAGAAAACCATACTGCCCTGTGCATTACAGAGACATGCCACAGCATCATGGGTGGCCATTTCAGGGGACAAAGCAGTACCTGGCTGGGTCAGGAACTGCTGCTTTCTGATGTGGTGAAGCTGATTTGGGGACTACACCTGGTCCCCAGCTCTGGGCTGTCTGAACTGTGGCAACTTCTCCCACTTTGCCCTGTGGCCAAGCAGTCCAGGTCTGATCCCCTGCCAAAGGACTGCAGATCCCCTCCTGTGCCAGGACCATCAGCTCTCAGCCTGGGGGTATTTTGGGACTCAGCACAGTCCTTTAATAGGTCCACCTTTCTGCCCATCAGCCTTCCCTGACTTCTCCACACTGGTGTGGGGTGGGCACATCCTCCCTCACCACTCTTCTCCTCCCCATCCCACCAGGCTCACATGGAGACTGTGGGCAGGGACACACCAGGGTCACCCAGCCACAAGCCTGCTGAACCAGCCCTGTCACCCACGGGCTGCTGGAGCAACACATCTCACATTCCTCTACACCTCCTCACTGGGTTTTCCCCAGTATAATGGGGCACACTAATGCTTTTAGGAAAAGCCCACACTGCTGCAGGCTTTGAGGGCCATTTTCCATGTCAGGGAAACCAGGATAGCCAGTACAGCATCCTGGTCAGTGTGCTGTGGAGAGGGCTGTGCTGTGACAGGCTCTTTTCAGGAATTTTGCACTGTTAGGGCAATGAATCTTATGTCACTGATCTCTTTACAACTAGCTAGATCCTTGGAGCCTCACTGCTGAGCAGCGTGGGGAAGCATCCCAACACAGGGAGAAGTCAGGCTGCTCCTCCAGACATGTGGAGGCAAAGATCAAACAAGGCTCACTTGGAAACCTCAGCAGAATTGTGCCAGAGGACACAAAGGATGTCCGGGTTATGCCAGAGCTGCAGCTCTGCCATTGCTGGCTCCCAGGGTGAGCCAGGCTGTGCTGGGGCCCCAGCAGGTCCATCTGCCTGGCTGGTGGAGCGAAGCATGGCACGCAAGCAATTTGCTTTGTACTCAACCTTTCAGGCTGGAAAGTCAAGGGAAACCTGAAGATGTGAAGTTTATGTGCAAAATCCCATCAGCTGAGTGCCTGGCTGTTCAGAGTGCCACGTCGCTGGCGTCCTGCCCCGCCGGGACACCCAGGTGCTGTTTTGTGGATGGGCTTTGAGGTAATTTTCCTTTAATTCCAATTTTTTTGCCCGCAATAAATTTTACACCAAAAGCATGGAAGCACTGCTGAGAAAGTATGTATCGGGGAATGCTCTTTTGTTGCTTATTCTGGTTTTCTTTCTATTTTCCGCTTGTCACTGCCAGTGCAGGCTCTTAAAATAACTGGCTACTTTAAACCATGTTCCTTTGTTCCCTGGCTGAGCACTGCTGGCTGCCAGCTGGAGAGAGAGGGAGGTGAAGTGTCAGGGCCCTGTGGAGAGTTTTAAAGGAGATTTGCAGTGATGGGGACAGTGTGTTACACCCTGAGTCCTCCAAGTTGCGCTCTCCCTTCTTACCAGCAGAGCCCTGTGTTGTGGGATTTCCCAGGAAAGCACTGAGTTTGCAGGTTCTCAGCTGGTCCCCTCTCTGCCACCATCCAAACTTCATCCAGGCTGCAAGGGGAGCGGTGGGTCTGCAGCCCAGCTTTGCAGCCTGCAGATATCCCCTGTGGACTCCTCACAGTGCCGCCCACCCAGCTCCAGACCCCTGCCCTCAGGACTGCCCCTTTCCCACCCTCGCTCCGTCTGCTTTGCAGCAAATTGTTTAAACCATGAAAGCTCCTGAGCGCTGGAGGGAAGAGGTGGGATGGAGGCCACACGGCTCCCTTGACCCCAGTTAGTGTGGGAAAGGGCTACGGCAAAACTGGTTAGGAACTGGCAGCCAGCCCCAGGGGAAGCAACAGCTAAGCCTGGGCTTATCCCTCCCAAGCCAAGCGCCAGGGCAGCGGATGCAAATCCCAGACAGGCCAGGAATTGCCTGGCACCTCTCCCGGGGTGTTTGCACCTTCATCCTGGGGCACCCTAGGAATGTGGTGTGACGGGGAGAGGGGATTCCTGCAGCCAGGGGGGAGACTGGGGTGGGGGTGCGGCCGGCCAGGGCACTGCCAGCAGGCCGGGCTCCACCACCTGCAGGCACCGGGGCTGGGCCAGAGCCCGGCTTGGAAGTGCTGTGTTGGAGGCTTGTGCCATGCCTGGGCACGTCCCCACTTTGTTTATTCCTTTGACTTATTATTTTTTTTGACTATTTATTCCTGGCTGCCTTTTTCTCACGGTGGCTGTGTTTATTTAGCACGCCAGGCCTGGAGCCCACTGGGCTCGTGCTGCTGCCGAGCACAGCTGTAACCTGGGCGCATCAAGTGCCACGACAGCAACCCCATGCTGAGGTTTCTCCCAAGGGCCTGGTGGGTTGTTTGCAATGGGTGGGACAGTGTTTTGAGGGGACAGTGGGCAGTGGACAAGAGGATGGCCACACGTGCTTGGCACTGTTGATGCTGCCGGCATGCAGCCACACCAAAGGGCTCCAGCACCTGCTGCCTGCCCACCAACACAGCCCTGTGGGGCTGTGGCAGCTGTGCCAAGCAGAGAAACTCTGGGCTGGAAGGAGTCAGGCTTGGAAAGTACGAGGGTGGTCTGCTAAGTGATGCCATCCCCATGCCATCAGTGATGCTCCTTGGGGACCCTGTCCCCACCAGCCTCCCAAGGTCCCAGGTGGTCCCAGAGCCCAAACCTCAGTGTGACGAGGAGATACCAGCAAGCCATCAGCCCTCCTGCCTCCATTCTCAGGCCCTGTGTGGCATCTCCCATGGTGACAACCCCCAAGGACCCAAATCACTGGGTCCTCTTGATGCTGAGGATGCGGCTGCGTCTGGGGGCCGGGGAGCCATGGCAACCCGGCAAGGATGGGGGTTGCCATGGCAATGAGAAGCGCAGCATCCAGAGCTGGCTTTGGGCAAGGGGTGCTCCAGATGGGATGGGAAGCAGGACCAGGGTACGGCCCCAAGGCTGGGGAAGGCCAAAGCCTCACCTTAGAGTCCAGGAAACCTGCCCTGCTCTGAGGGCTGCCCCTGGCTCACAGTGCCTGGTGGGGGTGGGCAGATGGAGGCTGCTGGGGTTCAGGCTCTGTGCTTGGCCCTGCTGTGGTCCCACTGTGCCCACTGCCACCATCACTTCTGGCTGTTCCCAGGCAGCCCCAGCAGGCCATGGTGCTGTTTCCTGTTCAGTCCAGAGGAGCAACCATCTTTGCAGGGCATGCAGGGTCAGGAGAGGCCTCTTGGATTTTTGCAGACAGGGAGTCTGCCAGCATCTCTTAGTATGAGCATGAACCCCAAACATCTTGTCAACCCATTTGGGGGTCACTAACCCCTACCTGGGAATGTCTCTCTGGGATCAGGCTGTGGCACAAAGCAGGTTTCAGCCCCTAAATCTCTGGGTTTGGAGATTATCTGCTTCCTGTGGCTAAGGCAGGCACCCAGCTGACCCCAGCTCAGGGCTGAGCATGCAAAGGGCCTCTGCACTGGCATTTCAGCTGCAGCCCCCTAAAATGTCCCTAATGGGGCCAGGCTGCTAACTGCCTGGTTAGCAAACATGCCTGAGAGAGCAGTGGGCCAGTGAGGGTGCTGCATCACCAGTTGACAACCCTGCCTTGTCCCCCCAGTCCCATGGTCACTCGCTCACCAGCGCGTCCCCATCCTGCCAGCGCTGTCCTGCCGCAGGGCTGGGAGAGACAGCAGGGGGAAGCGGGTGATGGGAGGAGGAAATGGACCTCCCAGCTGGGAAGCATGCGGGAGAGTGACATTTGCCAGACACCGATGCTGCTTTTGATAAAGAGCAGGGGGTAGTTTGCTGCCCACAGGCACCCATGTTTCCCACACCTCCCGGCAGCTGGGGGACAAACCTCGTCCCCCAGCTCTGGAGCCTTTGCCTCCCACAGAGGCAGAGTCATGCGAGGCTGGATGCCTTCCTTTCCCTTTCAGCCCCAATGGACTGCCGAGCAGGCGAGAAAAGGCAAAAATCCTCATTTTAATTTATTTTTCGTGTGGCATTTGTCAGCACGTGGTGGCAAAGGGCTGATGCAGAACTGGACAGTGTCACCTGGACAGCATCAGCACCGTTGCAACACGCACTCTGCAGCATACAGACAGGGCTTGCTCTGCAAACACACAAGCCTCGTCAGATTTTCCCAAAGGCACAGCCCCAGTGCAGGAATGAGCCCAGAAGCCAGGATGAGAGCCACCCCTCCTTCTCATGCTGCCTCTGCAGGCCCTTTCCCCCTGCAGAAATAGTGGCTGAGCTCTGCTGCAAGCGTGTGCCAGCAAAAGGGGCTGGTGGCCGCTGGCAGCCGCTTCCAGCGATTCCACCCTGGAGCTTGTGGCTGGGCTTTAGATCTGCTAAGCCTGCTTCAAACTTTGCACTGGGAGAAGTGATTTGTCTGCAAATGTTATGTGGTTAAAATAAATGCAGAGAATTTTAATCCTGGGAATTTGGAAAGTAGGAGATTTAAAATAACAAAACCCTTTCATATGGCACTTAATCCGAAATTAGCTGGGTTTTAAGTTTTACAGCAGTAGCTGATCATTCCTCGGCCACCTCCCGCTCGGCGTGGGAAGGGGGGGCTCCCCAGATTCCCGGAGCAGGGGGCAGTGGGGGCTGCAGGATGGGCTCTCCCGGCCCTGCCGTGCCTCGCCGTGCCAGGGCGGTGCCGAAGTAGTGACGGCACTCTTTTTTGTTGACGTGGAATGGATCTCCCACAGCTACTTAAGGTTTTAATTGCCCTGTGATTAAAGTTTTCATTACTAAGCAATTAGCACCTGAAATTTTAAGTGCTGAAGCGTTTAACTGCATCCTGAAGCTGCCAGAGGTGAGGGGTGGTGGATGTGGGTGGGACGGGAGTAGGTTTTGAAGTAAGGACCATGAGCAGCAGAAGGTGGCTTCCTTGCTGGGGCCCAGCCGGGCTGGCACGGGTACCGCCGGCCGCCCCTACCCGCTGCCAGCGCCAAACTCCCGGCAGCACAGGGAGGAGCTCCCGGAGGGGCAAGCACCCGGGAAGCCTGGGAAGGAGACAGGCTGGAGCCGGCGCTGGTCTGGCGGGGAACACACCGGCTGGGCGAGCTGGCAGCCGGCAGCGCTCCCTGCCCTGGGAACGCGGCCCCACGGGGCTCCCCTTGCGCTGGGGATGGCACAAGGGACCGCTCCAGCAGCCGCATGGCTGACCCAGGTGCCTGCTCAGGTGTCGCCTCTCCGAGTGCAGCCCCTTGGACAGAGGACTTGGAGATGTCACTTGATGCCAGGATGGTCCCTACTACAATGGTATCCAGCCCAGAAACATGGGGAAATCCCCACCCAGCTTCCCACATCCCCAGCACAGCTGCGCTCCAGGTGAGCAGACAACGGAGGCCTCTCGCAGGGCTTTTTCTTACATTCATCCAGTTCCACCCTTCAAACACATGTCCCCGTACTTACCTTGTGGCAATGCACTCCTGGGACTGGCTGCCCGCAAAGGAATGTACTCCCTTCTGTTTGTTTTTAGACTCTTGCTGGATAATTTCATTTGATGCCCCTTAGATCTTTTGAGAAAATAGGAATATTTGTTCCCTAATCACCTTTCCTTATGAAATTGCGGCTGAGGTTGCCGCATGCAAAGGAGGGGAGGGGGGTGTCTGGCGCAGCGGGCGGGGTGCGTGGCTGCAGCCGTGTGCGTGGTCTGACACACACCGTGCGTGTGCCCCCGTGACACGGACCCGTCACAGGAGCACACCAGGGCTGTCTTTGGAAAAGGGGAGTGAAAGTCAGGCTTGATCCAGCAGGATGGAGTCTCTGGGTGAGAAATTTCTTACGGAGAGAGGGCTGGGCTGGGAGGTTTGTCCTCTGAACCTTCCATGGCCGTTGCTGCTTTTCGAGGCTTTCCTTTCATCTCTGCCACTCCCTGTCTGCACGGGAATGCCTCCCAGGGACACCGTGGGCACCGCAGCTTTGCCGTGCAGGCTGGAGGCTGTTCTAAGGCAGAGCATCACTCACTCAGGTCAGTGCTGCAGACAAGCTCCCCTGCCCATCCCACAGCCCCACGTTTCATCTCTCAGCCCATCCCTGCCCACGACTTGCCAACACAGTTCTCGTTGCAGCCCTATTCAGCTCCAGCCGTCACCCCAAGGTGCCAGGGAGGGGATCAGGGCTGAGTGTGTGTGCAGGGACATTGTGTGGCTGGGAGCTGTCCCTGTTCATACAAACACGCCTATCCCCCAGCTACGCCATCAGCCCGTCCCTCGGGGGCCACAGCAGCGCCGTCCTCAGCACCGAGTCCGTGCCCAAGCAGGCGGCTTGGCACTAAAGACCCGGCCCCTGCCAGCAAATACCAAGCAGTTACCACAGTTATTTGGTATTGTGCAGGCGTCGGAGCCCTGCCAGCGCTGCTCCCCAGGCTGCCCACCAGCTGCAACATAGAGGCAGCGACCGGGGCTCCCTGGCTGCCCTGAAATCCTCAGCCCCCCAGCCGGGACCGCGGCGCTTGCAGCCGCCGGCACCAGGGAGCCTGAGGCCCCGGGGAGAGGCCGGCTGGCAGCACCAGCCCAGTGGGAGCGAGAGGGGGCTCATTAATTACAGCACGTGGGGAGCGACGCGATTGTATGGAGCATCCTCCCCCGGCCCGCGCACCCCCGCTGCCTGCTCCAATTTCTCATCCTATTCTGAAATAAATTCCTTTCGGGCTGAAATTTGCCAGGCATGGCTTGGCTCCAAGGGGAATTCTTGGAGAAAGTTTAAGTAAAATTGGTTCAGCCATTTTTGAGTTATTCAAGTGTGAATAAGCAATTTCCCCATGTGCTCCGTTCAGAAATTTTGTGCTTGGGTAACTCAGACCTCTGGAATTGCAGAATAAACGAGGTTTCTGCATCTCTCTAAGCCGGCAGGGAGGGGATTTCCCGGGAGTGACTTCACAGGGAGAAATCTTCCCACCCTGAGGCTGGCCTTTGGTTAGGATTCTCAGCATCTCCATCAGCCCCCAGCCCTCTCCCTCCCCACTGGTGCTGCACTGTATCCCGTGCATGTGTTAACAATAGCAGCTTCATCACTTGCTTCTCTGCTGTTTATCTCGTTGAGTGACAGCATGTCCAAACCAGCAATTTCTGCTTCTTTGCTCAAACTTTGGCTTTTTTCACGAGTGCAGTCCCCTTGCTGTTGCTTTGCTCCCCAACCACTTCCTTTTGCCTGGAGAGTGCAATGCCCCACTTGCTGCATCTCCTGTCCCTCACAGAGATTTATCACAGTTGTATGTCCTGGGCATGACTTTTCCTTCAGGAACTGTGCCCAGTGGTGCTGGGGCACTGTGGCAGTCCTCAGGGCATAGCATTCTGGCAAGACTCCCCACAGCTGCTGGAGGATGCCAGCATTCCTGCAGTAGGAATTGGTCATCTCCAAATTTTCAGCTGCCCAGGCAGAGCTCAGGTCTATGCCAACCTCTCTGGCCAGGATTTGGGAAGCCAATTCCTTCCAGGGAACAGAAGGAAAATGCCCATCCACAGCTCTGATGGGAGCGTACAGCAGAAGACACAGAGGATCCAGTGCCTGTCCTCACAGAGGAGAGGTCAACCATAGCCAGCCCTGATAACCTCCCAAATCCCTGCGGCTGCCAGCGGCCACAGGGAAGGTGGCCAGGAGTGTGGTCCTGTGGCCACCCCGCTGCGCCAGCGTGGGGCCAGGGCTGGGGCTGCGCGGCAAGGGGGTTTCTGGGGCAGGAGCACTGTGGGGAGGTGATGCTTGCAGGTGGCTGGTGTCTGCAGGGACGGCCCAGATGGCTCTGCCAGGGGGACAAGGCTGCCCAGGGTGAAGCAACCGGCCATGCACCCCACTGCCCGTGGACCTGCTGGGGTTCCGGCCACTGCCAGGGACCAGGGGCATCAGCATTCCCCAACATCAGGGACTTTGGGGGTTTTGCTAAGCCTCAGTGAAGCCTCCCCAGGTATCTGAGGGGCAGATGCAGCACAGAGAGCCAGGACAGGCCTGTGTCCCACACCCAGCATAGCAGATATGTGTCTGTCCTGGAGGATGTGAAAGTGCTGGCTCCAACCACCAGGACAGTGTGCATGGATACACCATCCCGAGGGAGCAGAGTCTGTCCCAGACAGGGCTCCAAAACTTTCCCGTAGCAAAGTCAGGACAGAGGGGAAAGGAGACTGAGGCACCCCCAGGCTTGGAAGCTGTGGCTGCATGCACAATAAGCAGGACCTTCTCCCACGAGGAATGTGATGAGGAAGGCACCTTGTGAGTAGGGGTAGGGATCCTGGGAGAGGTCACTTCAGGGTGCTTTCTGTATGGTTTCAGCTTGGCCAGGATCACAGCACTCATCCCCATCACTGTGGTGGGAACCATGGTGTGGTGGGGATGGGGTGAGGAGGCTTGTGATACGATGAGACGGGATGGGTGAGGTAAGATGGGATGTATGGGATGGGCTGGGGGAGAATGAGGCGAGATGGGCTGGCTAAGGGTGGTATGCATGACAGATGGGACGGGACTGTAGAGAATGGGATGGCAATGGCTGCCACAAGTAAACCAGGCTGCCAGTAGTGTGGCACAGAGGTGCCCACGGTCTCGTTATCACACACGCTACCAGGCTCACGCCCTGACCCGCACCCGGAGGGGCGGGGGACGGGGCAGCGCGGTCCGGGGGTCTGCGGGGCAGGCCCGGAGCGCGGCCCCTTTAAGAGCCCAGTTCCGCGGGCGGCCGCTGGGTGGGGCGCGCTCCCCGCCCTGCGCCTCCCGCGCCAGGGGCGGGGCCACGGGGGGCGCGCCGAGCAGTGCCCGCCCCCTCCAATTCATCTTTCCGCCGAGGCTCCGCCCCCTCCCCGACACGGCCCAATCGGCGCCGCGCTCGCCGTCGCCAGGGGCGCCGGGTTGCCAGGGGC
>VZTR01021363.1:63437-81270 GCA_013400775.1 Chaetops frenatus | reverse complement strand
GCACCGCCCCCGCCATGGCCGCGGCCCGCCGGGGGGCCCCCCCGCCGCCGCCGCCGCTGCTCGCCCTCCTGCTGCTCCTGCTGCTCCCCGGTGGCCGCCGCGCTCTGGAGGGTGAGTACCAGGCGGGCGTGCCCGTCCGCCGCACCGGGGCCCGGGCGACCGCGCACGGGTGCACGCATCCTCCGGGATGTCCCAGGCCCGTCGTGGCTCAGCGCGACTCGTCGTAGCGCCGCTGATGCCCGGTTGCACCCGCGGAGAGCTCGCCGCAGCCCCGCTCCCAGCGCTTAGCCGCCCTCAGTAGGGTTCAGAGTCAACGCCCCGTGGAACCGAGCCCGGCGCGGCAGAGCCGCGGCATCCGCGGCCGGCGGCTGCTGGCAGGGAGCGACGCCTCTTTGGATACTCGGTTCACGTTTCGAGGCTTTTCGCCACGACTGAGAGGGCTGGAAAATTAATATTTCTTTCAGTGGAAGCTCACGGCGTGCCAGAACTGGTGGGGCCGCGGAAGGAGTGTCCGTGTGCCGTGTCCGGCTCCATCCCTTCCCCGGCAGGGCTCGCCGCGCCCGCTGCCTTAACCCCCGAGGCTCCAGCGTGGGACCTCCGGGGCGAGTGGCCACGCGTGCCGCATCTACCCCCGACCAGGTGTGCGCTCCGCGGCTCGCTCACCCTCAAGCTCCGATGGAGTTGGGAATAGAATGGGGAGTAATTATCTCCCCCTTGGAGAGCGAACCCAGGTCCGCGGGGCAGCGCCGTTGCACCCCCAGCTTTGAGCGAAGAAAAAGGCTTTTGGCCCCGCTGGGGTACCGGGGGTTCCCGGCCGAGCGAGGCGAGTCGCGCCGGAGAGGAAGGAGGAGAAGAGGGCCCGGACGGGTTTTTGTCTCAGCACAAAGTGTGCGGGGCTCCGGCCGGAGTGCCAGGGGCGGCGGCGTTCCGGTGTCCGGTAACCGAACCCGCTGCCGGAGCGGCGGGAGGGGTCTGGAGAGGGAGGGACGGAAGGGAAGGGAGATCCCCCGGCCGGAGCGGAGCTGTGGGTGCCCCCGCTCGGAGGCGGTGTCGTGCTCGGGCTCCCGCTGCCGTCGCCCCGCGTTGCGAGGTTCGGGCCGCGGCGCCGGGGGTGGCCGTGGGCAGGAGCCCTCCCCCGCTGCGGTGGTTGGGGGACGTCTTTCCTCCGGCTTTGGGCTTTGTAGAAAGTTTGGGGGGTGCTTGTTGTTCGCGTTCCTTTTCATTCTCCCTCCTTGCGATTTTTTTTTTTTTTTTTTTTTTTTTTTTTTTGTTTGTTTGTTTTTCTTTAAAAGGGAAAAAAAATTTAAAACCCTTCGTCCTTTGTACGCTGTAGGAATCAGAGCTGTGGGCCTGCCGGGTCCGTGAGCTCCTGGCTAAGCGGGAACCCCGCGGCAGGAGGGGAAGGGAGAAGCCACCGGCACTCAGCCCTCGCGGGATGGAGGCTCCCGAGCACCCGCCCGGGGATCCCTGCATTCTGGAGAGGTGCCGGAGGATGGAGTTGTGGGCAGGGAGCCTAGCGGGGCCCCACGCTTGCGGGTAGCCCCTCGCAACATGCTTCTCATGAGCCGTTTAGGAATTTGGGAAGGATGGCTGGCGTGGGGGCTGGCAGCACCGGTGTGTATCACCTGGGGACAGTCCCTCTAGTTCCCAGGGAGACAAGGGAGCCCCAGCCTCTCCCCTGCCGCCGTCCGGGGATGGAGCGCTACAAAGAGTCGGATGGAGAGAAAATAAACAGCCCCTGCTGAGCAGTCACTGGGTTTTTTCAGCTTCCCGAATATGTGGAGGGGTAAGGGGTTGAACACGCCGTCTGAGAGGTCAGGGCCCAGCTGGGTGCCGGCCCGGTGGGACCACTTTGGGGCTGGCTGGCAGCTGCCCAGCAGTTTTTGGGCTGGCCCTGGTTCCCCGTGGGATTCTCCNTTTTTTTTTTTTTTTTTTTTTTTTTTTTTTTCTTTTTTTTTTGGTGTTTTTTTGTGGTTTGGTTTTGGTTTTTTTTCTTTCTTTCTTTTTTTTTTAGGTTGTTTTTTTTTCCCCCCCTTTGCTCTTGTTCAAGCTGGAAGGAAAGTTGCAGCTGGCCTGGAGAGGCTTCTGCCTTGCCCAGCTTAGGGAAGCCGCTGCTCACATCAGGGTCAGTGAGCTCCCGCTCTACTGCTACGTTTGGCATTTCTGTCCGCGCTGAACGCTGCTTCCTGACGGGGACCGGCGCGTTCCAGAGGTTACTGTAAATCTCGTGTGCACGTTTGTTTGGATATTTTAGTGCTGATCATAAATCTGGCGTGGCAATAAATCTGTACGCACGTCCTGCAGACAACGGCAGGGAGCAGTCCCCAGACCCGGCCACTTTGCCGTCCCCTCCGAGGTGCAACGGGCTGGGTTTGCGGCTGGTGCCGGGCTGGAAGAGCAGGGGGCTTTCGGGCTGGATGGCGCTCCCCATTCCCGAGGGGATGGCAGGGAGTTGGGTTTCTTTACAAGGCCCCACGGGGGTGGAGGAGAAAAGCCGCGCTCGGCAGCAGCTCAGTGAGGGCTTTGTGCTGCCGAGGAGAAAATGGTTTCTCTCCAGATCCTGTAAGTGCGCTGGGTCTGTTTGAAGTCACAATGTGTTTTTCTTCTCCGGTTCAGCAGTCCCCGGGCCGGCTGCAGAAGGAATGCTCTATCCGGGGGCAACAGCGGATCCTTTCTCCAGCACAGGGGTTTGAGCTGAGGAGTTTGTCCCGCCGGGGCTGTGGGAGCAGAGGCCCTGTGGGGAGTGGACACGGTGGAACAGCATGGGGAACGTGCGGCATCCCAGGCCCTTGCCGACCATCCAGGGGTAAAACCCCAGGCTTCAAAACACCCTGGCCCAAGGGAGCATGGACAGCCACAGACTGGATCTGCATGACACCCTGGGGGTGCAGGTGGACTGTGACAGGGACCTGCTTTCCCTAGGAGCCACTCTCCCAGGCTGTTCCTTCCCTGAGCAGACTCTCTGTATTCAGGACTCCATTTAAACTTGGGGTTTCCCACGTGCTTCCCCATGAAGTCCCATGCAGAAGCACTGTAGTTTGCTGCACGTAGTCCTGAGCAGACTTGGGCTCTAGTGAAATAGCCAAACCCCCCGACGTAGCAAGATTTCTAGGGGAGATTTTGTTCATCTGGGCTCTGCCCAGTGGCACCTCCCAGACCCCAGATGGTTGTTAAACAGATTGACCACGCTCGTCTCTGCACCTGCAAACCCCTGCTTAATCGACCCCTGTGCTGGAACTGCCAGGTATTTTCTTGGCAGAGAGATTTGCTTTCTGTTTAATTACTTTTCACAGAAATGGCATGTTTCTTGGCGGGGCAATGGGGGAAGTTGACCCTGCTGTTTTATGGATGCTTGGGGTAGGGCTGTGAGGGAAAGCAGATCGTGGGGCTCCGCAACACTCACTGGATTCATTAAATCTCCCGTTCCTCGGTAAAAGCTGTGCTCGAGGAAGCCTTCCCGTCTGTGCTCTGCTCCCGAGGAGGGGAGGAGAAGGGCTTTCCTTTGTGTCAAGCGGAGCATGCGGAGAGCCGGGGAGAGGGAAAACTTGGAACACCAGGGTCCGTTTGCAGCCCCACACCTCTCCCTCAGTGTACAGCAAGGCTGTGGCTGCCAGGCCATGCCTGCCCAGCCCTTGCAATTGGGAATAGCGGCCTCTGGTTTTTAAGGAATGAACCGAAACTCCTTGTTTTGTTATGATGACTTACTGCAAGAGATATTTGGGGAAACCAGTTTGTTGCATTTTCTTTCCGTGAGCCGTTTGCTGCTGCCACTGGAGCAGGGGAGCTTGGCGTTTAATTAAAACAGCCCCAGCAATCTGAATCACAGACTTGCATGTTTTTAAAATTGTAGCTGTTCCTGTTGTGCTGAGTCAAACTGGTTTGTCGGGATTAAGCGTCTCCGCCTGGGAGCCGCGCTGGGGGAAGGGAGCTGGGGCGGCCCCGGGGTCGGAATCCCCATTCCCAGCTGGTGCAGACCACAGGGTGGGTGTCAGCCTCCCCCGGAGGAGAACCCTGGGAAAGGGGGACTGTACCCAAGGGCTGCGGTGGAGCTGGTGGTTGCCGTTGCCACAGGCTTCTCAGTGGTTGAAACCATAATGAGCTGCTGTTGTTTCTGCGTCCAGCGTGTTCCCATGAAGCATTTGGGGGATGGTGGGGATGGGGGTGCCCCTTCATGGCCAGGAATCTCCTTGCAGAGCCCCATGCCCCAGGGGATGGGCTGCCATCTTGAAGTCCAGGCAGCCTGTTGCAGTGACACTCCCACCCGACTGGGACCGTCCCATTTGAAGTCTTGTTTTGGTTTTTTTATTGCATTTTTGTTGTTGTTGTTGTTGTTGCTCCAAACCCAGCCCTGTGCTCTGGCTGGGCGGTGCTGGCAGTGGGGCATGGGCCGTTCCCTCGCAGAGCTGAGCCCCAAGTGGGAGCCATTTTGTAGGGAGGGCAGGTGGGCATCCTGCCTGCGAAGGGACAGGCTTGGCACTGTTGGTGAAGCTTCATCCTCCTGCGCTTGGGGATGATTATCACCTGCCCTCGGCATGGCCACAGAGGAGTCATGGAGCAGAGCTTGGGAGTGGGGCAACATCCCCTTTCCGCAGGGCCACATCCCTTTCCCACAGTGCCACCGCTCCCAGAGGGGCTGCATCCCTCCCCTGGTGTCCATTTTCCCCTTTGTGCAGCCCAGCCCTCCAGCCTGTGCTCCCTGAGTCGGGAGGTAGCAAGTCCAGTGCTGGCTTCGCATGGCCGCCCCGCTGAAGAGGAACAGGAGCCATCTTGGGAAGAGGCTGGAGCGCAGCGGCCCCACGGCCGCTCTCCGTGCACGTGCCAGCGTGTGCTGGCTGAGGGTCCCAGGCTGGGACAGGGGGGAGGATTTTGCTGTGGGGTTCTCTTTATTTTATTTTTGCCCATTGCTAAGCCCTGCTGCGCTGCGGGGCCTGGCATTTCTCATGCATGTGGCAGGAGCTGTTGACAAACACCTGTTTCTCGGCCCCCTCCCCAGGAATGCCCCGGGGGCCCTGCGGGGGCTGCGGTGCCGCAGGGGAGGGCAGCGGGGATGTCCCCTCCCAGGGGAGCCCTCCCCCAGGATTCTCCTGCCCAGCAGCAGCTGCAGGGGGATTTGAGCCTCCCTGTTTCTCTGTGAGGTGTGGCTGTTGCGCAGGGCTGCCGAAATCCATCCCTGTCCCAGGGAAGGGACAATGGTGTCCCCATGTCCCCTGCACCCGGTCCTGCGTCTCTCGGGTGCTCAGTGCCTGCCCAGCAAAGGCTGGGGCGCAGGGGGACCCCGCAGGGAGGGGGGGGCACGCACACGCGGCGTGCTATCCAAGGCCTTTTTTTATTAATGAGAAAAATGTGCAGGGCTTGAACGATCGCCAGGAACAGATTTATTCTAGTTCCCCAGAAATTAAACCGAAATGAAGGAGCGAGTCAGCCCGGCCCGGCACCCCCTCCTGACTCTGTGCTTGTTTTAACTTTGGAAGAATCTGACTTTGGGGGTGGGGGAGGTGGAGGAGGGAGGGGGGGGCAATATTTGGGTTTAAGCAGTTCCAGATGGGCTTGGTGCTCTCGGAGAGCTGAGGAAGCGAGCAGAGAGCAGCGCGGAGATTTGGGTAACTGCCCCAGGCAGTAGAGAGGAGGGAGATCTTGGCAGAAACTCCCACTCCGTGCTGCCGGGATGGGATGGAGCTTGGCAGCCAAGCTACCCGTCTGTGGGGCGAGCCTTTGGATGTGCACCGAGTAACCTTTTTTGGGGAAGGGGTGGGTTTCTTTTTTCTTCTAAATATCATTACTCCTTCTCTGGGCACTTTCCAAAAGTACAACCTGGAAAAAAATGGAGCTGGAGGGGGAGAGGGGCCTTTTGGATCTCAGCCTGACGCAAACAGTTGCCCTGCGGAGGCAGGTCTGCAGTACTGACTGCCTTTTTCTTCCTTCCCCTGGGGACGTCGGGGCTCTTCATCCACCCGCACCAGCCCAGCTCGGCTTGGTGGCCCTGTGGGGACACCTGCCCCATGAAACCTAGGCCACAGGGCAGTGGGGTCACAGAGAGAGGTGGCAGGAGTGTCTCCATCCTAACATGTCCTGGAAACAAGGCTGGCTTTTCAGGCTGATTTGCTGCCTATGTTCTAGTCAGTGGCATTCGTGGCTCGAACAGGTCTGGCATCTCCTGATCAGATGAGTTATTTCCGTGGCAGCAGAGGACGGTGGCATGGCCATTCCTGCTGGGGACAGTGACCTATAAATCTGTCCTGCCTGCTGGCCATAGAGCTCCTGCCTGCCTGGCACGGCTAGTCACATTGTCCCCATGGCAGAGAGCTGCAGCAGGCAGCCCCTTCCCTTGGGCCAGGCAGGGCCATTCCTGTCCCAAGTGGGCAGTCTGGCAGCAGGCAGGCAGGGATGAGAGGCTGTCTGTGGGATCTGTACATTCCCCTTTGCGCACAGTCTGGCACAGCAAAAGCATCTTTTCCCCCTGGACAACTTGAAGCAGCAAATACCGGGGCACATCCACCACGTGGGCAGGGATGGCAGCTCTTCCTTGGCCAAGCTGACCGTGGCATAGCACACTGAGCTCTGACATCCGAAATCCCCGTGGTATTAATAGAACAGTAATTGCAGTGCAGGGCTGGGCTCGGGCAGCTGGCTCCCATCCTCTCCCAGCATCAGTACTGCCTTTCTGCAGGACTGGGGCCTGGCAGCAGGACCTGGCAGGCTTTGGGCAGCGGGCTGCATGTGTCCTTGGCATGCAGCTGGAGGGCAGAAGCTGCTGTCCTGCAAATGTCCGAGTGCTGTGCTTTGGAGAGGGGTGCACACAGTGTAATGCTGGCGGGTGCTGGAGCCCAGCTTGGCATGGCCCTGCTCATAAAATGGCAGAAATCTGCGCTTCCTGCCTTGATCCAGTGTGTGGCCAGGCAGAAAGGAGCACCCATCCCTCCCTGCATCCCAGCCGCTGCCACTTGATCTGCCTTTTGCAGAGCTGGCACCTGTCCTCTCTCACATGCTTCAGTCTGTCTGGCAGCCGTCAGGAAACAGCTCCTGGTGAGGAGCACGTGGCCGGAAAACCCTCTTCAGCCAGTTAGCGGATGGTGTGTTGGTGACAGGGATGGAGGGAGCATTCCTGTCCCCCTCCACCCCACATGCCAGGCAGCTCCCAGTCATCTGGGATCCTGGATCTGGCTGATGCAGAAGGTGCAGGACATTGGGATTGGATGGGGAGGACTGTGAGAGAGATACAGTAGGCCAATGGCTCAGGGCCATGGGACCATCTCCTGGCTTGAGGTTAATACCCCAGTGTAGGTGTGGGATTGGGAAATGAAGGATGCATCCTTGGAGCATCATTGGAATTGGAGTTTTAGGCCCTGCTGTGAGCTTACCATGGTGCTGGCATGGCTGGAACTGGCAGTGGTGATTGATACCAGAACTGGCCATACAGCCCACCCCTGGCTGGGCTCTCTGGGCAGAGACTGTCTGGCTTGATGTGTGCATGCGCCCTGTGTGTGCAGAGGGGGCCTTAATCGCAGTTGGGGCCTCTGGGCCCTGCCATAATGCAGAAATAATGAGTCTATTATTAAGTGCCCACAGTACTTCTTCACTCCAGTGGCTCGCCTCCAGCAGCAGGCAGAACCTGCCCCGCTTGAAGTGGATGTGTCATCATTTGCCTCAGCAAATCCGATCCCCTTTGATGATGGGCCAAACGCCCTTGGCGTGAAGGGCCACAGCTGTGATACAGGCCCCTTTTTTTTCTTTCTTCCCCTCCTCTCTTCCCTTTGTTCCCAGTTCATTGACAAGTCACTGGCTTACCTCGGACCTGGGACAAATGGACGTTGGTGAGCATGGGCAGTCAGAGCCCCTGTGCCCCCCTGGAGAGGGATGGGCACAGCTCCCGTGGCAGCCTCACCTCTCCCCCCTCAGCGCTGGGGAGCAGCAGGCGCCCTGCTCGGCATAAGGACAGGTTCCCAGCGTGGGCGGTGATAGGGAGTGCTCCAGCCCTTCCCTTGGGCTGAACCGCACTGCCTGGCCTGCCCGGCCTGACAGTCGGGGAGGGCGAGGGTGGGACCAGCACGGCCCCCTGGCCTTGCGCTGGGTGCTAGGATAGAGGGGGTCCCCGGAAGAGATGGGATTCCCAGGGGAGGATGAGGGCATGTGAACTGTGCAGCATGCTGGCAGTGCTGTCAGCCCCATCCCTGCAGAGAGAACTAGCAGACAGTGCCTGCCAGAACCTTCCCCAGGCTCCCAAAACCCATGCCTGGCACCCCCTGACCACCGAGAGTGCCTGCTGGTGCCCTGCCTGCTGCCTCCCGCCTTGGCTGCAGCCTTCCTCCCTGCTCTCCTGGCTCTTGACTGTATCAGCAAGAGCCTCTCCTCCCTGCAGTGCAGCTCCAGCACAAGGGGCTGCCAAGTGCTGAAACCTCCCAGCACGCCACCTCCTGTGCTCCAAAGATGTTGTCTGTGGTGTGCTCCATCCACAGAGCACGTGGGCTGAGCAGGATGGTAGAGCTTCCTAAATGCAGGCAGCATGTGGAGTCCCCTAGCCTTGGAGCAGGGACATCCCCTGCCTGGGAGGAGGATGGCTACAGGATTTAGCTGGGGTCAGAGGGGGAAAAACCCTCCTGGAGGAGGAGGAGGAGGTACCTGGGTGAGCCACATGCTTCAGGAAAACGTGTTGCGGGGTCTCCCAGACCTGACGCGCTCACAGGGCGCTCCTGTGGCTCAGCTTTTGTGTACGGAACGCTTGTCAGCGGGAAAAGTGCAACCTCAGGTTCTCTCCCACAGGCAGCTCTTTGTTCCCAGATAAAGGACCTTATACCAAAGGCCCTTTGTGCCGCTGCTCAGAACAGTGCTGGGATTAATTGTACCGATAGGTGCTTGAATGGGGAGCACGCAAGGCCACTCACTCCTGGTGTAATTATCTTCAAAACTGAGAAAGAAATTAAAATATGCAGAGATGCCCCTTTTGGTGGCTTTTTGACTAGCAGGCAGTCTCCAAGATTAAAAGTGCATCTCTAAACAAGCTAGCTTTCCTTCCAGAGGAGAAAAGCATGGCAATGAGGGGAACAGGCATCTGGCACCACAGTTAGCAGCCACCATGGTGGAAGCCAAGCTATGTCCTTGGGCAAATGGCCCGGCCATTGATGGCAGCTGCAGGAGCTCAGCTTGGGGCAAGTGGCCACATAAGGCCAGTCCGGGCCACTTGCCCCACGCTGAGGTCCTGCAGACATGGTGCCATGGTGTGCATAGCTCACAGAGAGGGCATGGGCACGTTGCAGAACAGGTTCCTCTGTTTGCAGTGAGGCTGCGTGGGTGTCTTTACTAACTTTTCTCCCTTCCCTTCTTCCAGAATGCTGTGGACTTGCATGAGCTGCCTTCTCCTCATTGGGGCAAAGCATCCTATATTGCCAGCATATCCTGATAAAAATCATCCATCCGCATATTCAAAGGAGAGAGCGTTCAAAGTGGAGCTTATTGGTGGAGACGATTGAGTCTTCCCCAGTGGCTTCATCTTGAAAGAATTTTGATATTTCCCCCCCCTTTCTGGCTCAGCCATCACTGCCGCGCGCGTCTGCCGCTCAACAGCGCGAGACGGGCTCTCTGGGCCTCTTAAGGGGGGAGTTCAAACGTTTTCACTGGCCTCAGACCATGCATGCCGCATTCCTGAGCCTCAGCACCAGGAGAAAGAGGTCCTCGGCTCCAGATGGGTCCTTGCCAGGGCTTCAATCACCTAGTGAACTGCTGAGGACTCTGTGGAGGCGATGGGAGGGCTGTTGGTAGGGGACCGCTCGTCTTTGCAGCTCAGGGTGTACTTGGGAGGAGATGTGCAGGGCAGGGAGGAGGCAGCCAGAATGATGCTCACAGCCCTGTCCAAGGAGTAAGAATCTTTCCCTGTCCTGAGATCCTCCTCTGTCATGGAACTCCTACTTCTATGTGGAGTCAACCCTGGTCGGCTGCACTTGCTGAACATAGTGAGGCTCCTGTTCCATCCCTTGCTTTTGCCCAGCTGAAGGTAAGGAGAGGACAACTCCCAGCACTGCAGACGGTGATAAAGCAAGCCTTAGGGTGACTTCCCCAAGCTGGCGAAATTGGGAGCCAATTTCCCGTTGACTAATGGGACCAGGCTCTTGCTGTGGTGTGCGGGATTGAAGTGGCTTTGACTCACTGTTCTAGCCAGCCCTGACGCCGTTCACGTCCCTCCACAGCACCTGCAAACCTAAACCGTGCTGGGAAATCACCAGTGACATCTCTCAACCCACCTCTGGCACCATGGGCCGGAGGGAGAGAGCAGCTGGTTGATCCTGAACCACTGAAGCCCAGTGCTTGGGCGCCCCAGCCCTAGATACTCTCACATGTCCTTTCATGGGGGGCCAGGGCTTGGTGTGCCCAGCAGTTTTGGAAGAGAGGGCCAGGTTCAGAGCCAGGTCATGGTGAGAGCTCTGCAGCACCTTTAAGGGCTGAGAGCAGCCCTTGGACCATGCAGCACAGAAGCCACAGGGCCTTGCACCCACGACCTTCACAATGGCAGGCTGCAAGGGTCTGGGAGGCTCCACTGACCCCACCTGGGTCACTCCTGTGGCTGCAGGAAACCCCCTCTGCCCTCTGTGCTCAGCCTGTTTCCTTTAGCTGAGTTGCTCAGTGATTTTTTTTTATTATTATTATTTCCCCTCCCCGCTCTCTCTGTGTGGTTTACGTGGCTCTCATGCCAACAGCCGGCTTGGCTCTGTCAGTTTTTTCTGTCCTCTACTGGTCAGATGGCAGATGCTGCCAAATTAGGATGCAGGCAGCGAGGCTCCTGTCCAAGCTGAGGTTCTGCCCACGGCCGACGCTCGAGGGGAAGGACGCTGCCGGAGGGGACAGCCACCATGGCAAGGGCTTCCTACATGGAGCCTGCTGCTGTGCAGGAGTTCCTGCATACCCTAGACAGGTTTGGGAAGCAAACACCTACCATGGTCTGGTCAATCCAAGCTATGCTGTGGCTTGCCACAGCATCCTCGTGTCGCTCTGTTTGCGGGCACACCCTGCCACCCAGATCCCCATCTCCCCAGCCTGACTCACCGCCACAGCCGCTCATCCATCAGCAGCCCCAGCCCTGAGAACACAGGGCATCCCTTCCCCGCTCCTCCTGCAGAAACACCCCCCAGCTGGCCGTGCCGGCAGCCGGGCCCTGCACTGGCTGGACCCGCACAGAGTATCCCCACCAGGAGCTGGCAGCCCCGCAGTGTGAGCGCGGAGCACACGCTTGGCTCTGCTCACCGCCAGCACGGCGTGTCTGGGCCCTCACGGCATCGCTGTACCCTTATTAGGGCAGCCAGCACGGGGCCTGTCCCTCGGAGAGGTGTGGGCAGCCCCCTTCTGGAACCTGCTCCCCATCATCTGGCACTGCCCGCCTGCCCTGGCAGCCACCCCATGCAGGGGTCTGGGAAGTGCAGCAGCGTCTCCAGTGATCTTGTGGCCGTGTAGAGCCACGCTTGGGATCCTGCCGGGGTTCAGTAACTGATGGTGTGGGAAATGGGAAGGGAGAGAGATGGCAGCTCACTGTGTCCCCTGGGCAGGTAGTGCCATGGGACCAAGCAGAGTCTGCCTTATGGCACAAACCCATTCTGCCCATCCTGTGTCCCAACCCTCCTGCATTACCTGCTTGACAGAGGACTTCTTCCTTCTCTCCCTCTGTTTTTGCCAGATGCCCCTAGTTTGTGTTCTTGAGAAACAGCAAATAACCACTGCCCAGTAACCATCTCTGCACTGGTGTCTGTTGTAGATGCTGCCCCTTTGGGAGCTGGCACTGTAAGAGGTTTTCCTCCCTCTGTCTCCCGTGCCATGTCCACTGCTAGTGCCACCAGCCTACAATGGGATGGTGTTTTTGTTTGCTCTGGGTGAACAGCCTAGGCAAGAAGCAGGCTTGCTGGTCCTGCTGGCAACCTGGCAAGCCACAGGGCAGGTCAGAGAGCCCACGTGTCCCCAAATGGGCTTGTTTATCTGTGCCACGGTGGCACCCACAGCCTGTGCTCCCAGCCTTTCTGTGGGTGCTGGCTTGGGAGCTGCTGGCGGGTCTCCCCAGGGTGGGACACGGGAGGAAGGTGTTTACCTCCAGTCGGGCTTCATCCGAAACCCTGCGATGCATGAATGCTTCCTTCCTCCTCCACACTTCCTCCCTGGCTGGGTCAGCTTGGGGTTTTCCTGGGGTGGAAGGAAAGAAGCTGAAACTGCCTTGCTGTGGGGCTGAGCCATGGTGCTGGCACAACTGAGCTGCTCTGGCATGTCCTTGTGCCCCAGCCAGTGATAGTGAGCAGTTCCCTGCTGGATCTAGGAGAGCCATGGCTCCCTGCCCTTCATCTCTAACCTGAGTGGGCTGGGAAGTGGATGGATGGATGGGCAGCCCTTGGGGAGCTGCACGGGGTTTGCGATGGGGCCATGCTTGTGGCTGCGGAGGGGGATGCACTCATCAGGGAGGTGTTTTGGTCCTGATCCTGGGTCCTGCTCCCTGCAGGCAGCAAAGCCCCCCTGAGCACACCAAAGTCTCCTGGTATTTGCACCCCCCTTCCACCAAGCCCCTCCTAGGCAGAAGAAGGTCCAGAGGGCCCTGGGGTGCCTCCAGACAGTCTAAGGGCAGTCGCTGGAGCAGGGCTCACAGGGCTGGCAGCTCACAGAGGGGTCATCGGCCCCTGAGCTTGTCAGTGTGCTCTCATCCTTGTTTCACTCCTGGTTTTTGCGCGTGGTGCTCGCGCGGAGCCACGCGGCTCTGCCTGGGATTAGCGACAGCTGCCTGCAATTGCAGCTCTCCAAGACAAGCGTCTCGCTCCCCCAAGGCTGGGGCTTGGGCTGTTTGGGGAATGCTGCTGGGGTGGTTTGTCTTGTAGTCTGCTCCAGGAATGTTGGCCAGACGGTCAAATTCTTCTCCCCTCTTGTAAAATGAGTGATGTGGGGCGTCTCTGGGAGAGCAGCCTGCCAGTCCCTCCTCCTCTGGATAAACCTGCCTGGCCCGCACCACCCTGTCATGGGAACGGGCCCTTTCAACCCCAGCCACAGTAAATACGCGCCTTGCCAAAGCAGAGGGGGAGGGTGCGGACAGGGGCGCCCAGTCTTCCTCCTTTGGCACCCCCAGCACTGGCTGGGGGGCATGTTTGGCTGTGCTAGTGGCTGGGGATGGCAGCCTGTCCCCATTTCCCCCTCACCACCTGGCCAGCTCCCCGTCCTGCTGCTTGCCTGCTCCAGCACAGCTCTCTGGGGACGCCTCGCTCTTCCTGTTCTCTTGACAGGAGAAGAGAAATCTGGAGTCTGTCTGCGCCGCTCCCCCCTCCTCCCACCATGTCTCACCCCCCAAGTTGCTGTTTTCCACAGAAATGTCAGGCTCAGCTCTCCTCTCCCCCACTCCTCCTGGTTTCTTTCCCCTCTAATCTTGGCCTTCATCTCCAATTACTTGTTTCTCTCCTTCATTTCTCTCCAGAGACCCTGATGGACACGAAGTGGGTGACCTCTGAGTTGGCATGGACAACACATCCGGAGACAGGGGTAAGTTTGGAATCAGCCCCAGTCCTGACCTCCAAAGGGCAGAGCTGGCCCTGGCCCCATGGGAATCATGGTTGCTCACCAGTGCCTTTGTGAAGCTGGCTGCCTCTTTCCCTCCTGTGCTTATCCTCGCCTCATGAAACCATCTCCTCCTGACTCTGTGCCAGCGGGGAGTGCCATGGTCCCTGGCCTGGGTTGCTCTTAGTCACCTTGATGACCAGGAGGGTTGTGACGGGTGGAGGTGCAGCTGCTGCTCTTCCCTGTTACCTGTTCCCCCCCCACCCTGTGCCATTCACAGCGTGTCCGTGGCACTGATGTCCCTGGCTGGGGATCTAACCCTTTCCCTCTCAATCACAGTGGGAAGAAGTCAGTGGTTACGATGAAGCCATGAACCCTATCCGCACGTACCAGGTCTGCAATGTCCGGGAGGCCAACCAGAACAACTGGCTTCGTACCAAATTCATCCTGCGCCAGGATGTCCAGCGCGTCTACGTGGAGCTGAAGTTCACTGTGCGGGACTGCAACAGCATCCCCAACATCCCTGGCTCCTGCAAAGAGACCTTCAACCTCTTCTATTATGAGTCAGATACGGATTCTGCCTCTGCCAACAGCCCTTTCTGGATGGAGAACCCCTATATCAAAGTGGATACAATTGCTCCAGATGAGAGCTTCTCCAAGCTGGAGTCTGGCCGCGTGAACACGAAGGTCCGCAGCTTTGGCCCTCTCTCCAAGAATGGTTTTTACCTTGCCTTCCAAGACCTCGGAGCCTGTATGTCCCTCATCTCCGTCCGGGCTTTCTACAAGAAGTGCTCCAACACCATTGCTGGCTTTGCTGTCTTCCCAGAGACTTTAACGGGGGCCGAGCCCACTTCCCTGGTCATCGCACCGGGCACTTGCATCCCCAATGCGGTGGAGGTGTCCGTGCCCCTAAAGCTGTACTGCAATGGTGATGGCGAGTGGATGGTACCCGTGGGAGCGTGTACATGTGCTGCTGGATATGAGCCCACCATGAAGGATACCCAGTGCCAAGGTATGTGCATGGCACAGTGAGCATGGCTTTTGTCCCCGTGGGTGCGCTGATGTGAAGGACGTGGTTTTGCGTTGAGCTCGGTCTGGTTTTGAAGGCTTTTCCCTGATGAGGGAGCGGGGTGATATCTGAGAGGACTGGTCTGCAGTTCGGCTCCAAAGGCTTAAAGCCTTTGTGGTCTGGACTCGTGCGGTGTCTGCTGGGACACACTGGTGGGCAACCACCAGTGCTACCCCCTGTAGGATGCATCTCCTTGCACAGAGCTGCAGCTCAAGGCATAGTCCTCAGCAGGGAACCAGCACATTTAAGCCCTTGAGCATTACCAAAATCTGTCACTGCTGCTGCTGTACCCAGCATCTTCCCTCTCTCCCTCCTGCAGCGCTCGTGGCTGGGGCGACTGATCGTTCTTGGCAAGTGTGATTTCACGCTGCTTGTGCGGAGGCACTCGGAAGCCCTGGTGGTGAGCAGGGCTCCACTGTGGGAGAAGCCATGCTGATGCATGCTCCCCCTGCCAGCACTGAAAGCTTGCAGCAGGGATGGTAGGAAGCAGCATGAAGGCAGCAGATCTGAAGCTCCCTGTTCTTGCTGGAAGGGAAGGAAACATATCCTGCACATGGAGATACTGGGGACAGAGAGCCACCCTAGCAGCCGAATAGTTCTGCGTGGGTGCTGCAGCTGCCATGCTCTCCCATGATAGCTTTGGTGTTGCTGTTTAACCCCAGTTCGGGTGTGTTGATAAGGAAAAATCTGTCTGGATGGATGTTGCACTCCCTTGGGGTGATTTTTTTTCTTGGGAGCTGTCTCTGGCAGGCAGGACCCTGCCCTGGAGTGACTGGGGTTTAGGGCAGAAAGGTTGCCGTTCCCCTTGGCTGCAGGCATTGCACAGGGAGTGGGATGCTGGCTGGGCCAGCAGCACTGGATGCCTTGTGCTCGCCAATGAGGGGATGCTTGGCGCCAGCCCTTCACTCTTGGCAGGGGCCATGTGATTTGGGATAGCCTGTGACATGGGGCTCGGGCCAGGCTGGCCTCCCTGGTGGCTTTGGAAGCAGCATAGCTGACAGCCATGCTGCTGTGCTGGTTAGGGAGAGATCAGTCTCCACAGGGCCACAGCTCTGCCGGGGATCCAGAGTCTCCAGCACCATCAGTGCCTGCAGAGCCCTGACTTCAGTGCCGCAGCCCCCTGCATCAGTCTTGTGAGCTGCCAGTCTGGCTCCTCCTGAGCAGCTGGACACCAGTGCCAGGCATCTGTCCACACTTAAAACTGCACTGAGGTCCAGGCTCCTGGGAAGCTGCTTTCCTTCTTGCTTGGACTGGGAGGTCTTAGACCATACATGGTGTTGGTTCTTTCCCAGCAGAGAGTGGGGTTTGGGCAGAAGGTGACCGTTTCCAGCCAGTACCGGGGCTGTGCTGAGGTGGGGCATCCCAAGGCAGGACAGAGCTCCTCAGATTAGGCTCAAGAGCCAGGATCAAGGTCCCATCTCCAGATCCCCCAAGCTGGACAGACCTTCGTGTGGTGGCTTTCCCAGCGCCTTTGATTTCCCACCAAGCCCCAACTTCCCAACTTCTGCTGCAGCAGGCAGGGAAGCCCCGCTGAGCCATGGGCACGTCTCCATCCAGCAGCCTGCCTTCTCGCTGGGCAGAAGCGGCAGTGTCCTCACGTTTCTCTGGGAAAGTGGCGCTGCGCTTGTAGGATCAGATTTTCCGCCATATGATCGTGTGTTTTAAGTGGAAACAGCTGAAGAAGGGCTGGGAGAAGCTGGAGCTGCAACTCCTTTTCTCCTCTTGGCTGGATGTTCCCTTACCCCATTTCCAGCACTACCAAGGAGTCTCCCAGCCCCTGTGTCGTGGGCAGCAGTGTGGATGCAGCCCCCCCAGAGCTGGGGTTTTGTCACTCACGCCCCGGGGAGCCCGCGGGGGCTTCACCGTGCGGGCGAGCAGCGCTCCAGAGTGCCAGATGGCATTTTAATAAATAACAATACCCAGTTACTGCTTAGATGGGATAAGCCCTGTTGTAAATCTCCCCCTTTTCCCAGACTTTCAGTGGCCTTTGAAGATCTCCTCCTCCTCCTCCTCCTCTTTATCTCCATCCAGAGCCAAGATTAGAGCTCGCATTCAGACCTGTTACAATGCAGCTTGTATCCCAGTCCCTCGGGAGCAGAGGGCTCATCCTGCCCGACTGAAGACAATTTCTTTGGCATGCTTTGTAAGGCGATACGCCAGGCTGGTACCTGGCGCTCTACTCCTAAGATGCCACAGCATTGATTTGGCATCTCATTCTCAGGCTCATTATCTTTATTTAATTAGCACACGGCCCTTCTGGGGGTTGTGCCTCTTCCCACACAGTCCCTGCCATGCAGAACTGCAGAGGCAGCTCTCAGAGGACAAGGAGGAGCTGCTGGCCAGGGAGGGGGACAAAGGCTCCCATATGCCTCCACGGGCTGGGTTGCACTGCATTCACACCCCAAGCCCTGCAGCCCCTGGGGTTCAGCCTTTCCCCCAGCCCCATCCCTTTGCCTTCTGGTTAGGAGGCACCCAAACTGTTCAAGGGACTTGGTGCCAAGGGGCTCCCCAAAAATGCTCCTGGGCATGTGCTCCATGATGGATTTATTGGTATTTGCACCCTTTGTGTTGCTGGCTTCACATATAAACAGAAAGGCTGCTGTGCTAGGGTGAGCAGTGAGCCCTCTCCTTGCATGTGCCTCTGCTCGTGGGGGAGCCCTGGAGGAGGGCCACAGTGCCCCCAGAGCCTAAGCCCCACTTGGGAGGGGAACTGAGTCTGTGGGGTGCAGTCTGTGGATACCCAAACTGTAGAAGCACCGTAGGTGACAGGGTCCAGTATGACACCACACCTTCCTGAGACCCATTTCTCAGTCTTTTTGATGTTTCTTTTCTCATGGCACCAGGCACTGAACATTTAGGTACCATCAGTAGGTGAGTGCAGGTCAGGCTGGGGCCAAAATCAGAATTTTTGCAAAAATAAATTTCCCTTGCAATCAGTGACTAATGAAAACATCACCCTGAATTAAAGAAAAAAAAATTGCCAAGCAAGCATTGCACTTGCCAACTGTTTGCAGCTTTGCATTGCAACATGGACTTGCTGCATGAAACCCAGGAAGTGAAACTGCCTGGGATTAATTGCCCCGGCTTCCAGATCAAAGGCAGCAGCAGGGAAGGCAGAGAGAGCTGCCGGTTTACAGCCAGGCAGCTCCACAATGGGTTACTTGTAACACAGTCGAGGAAATCTGCCCCTGCCGTCCTGCCTGTGACCCACTGTGGCTCAAGAGGCAGCTTTGCTTATTGAAATTTTTTTCTTTTCTTAAAAAA
>VZTR01021363.1:23770-54034 GCA_013400775.1 Chaetops frenatus | reverse complement strand
AAAAAAAAAAAAGATATATTAAAAAAAGATAAGAGGGAGCAGAAAGGGGAGGGAGGGGGACCAGGCGCCCGGCTCCTCATCTCTTACCCTCTTGGTTCTCCTGGCCGGCTCTGGACTGCAGAGCGAGGCCGTCAGCACGTTTGCACAGGGACCCTCCGCCCCCGGACCGACAGCAGCCGCGCTCCCCCCGAGGGGCCGGAGAGCGGGGCTGGCGCGGGGGCTGCGCCGGGGGCCGTGGCTCCCCCAGCCTCCTCTTTTATGCAGAAGGAGCAGGTGCCGCCGGCGCGGCTGCCCGCTCCTGACACACGCTGTGATTGCTGCCAAAAGACTCACTCACCTTTCCCTGAGGATTCACTGCAGCCCGGTTCCTCTGAGCCGAGGGAGAGACTCCCAGCGTGCCTGAGTGTGCGTGAGTGTGTGCATGCGTGCGTGGGTGTGTGCTGGCCGCAGGACTGTGGGAGGCAATGGGCAGAATAAAGGCAATAAGAATTTTACCCGAGTTTCCTTTGCTCGATCGCGCTCTCATTGGATGGGCCCGGCTGCCTGCAGCTTCGCTGCCCACCGGGGTCATCCTCCTCCTGGCCGACCCCAAGCTGGCTGTGTGCCCCTTTCTGCTCCCCCCTTCTCTTGCTGTCATGTTTTCAGGTTGTCCCACAGGGAGCAGGCAGTGATGCTGTACCAACCCTGTGCTGCTGGGAGATGCAGCACACTCCCCATGGGGCACATAGCATGGAGGCTCTGAGTCCCAGGTCAGAGCCAGTCAGGAAACTCTAGCTAATGTACTAGAGATACTCAGCATTTTTTTCCCCCATACCCTCCTAAAGTCAAGCTGAAACTGTGGGAACTAAACAGGGAGTGTGAAAGCCAAGCATAGAACAGCCGTGCTCACTGCCCATCCAATGACAGAGGGTCCCCACAGCTCCGGGGCCCCCAGCAGGAGGGTTGCAGCAGCCCCAGCATCCCTGGATTAGTGGCCTCACTCCTCCTCTACAAAACGTGTCTTAAGCAGGGAGGAGCACACCCTGGTGAAGGGACCAGCTGCAGGTGGCAAGGTAACCCCCTGGGAGAGCAGGTCTGGGGGGTCCATGCCCTCAGTCTAGGGGAGATCTGTCCACAGTAGCCAAGTGGGATCCCAGACGCTCATCCTGGTCCCCCTCTGGTCACCCTCAACTGCAATACACCTTTCTAACTTGCTTTTGGGTGCTTTGCTGACAGTCCAGAGGGGGAAATGGTGTCTCCCCAAAATGAGGGGGTGCACCCCAGTGCTTGGCCACAATCCCCTCCTCCCCAGGCTGACAGGGCAGGTGCTGTTTTTCCCCTTTCCTTGGAACAGGCCTGTGCTTGGGTTTCTCATTAACCCTGTCCTCCTCCACAGGGTAAACAAGTCCAGGAGGGCAGGTGGCAGCAGGTCCTGCAGCAGGAATGGTCTCCCCACATCCCACCATCTCCTCTGCGAGATGTATCTGGGATGTTGGCTGACAGGGACACCACAGCCCCATGTTGCTGGGGTTTCCTATCCCGGCTTGCTCCCTACCCTGCGTGCTCCCCAGCCCTGCCATGGTGGGACCCCAAACAGCAGTGCTGGGCAGACCTCATGCCTCTCCCAGATCAGGAGAAACCTGGCATTGAGAGGCTCTTAAGAGCAAGTGGCTAAAGAGATGTGAGAGCCTATTTGAGGCTTGCTAATCCTCCACAGCCCCCCATGCAGAAGCACAATGGGGCACAGGGGCTGCCCCTGCTTCCTGTGCCCCCCAGCTCCTGCTGCTGCAATGTTTGGGGTCCCACCAGCCTTGGTGCATCTCAAATATTCCCATCTCAGCCCTCCATCCTGGCCTGGCTTAGCTTTGAGGAGAGGTTCTTCTCATTTTAAACAACAAACCCCTTCTCCCACCCTTCTCTATGCATACCCTGCTCCCATGGGGCAGGGCACACCATCCCTGCAGCCAGCCCCGGGTCTCACCCCAGCCACAGGGGTACACCCAGGGGTGCACCCAGCAGCTCTCCACGTCCTGTACCTGCCTCCTCCCTTTCCATACAGATCTGGGGGAAAGCTGTGTTCCGTGGTGAAAGAAAAGCAACAGCGAAAAACAGCAGCCAGGGAAATCAATGCGAGCGTGCGTTTGTAAAAATATTTTTTAACGGAAAGACTTTTTTCAATTAAATTATTTAAGGAATTTTATGGAGGTCTGTGGTGCCTGCGTGGTTCTTGGGGGGCTCTGGGTGGCAGGGAGCCCTGTGCTGGAAGGTGAGGGTGTGTTTGGGTACCGTGTGTGTAAATGTGGGTCCTCGGCAGAGAGCAGGAGGCACTTGACCCCACGTGGGTGCAAGCCCAGTCCAATTCCCCCCACAAAAGATGCTCTCTGCCTCCTCTTGGAACAGCCAGTGTCTGAGGACATTTTGAGGGGCTCAGGGGACCAGATGATGCTCCCAGGGCCGCCAGCCCTCGGGTGCCACTGCGGGAACATCCTGGGGCCGTGGGGATGGGAGCAGCGTGGGGTGGCCCTTGGGGAGCCTGGTGGCCAGGCTGGGCTGGGGGGAAGGCAAGCCCTGCCTGCACCCCTGTCTGTGCTCTGCCTGCGCCCTGCGCTTCCCCCCTCCCAGCCCGCGCAAAAGAGCCTTTTGTGCTGCTGGGATTTTTTTTCCCCTTTTAATTCCTAACCAGGAGATTAAGGGAAGACAAAGGCTACGATTGTTCCCGCGCTGCAGAGAGCTGGAAAGTTCTGGGAGGGGGGATCGTCCCTTTCCAGACAGACCCAGAGGAGGGGGACATGCGCCCCAGGTGGAGGGGCCGGGATGGGGGGAACACCCTGGGAACGGCGGTGGGGGGTCCCAGGGGCACAGCTGGGATGAAGGCACACTGGGTGTTAAAGGGGAGCCCTGCTGGGGTGGCCCGGGGGCTCAGGGCTCCAGCGGGACGGTGGGAGGCTCTCTGCGGCAGAGGAGGAGGAGGAAGGCTGAGGAGGATGGGTTGGCCGGCTCGCCGGCTGCTTGGCGTTTTCCCTGCTAACTCTTGGCTGACACCTCAACAACTTGGCAGGGAGAGGATCCCGCAGCCCCGTCAGCCGCCTGGGGCCGGCACAGCTGGAAGGGATCACGGCTCGGCATGGCTCGGCACTGCTTGGCACAGCGTGCCTGTGACCCGGCAGGCCAGCACGAGGCACGGGGCAGTGAGGGCACAGGCTCTTCCACAACCTCCACCATGTCTTGTCCCCACTGCCACCCTGTGCCCAAGGGAACGGCCAGGCACAGCCGTGCTGGAGGCCACATCCTGAGCACACTCAGCCAAGGATGGGCCGGACGCCGGCCAGGCGGGTCATTGCCTCGTGGCTGGAGCCAAGGACACACCATGGCCCGGGAAGGGGCTGTCCCCACAGCACAAGGGACAGGACCCAGCTCATTTTCCCATGCTCACAAGAAGCCACGAAACACCCACGAACACCCCAGTTCTGCTCCTTCTGTTTCCCGTTAAGATTATTTATTGGTAATTTTTAAGACCACTTACAGACTCTGTTCACGTGCCAGGACCCTACACGGCTTTTTCCCAGGGCTTTTTTTTTAATTATAAAAAAACCCCGAATTGTTTTAATCATTTTCTTTCCATTCCTTCCTTCCAGTCTCCTTTGGTTGCTAGTAGAGGATTTGCACATGGTGCAGCATCCGTCCTCATCTGCCACCACCACAGCCCGTCCCCCCTGCCCACTGCTGCTGGGGCTGCAGCCTCACCCCCTCATCAGCGTTGAGTGTCCCCACAGGGGGGCATGGGGGACAAGACCCCCAGAAGCTGCCAGCCAGCCTGAGATTTTCTGGAAAAGGGGATCAGAGGGCCAGGGGGCTGCCTTGGGGAGCAGGAGGCAGTTCTCTTGCAGATGCCTGGGAGCTGACATCGTCTTTGGCAGCAGAGCCAGCAAGCAAATGCACCCGCATCAATCACCCCACGCCTGTCTGCCGTGTTTGGGGAGCAGAATCGGACCCAAGACTGGGCCAGGAGGCAAAAAGCAGCTTTGGGTTATTAAACAAGACTAGGGCAACGCTTTGACCCAGTGTGGTCTGGGAAAGGTTGGATCTTCAGGGGAAACCAGATGGAAAGCAATGGAGGCCTTGCTGGTAGGGCTGGGGCTGGTGCCAGGAGCTGCATTGCTCCCACCAAGTGCTGCCCTGGCTGGAAACATCGGCTTCTTTCTTTGGGAATGAGGGGAGCAAAGGACTGCTGCATGGCTGGAAGTGAGAGGTAGAGATGCCCCCATCCCTGCTAGCTTGCCTTGCCCAGGTTTCTCTGGCCAGCACCCCTGCCCAGTCCTGGAATACCATGGATATTGATGCCTGTGCCCCACATGGCAGCAGCACCCATGCCACTGCCCACCCAGCCCTTCCTGCCACCTAACTCTGGCACCTTCAGATGAGGAGGCCGCTTCACCCTGCCCCAGGAGCCCCGCATCAGCCGCAGCCCAACTGCTGCTGAGCCCCCTCGTTGCCCGTCTCCCGCTTTGATCTCCCTCGGAGCCGGGGCCAGTATCGCCGCCGGGGCCGGGGGCCGCCCCGGGTGTCAGACTGGTTCAGCCACACATTTCTGGCTAATGAGAAATTTCCTCCCCCCGGCGGTGGGCCAGATTTTTTTTTTTTTTTTAGCTCCGGTATCGCTACCCCACCTCTGCCTCCGCCACGGCAGGCTGAGTCACGGGGGGCCCCGGGCCACCTCCCGCACGCTGGCTTCGCCCACCGGCACCGTGCTTGCCAGGCTCCAGCAGCACGCCCTCCCCACGCGTTCCCCTGAGGATGGCATGGCCAGGAGCCTGGCTAAACCAAAACTCCGATGGCCCATCCTGTTGCAAGAGACAAACACTCGAGTGATGCCCTGAACCCGGGCGCTGCTCTGAGGCCGGGGTGGGTGGGCTGAGCCTGGGGAGGGGGCCGGTGCAGCAGCGGCTGGGGAGTTCGGCTGCCACACCCTGCTGTGCCCCACCGTGCCAGCTGCCCTGGTCCGTGCTCGGGGAACCACAGCTCGGGGCAGCTGGGGAAGTTCAAAGGGAAGAGGAAAAGCAGCGGTCCCCGCTGTGTGTGAGGGTTTGGGCTTGGATCCCCACTCCCCATGTCACAGCCTGAAGTCATTTCGTGCCATTAACGGGTTTTCTCGCTCTGAACTCGCTAATGAGCCTGCGTGGGAAGCAGCAGGGATCGAGGGCCTCCAAACTGGGGCAGTGGAAGGAGCGAGTGGCTCCTAGCAGAGCATACTGGGGGAAGAGGCAACCCTCATCCACCCTTAACTCCCCACATTGAGTCCTGACTGCTCGTGGTGCTCCCCAGCCAGCCCCACTGACCCCCAGCACAACCCTGCCACCTCAGCAGCCCCACACTGGTGTCTGGAAAGAAGGGTGTCTCATGGCACCACCTTACAGGGTGGCTCAACTTCTGCCACCTCCCTGGTGTAGTTTCCCCCCATCCTGCTGTCCCCACAGTCACCCAGGCGGGGAACTGGGACTGCGTCCCAGGAGGATGAAGCTGAAACCATGACCCATCCCCAGGGCGGTGAGTCAGGCTGTGCCAGGTGACTTCTGCTGGAAAGCACCTTCCAGCACCATCCCCATTCCTGTCCCTATCCCTGTCCCTGTTCCTGTCCCTGTGTCTGACCCCATCCCCATCCCACAACGGCACAGAAAGACCCCGCGGGAGGGGAGGATTGAGAGGAGGGAGGCAAAAAGCTCCATGGAGGTGGTGGATGTGTCTGTCCACAGCCCAGCCTTGCAGGAAGTGGAGCAGGAGGATGAGCCAAGCCTGGGGCAGGAACACTGGAGCAGGAGCACCCAGGTGTGTGAGCCAGCATCACCAGAGCTGTGCAAACAAACACACAGGACTGCAGGGATGGGGGACAGCCAGGCAGAGGGGTGGGGAGGGCCCATCCCATGGCACCCTCAGCTCTGGGGCTCATGGGGTCAAGGACCCAGGTGCCAGAGCCACGGTACAGCACATCTGGGGGCTGGTATGGGGCAGGAGCCGTCCCTGACAGTGTGATGGCAGCAGTGCTGTGGTCCCAGCCATTGTCCTGTTGCCCCTCGGGCCCTGCCCTGGCACCAGGGGTGTGGGCTCCCGTTCACACGCTCCCGGCGGGTGGGCAGTGGGTGATGGACGAGGCATGTCCCAGCCTCAGCACCGAGATAATCCTGTCCCTGCTGGCCCGCGGTCGGCATTTATCTCGCGCCAGGGCTGACGTCAGCCTCCAAGGCCCCAGCCAAGGAGGCCTCACTGCTCTTCCTGGCTTTTCCCAGGGACAAGGGGCTTTGGGCCCCTCGCCCCAGGCTGCGAGCAGGTGGATTTATGACCACAGCCATGCTCCGGCATCCAGGGGACAGGAGAGGCAACGAGACCTTTATAGCTTTAATACACCTTTCTGACAGTGAAGTTTAAATGGCCTCGTAAACCCCCTTGTCACCCACCCCCAGCAGAAGGCAGCAGTTTATTAGGGCTGTAATTCTTCTCCTGGCATTCCATCAGTGTCCTTTTAATCTGCACTTGGGGGTTTTTTATTTCTGCTTAATACCAGCAGCTGTAAATGCTGTTAGGGATCATCTCGTGCAGGGACCCTCCGGGGAGAGACTGGGCATTGGGGCACAGATAAGATGGAGCAGGGGGAGCTGGAGGCTGGAACAGCCCAGTTCCAACTGAGGGGTCAAAGCGGTGAAGAGGAGCCAAATTTTCCTGCTCCAAGCACGTCTCCTCTGCAACACAGGCCCAGGCAGGATGCATCCATGATGCAAGGAAAGCCTTTCCAGGGAACCTTGGGACTTCAGCAGCAGAGCCGGCCGGGAGCTAATCCTTTGTGCCAGGCTTTCCATTTTCATCTCATTAACTCCCGCTCTCTGTGCCGCTGCCCTCTCGGTTTTTCTGGCGGGGAGATAAGTCTCCGTGCTCGGTGCGGTGAATCCTGCGCGCCTGCTCGCCCAACGCTCCCGCTTGCGCTGACGCTGGCAGGCAGCTTCCATCCAATTACAGCGGGGTGAAGCTCATTTTAATTGCATAGAGCAACTGGGATTACGCAGACTTTATCTCCTAATTCCCCCTTTATCTCTTAACTTCACACTCACTGCGTGCACTGAAGGCAGGACAGCTTGTGCCGGGGTTTGCAATTTCTGAAGTACCCCTGCCCCCTGCACCAACCCTTTGCCCACACGGAGTTGGCCCCAAAATGCCCCTAGATGCTGATGCTGGGGAACGCTCTGTGCCCCGTGGAGCCACAGCCTGCAGATGTCCCCGCAGCATTTTTGGGGTCAGGCCTGCCTGCTGGGGAAGGGCACCCATTACACCAGCTGCTTGGGAGGAGGGCTCGTCCTCGAGCTGGTGTCACACGTCACCTGCAGGCAGAGACTCTCTAGGAGCGGCTGGGATGGGCACAGCATGAGTAAAGGGCTTTTCCTCTTTACAGCCCATGATAGTAGGTGCCCAGCACCACTGCTGAGGCTGCTGCAGGGCTCAGGGGGTCCCTGTGAGGGAGGGATGGGGTGCTTGCCACCAAAAGTGCACACTGAGGACGACAAGCATCTCAGCCAGCTCCTTGGGGACTCTTGAGGACCCTTTATCTGCTCCGTGCACTTAACCAGGATGAAAGTTGCTGCAGGGCTCTGGGGGCCTTGTTAGTGGAGTCGAAAGATGGTTTTTAATCTCTCCAGGTATGAATAGCACCCATGGGTCCCTGACTCTCCCTACAAAGGGCAGCCCCCACCGTTCCTCTCTGCAGCAGGAGCAAACAGAATCATGGCAGTCTGTTCTTCCCACCTCTATTTATTCACCCCCTGAGACATCCCTGGTTACCCCCCAGCCACCTTGACTTAGGCATCCAGCAACACCCTCTTGGTGTGTGGACATGTCCACCCCGACCCAGAGCGAGCTCTTGAGATAGCAAGATAGGCAGAGGCTGCCCCGGATGGGGCACTTGGCAGGGCTGGCTCCGATAACAAGCCAGCAGCTGGTTCCCTCTCCTTGCAACATTCCCCTGTTAGTTTGATGTCTCTTGGCTTCACGGAGCACCAGGTGCCAGGCTCACCCTGCTGCAGGTGGGTAAACTGAGGCAGCAGGGCAGGGGTCAGGTGCCTGGCTTAGCAGGCTCTGCATCAGCACAGCTGGGTGTTAATTAGATACCATTAGCACACGCTAATTAATGTAATTCCAATGACCCACAATTCTGGAGCGTGAGAGCTGCTCCTCTCCCTGTGCCATTGCCATGAACAGCTGTGCCCCTGCCATGACTGGTGGCAGCAGGAAGGGGACCAAGCAGGCAGTCACTGATGCCAGTGCCAGTGTCACACTACCCACCCCCTCCCAGGGCTCCTTCCTGCAGGCTGGCACACTCCTGGCCCCCACTCCCCAGGCGCTGCCAACACACGCCAGACCCAGCAAATCAGGCATTTCGGGTGCTGGCAGAGCCAGACTAAACCTGTCAGCTTTGACTGCAGGAGTGGCCCAAATAAGCATCTCCTTGGTGTCCCATTGGCTGCCCCCCCTCATGCATGGGGGCCGAGCAGACTTGGGGGGGCAGGGGCTTTGGCGCGGGGGCTGTGGCAGCCAAAGGGTGACTCTTAATCCGGCGGCAGCTGCGGGGCCCAGGCTTGCTTGTTCAAGGGATATGGCAGCTCGGTCAACAATCCCTGGCCCGTTTCGGGGGGGATTAGCAGCCCCCCGGGGAGGGAAGGGGCCCACATGAATATTGGGCGGGTGGGAACACAGCCCAGTGGGAACAAAGCCAGACAGGGAGGCAGCAGGGAGCAGGCACCCGCCATCCCAAGGCGTCCCCAAGGTGGGGGACAGGGGCTTGGGGACTGTCCCTGTCCCCATCCTACATTCACACTGCAGAGTGCTGACAGGAGGGAGCTCTGGTTATCATCCCACGCCACCCCAGCACGATAACCCTGCGCCAGAGTCCAGCCACCCCCTTGACCCCCTGTCCATCCTCATGTCCCACCATCCCAAGCCCCAGAGGGAGGTGGCACAGGAAGTGCCCGAACGCTGGCACTCGGGAGCCCCTGGCAAACACGAGGATGTGTGTGAGCTAGTCCTTGTTTGCCACAGGTTGGCCAGCTGGGGATAATCCAGGCTGGAGGAGGCCGTGGGGTATAAGGTCAGCCAGGAGGGGAGCTGGGCTCTCTGGGGATCCCCAGGGGTGGTGGGAGCCTCCCAAACACTGTGGGGTAGTCTCAACCCACTAAAACACCTGTGGATTCAAACTGGGAGGCTCCAGCTCGTGCCCAAGCAGCAGGTAAGACCCATGAGAGAGGGGGACAGTTTGCCTTGGTGACATCCAACCCTATGTTTCCCACGTGCTCAGCACCCCTCCATTCCCTCTGCGTCCTGCTGTGCCCCACACTTGGTCCTGGTGTGGGGAACCTTTGCCCAGTGTTTAGGGTCCCCAGGACCTCTCACCCTCACGTCAGAGCCCCCAACACAGGGGGAAAAGTCTCTGGGAGTGGCCCTGCAGCCCTCAGTGTTTGCTGAAGTGAGCCCCAGGACAGTGTCTGCCTTGAGCTTGCCTCCCTGGGGAGTAGAAGCCCTCTCCAGGGCAACTCCCTTGGGGACTGAGAAGGTCCCCAGGGCGAGTGCAGGTCCCTTGGGGCCACAGAGGCAGGCAAGACTGGGGCGTGCACCCAGGGAGAGGTCTCCTGGGTGGTAGAACTTGGGGAATAAGCCCCCACCCCACGGGGGGCGTGTGCTGGGTGCATGTATGGGTACATGTACACGTGTAACTGGGTGCTCCCTGGGGGCCCCCTCACCCCGTTGCCCACGGGTGCTGAGCAGGGGCCGCTTTTCTGCTCCGTTAGGCACGGCTGTGCCGGCACATAATGGCATGGTAATTGTGAGCCGAGGCCCGGCCACACGCACTGCCCAGCTCGCTGGCCAGCCCTCCCAAACCTGAGGTAGCTGCTGCCCAGGGGGGTCCCACCATCTGCCCCCTCCCCTGCCCATGGGACCCCCGTGTCTGGCTCCACCCAGGACTTGCCCCAGTGGCAATGCAGGGGGGAAACTCCCCAGCAGGCTGCGGTCACCTCCTCGCCTGGGAGCTGGGAAACCTGTTCTTCCCCGTGGTGTTTACATGGGTAAGAGGGGTCCTCTGCCGCTGCACATCGCATTTTCTGCTTGGTCACTTCCATCTGTGTCCCCGCATAATGATTTTTTCTGCTACATTAATTTAACACACTGCGGCGAGCCGAGGCGCTGGGACCCCGGGCTGCTTAATTGTGTCAAAGGAAAGGCTCCTGCTCCCGCTTTCACTGGCAGCCAGGGCTGCTGCGGGGTGGGTGTCCCCCGGGGGGGTGGGAAGGGGTCTCAGGGTGGTCGTAGGGGACAGAGGGCAGAAGGGTGTAGGGTGTCAGAGGGGTTGGCATGAGCCCCCCCAGACCTGGGCCTGGCAGCAAGTCCTGGCTCAGGCTGTGTGCTGGGGGCTCTGAGGTGAGGGAGAGGAGTCCTCCGGACCATAAAATTCCCTTCTGAAGAGCCTGGCTCCATGGGGTACGTCACATCATCCCTTCAGATGCTGCAGCAGGATGGCAGCGGCACATCCTGGTGCCCAATTCTCTGCTTGGGGCCGGCAGTCCCCTCCCGGGGCCGGTGGGAGCCAGAGGGTTAAGTGCTGATTGTGTTGGCTGAATGAGGCGGGAGCCGAACAAGCCCCCACAAATGGAGGTGAAGGGCTGCCCAGACGGGATGTGACAACCCGATTTCAGGGCTGTCAGCCCCAGCATGGTGGGCATTGAGCGGGGACATTCCTCCCCGGCACTCCCTGCTCCCCTGGCTCCAGCACCGAGACACCGACAAAGGCAGTGGGCAGCCCCTGCCCACCTCGCCCCACCATCTGGGGTGCCATGGGGTATCCATGGGGTATCCATGGGGTATCCATGGGGCTCTGCGGAGCTCGAGGAGCCCCCAGTCAGAGGGGGATGCTGGGAGCCCCCCTCACCCTCCCCTCTGGCGGCCCTGCCATAAGTGGCCTTTGGTATTTGCAAACATTGTGGCGAGGGGCTGGGAAGGTCTCGGCCCACCCCAGCGGGCGCCTTTGTGCTGTGCGGACCCCCGGGGGCTCATTTCCATCCCGCCCGGGAGCTGGCCTCGCTCCTTTCAGCGCCGACAGGCCTTGCTCCCTGCTTCACCAGCGCGCCCCAGCCTGCAGCAGCAGTGCCCAAGCGCACAGCTGTGCCCCAGCCCGGCACCGTCCCCATCCCGGGGCTTCAAGCCCCATCCCGGTGTGCTGAGCCGCTGTGTGTGCCACTACCCCATGCGGTGGTTGCTGAGCTGCCCTGTCCTGGTCCCACTGAGGGTCTGTGCACACCCGCACAGGGGTGTGTCCCCTCGTGCACGGGCTGCCACGATCGGGGGGAGGATGTGTGTGCTTCCCACAGCTGCACCCTCTGCTGCACACCTGCCCACCCACCTGTGGCCAGCTCCAGCTATGTGTACCCACTTTGCCCTTTTCACACCCCCATGCACACCCCCTACCCGCAGGGTCCCCCAAATCCCCCCATCCCAGCTGAGCAGGGTGCCCAGGGGCTGGCAGGCAGCTCCGTCCATCCTGCCCAGCACAGCCAGACTCCGTGGCACAGGGATGCCATGAGCAGCTCTGTGGTCTCCACAGCTCCCAGCACACCGTGGCACATCACTGAAAGGGTCACCCCATCGCCACCACAGCCACATCCCCCAGCAGATCCCAGGGACCCAGCCCAATGCAGCTGGTTCTCTGTCAGTGCCCGTTTGCTGGGACCGGTGTTTTATGGCCCTACTCAACACCTGCGGATCAATGCCAACCCGCATTTTATTTGGTTTTGGAGTCATAAAGGTGAATTGACCCAGCTGCGCGTCTGCAACTGCTGTCCCCTGCTGCCAGGTGCAGGGTGGAAGAGAAGGGCAGGGACAGGGGACCCGGGGACGCAGTGCCCATCCCTCGCCATGCCGGGGAGTGCCCAAGGGAATGGGGGTTGCTCTTTTTCTCGTGCTTTTTGTGACTGGAAAATCTCCTCGGGGGCCCCCGGCGGTGACCTCTTCCTGGGCGCAGCGCTAAGCCCTTTGTAATGGGATTTTGTGGCAGAACCGGCAAATTAGGGGCGAAGTGAATGTGTTAAGCTGCTGGTTTCTTTCTGGCAGTTCCCCCTCCCCAGCCCACGCCGGCCGGAGCTCGAACAAAGGCAACGAGCTCTGCTTTTATCTCGGTCGTTACAAGTCAGAGCTGAACAGGGCTGTGCTTCCCCCTCTGGAACAGGCAGGCTGGGACAGAGATGGGGACATGGACGGGCAGAGCTCAGGGCTCCGGCAAAGAAGCATGGGAGGAACTTGCTGCAAGAGAGTTGTGCCAACACATCGGCTATGAGGATAAATTTAGGGAAGGGGCACAAAAAGATTCATCTCCAGGTCAGGGAGGTATGGCACCGAGGGCTCCCTGTGGCGTGGGACCCCTCAGCATTCAAGACAGGGAACAGTGGGAGGGCAGCTGGGATGGGGTCTGGCCCAGCATGAAGATGGTCCCCGGGCCACGCTGGGGTTCGGCAGCGGTGGGAGCCACCTCTGCTTCAGAGCTAATATTGTTACAGCACAAGGGCTTCATTAACACTGACAAATAGAAGCCATAAATACTCGTTAAAATCCCACATCACTGATGGGATTGGCAGCCGGTGTGTGCCAGTTCACTTCTTGTCCCTCAGCTATCCGGGGTGCCTTTGCCACCCCTGGTGAGGGCAGGCAGCTCTGGCTGCTCCTCGAAAGAGAAGAATGGGCAGCCCCCAGCCTGGGGCATCTCCCCCAGGCACAGCCATCCCCACCAGGAGGTCTCCTTTCAAGGGTGCCCCACCATCCCTTCTGCTTAGGCTGAGGGCTGATCCCCTGGGACCTGCCCCGATGCCCCGGGTGTCTCTCAGCACCCTCAGGTAGGAGCGAAGTACCGTGGGCCTGAGTGGGAATAACGTTGCTTTGACACCCCAAAAGCCCCCAAATGCAGGCAGGGAGCAGGCAGGGGACAGTGTGCTGCCCCCAGGGCTCCTGTGAGGGCCTGATTTATTGCTGTCTCCTGAAGGATGCCATTAAGACAGCGTCCGGAGCTGGGAGCACAGCTGCCGGAGCAGATCAGCGCCTGATTAATGTTGGGCAACTTGTTATATTGTCAGATAATTATCCCCAAACTGTATGACTTTTCTGCTAAGTGGCAGCGCTTAATTGCGTTTTTAATTACACTGCCATGGCTGCAACCCCTCTGCGGGATGCAGGGATGCTGGGAGCCAGGCAGGAGCAGGGTAGGGGGCCTGGGACCCTTTGCAGAGGGCATGGCAGGGGCATCCCGCTCCCACAGAACCCTCCTGGCGTGGGGCACACAGCTATGGCATCCCCAAGCCAGGCAGCAAGGTTTTGGAGTGATCCTTCTTGGTGCTTCCCAAGGTGGGGGGCACATGGGGTGCAGAAAAAGGGGGAGTAAGGCAGGGTGCTCCCTTTGCCATCCGTGAGCTTTGAAGGCTCACCATTCCCTGTGCCCCCCCCATCCATCCCCATCCAGCCCGGGGCAGCTCAGGGTTTGGCTTCCCCTCACAGGCAAGGACAGGTCAGGGGTCAATACATTTAAAATTCCTTCTCAATCTCAAACTTCGACGGGCAGAGGCCGCACGGGGAGCACCCGCTGGCACCCCGGGCAGGCAGAACACAGTGTGGGGAGAAGCAGGCAGCAGTGTCTGTGTGTGTGAGTTCGTGTGTGCTCGTGTGTGTTCATGTGTGTGCATTTCTGGGGGTGCACGGGGACCACCCGTGTGTGTGCATGAGTGTGAGTGTACAGCATGTGGATCTGGGGGTGTGCATGCACACGCATCAGTGCCCTTGTGTGCACGCCCACACATCTGCTGATGTGCACATCTGGCTGTGCTGGTGTGCGTGTGTCGGTGTGCATGGGCTGCTGTGTGCAAACAGGGAGGTCTGTGCACACCTCTGAGCCTGTCTGTGCGTGTCTGAGTGCCTGGGGGAGGAGGAGGAGGTGCCTCTGTGTGTCCCTGCGTGGGACATCGGCGCTGCGTGTAGTTGTGTGTGAGTGTGCAAAGGTGTGCCTGTGGCTGCACCCCTCTACCCCCATCGAGCCGGCTCTGCCCACTGGAGTGGCTGCAGTGGCTCTGTCCTGGCTCTGTCCCCCACCCCAGCCGTGCCGGGCCTCCCAGGGAGACTCCCCAGCTGACCCCGGGGGGGCAGCAGGGACAGGACCCTCGGGGCTTCACGTGCAGGAGGCACCTGCAGGTCACAGCAGCTCATCTCGCTCACCCATCCCTCCCTGGGACAGTGATGCTCCCAGCCTGGGACCCCCAGCACTGCTGGAGTTCTGGACCCCTCCGCTGTGTCCCCCAGGGCCAGGGGCCAGCTGGGGCTGTTCCTGCCGGGGTACAAGGTGCTGCTGCTGGGCAGCCCCCACACCACATCCCTCCTCACCAGCCGGACGCTGGGCAGTGCCGGGAGGAAATCCAGGCGTTATCGGGCCGCCGGCTGCAGCCCTCGCCGTGGCCTCTGCCCTGAAATTTCCTGGCATGGCCATCACAACAGCATTTAACCTGGGCTGTGCCTTCCTCACCGAGGTGGGGTGCAGCCAAGCTTCCCCTTGACAGCTCGGGGGTGAGGGGATGTGGTGGATCAGGCTCCCCAGATCCCTGTAATACCAGTGGAGAGGAAGAAACATGTATTTTGATGGGGGGGGAGCCAGTCCTAAGCCCCGCCCTGGGGCTCCTCTGTGCCCCCCACTCCACAGAGTACTGGGGCGAGAATGGGGCTGGGGTGGGTAATAGGCCCCCTGAAAGGCATCCTAGCTCCCAGCAGCTCCCCTACAAGCCCCTCTTATCTTCATGGCAGCCGGATGGGGTCTCACCAGAGAGAGGCTGAAATTTCCAGGAAAAAATGTAAATAAAAATCCCTGTCCCGCCTGTCCCCCTTATCTCAGGAATCCGGAGCGCGCCGGGTCCTTCTCCCAGCCATATTTCATCCCAGCCATCCCTGCTGGCTGCAAACCAAAGCAGCAATGATGGGGATGTGTCAGAAACTTAAAGATCACAATTTTCTTAAACATTGTCAAGGCCACAGAATGAAGGGAGGCTGTGTCTCAGGGCCCACCAGGACCCCAGAACCATGGAAGCCACAAAATCCACCAAGCTGGGGTCACTTTCCCACCCCACAGGGCTGGGGGTTCAGAGGATGGTCAGAGAAGTTTGGTACTTCAGACCTCAACACATACTGCCCAGCCATGGGGGTTTCAGGATGGGAAAGCTTTTGGGTGCCCGTTGCCCACCTGGTGTCCCCAAGCAGCAGGGTCGGGGTTCCGCCGCTTCCCCTCCCTGCTCCCAGATCAGCTGCTAATGATGTCTCCTGACCCTGCTCGAAAAGAACGTAAATTATTCAGCTTCTCATCAGGGCAATTAAATTAGCTCGTCATTGCAGGCCATGAATATTTCAGGGGGGCAGGGACTGGGGAGCTGGGGGGATCAGGGGTGACAGGGCTGGGGCTGAGCCCCATTCCTTGGCCAGGAGATGCAGTGTGTGTGTCCATTCTCAGACCACGGGGGACAGAGAGGGTGAGGGATAGGGGTCGAGGGTGTCCAGGGAGAGGGCTTGAAGTTTGGTGCCCAAATGTCTGGGTCCCGTGTGGGCAGTCTGTCCCATTGCCCTGATTGTCTGGGTTACTTTCCCTGATGCTGACAGAGGCCAGGTGCCAGCAGCCAACCCCTGCCCCACTCCCAGAGCACCTCCTGCATCACACATTCCCCCCCTTCTTCGGGAGGACACCTGGGGGTTGGTGGCACTGCAAGGGGCTGTCTCCACCCTAGAGATCCCGAATCCCCCCTGCTTTCCCCTTGCCCCAGGCTGTGCCAACTCCTGCCAGCTACCCTCCCCAGAGCCTGCGGGTTCTCCGTCAGGATTTCTCTTTCCTTTCTTCCTCGCACTGAACAATTAATAATTTATCCCATAATAAAAGAGGAAACAGTTAATGAGATGAAAACAAGCCAGAAACATCTGCTGGGGCTGCTTTCATCGCCTCCCCGGGCCGCCTGCGCAGGAAGCGGGGGCGGGAGGGGGACGGGGGCGCCGGGGGGGCCACGGCAGCAGGAGGCTGTCCCTGCACCCAGCCTTCCATGCCACGGCCCCCTCCTCCTCGGGGACCCCCAGGCCAGGCACGCTCTCCCCGCTGCACCATCAAAACCTGGCTGAGAGCTGCCAGGCGGGGGTCGTGAATAGCTCTGGGGGTCCTGCAATGGGGCTGTCACCCTAAAAAGGGCAGTGAAGCCTGCTGGTCTGATGCTGCCCAGTGTCCCCAGAGATGTGTCTGGCTGCTGAAGGGGGACAGGGTTGTCCCCTCCATTCCCTCTGTCCCCAACCCCCATGCCCAGCTGTTGTTCATTACTGGTGATCTGATCTCCAGGGAGTGGGGCTGCCCCCAGGACCCGATACTATCGGGGTAGCAACACAACCCCAAACCCTCCTGTGGTGCCGGGGGTACACGTGGGGATGGGGCAGGGCACCCTGCCAGCAAAGGGGGCTGCAGGACTGACCCCATGACTCAGTGCTTTGCTGAGATTTATGGAGTCCAAGGAGGAAGCTTATTTTAGGAGTGCTTATTTCGGAACTGTGGCTTCATGGCATGTGAGGAGAGGTGTGAGGGGACATGGCTGGGATGCAGTGAGGATGCAGGGTCGTGGGGAAAGGGAGGGCAGGGAGAGAGGGCACTGAGAGCAAGAAGAGAACAGGCAGGGAAGGGGAAGGGGAAGGCAGCAATGCCTGGAGGCTGCTGACGTGTGGCCAACACTCAGACTGGAAGAAAGAGCCAGCCCCACCATCAGCTTGGCCACGAGAGAGGAGTGTGAGGACCCCATAGAGGCACCCTGGGCGGCAGGGGTGGGGCTGGGTGGGGGTTTGGGCAGGGGCAGTGGAGCTTGGGCAGGACTCTGCCGCCCACCTCTGTTTCCAATTTAGCTGATCCTCGCCCCGATCCCTGCAGCTCCCTAATCTGTTTGTCTTCCAAAGCCGTTAAGTTAATTCCGAGCCCAGCAAAATCCCACGGCTTTCATCCCAGCCCACCCTCCAGCTCGGTGGCTCTGGCAGGGGCATTGTGGGCAGCTGCCAGTCACTGCCAGTGTCCGGCACGGAGCCCCTTCCATCATGAAGGAGCAGGAACTCGTTCCTGCAGGCTCCCAGAGCAGGCTCCAGCAGCCCCCAGGTCCCTCCTGGGGCCCGGTGCTGCTAAAGGCCATCATGGGACAGGCGGCTGTGATGACAGCTGGGGAGATGGCCTGTCCCTCTGCCAGCCCGGACAGGCACTCGGCCCCGCTCTGAGAAGTGCCGTGGAAAAACTGACATCAGCATCAGCCCGGAGGAATTCGGCCTCCCTGGCCCGTCCCAGCTGGGGACAGGGACAGAGACAGGGGCCTCTGCCATGCACCACAGCAGGCTTGAGCAAGGTGAAGTAGGAGAGGGGGTGGTATAAGCCTCCTTCTTTGCTGTAGCCCTTCCTGGCAGCCAGGAGCAGCCAGAGGGTCTGTGAGTATCCCCAGGGTGCAGCCACTGACTGCTTCCTGTAAGCACAGCCCCCTTCAAGCTCTGACTGCAGAGAACAGCCAGCTCACGACACTGGTGACACTCCCTGTGCCAGCCGGGGACAGGGGTTGGAGCTGAATTCCTCAGAAACCCTTTTTTTCCCTCAGGACCTCAGTGAGGAGAAAGTACTTCCCAGATTCCACGGGGCTTCTGTTGTGGTTCTGGCCTGGTCACCCCTTGGTCCCTTCTGTCCCTCAGCCCACAGGATGTGCCTGGTGACAACGAGGAAGTTGCAGAGAGATGGTGACACCCTCCAGTTGCCTCCATGCCAGAGACCCCGACACCCTGCTCCCCTCCCCCAGCCACGCTCCATCATCTCCTCATTCCCAGCCCGGGTAATTGGTGGCCTGGTGACAGACGGGCTCATTAACAGCTTAATTTCGGCTTCATCTCTTCCTGCCCGACCCCCAGCCCAGGTGGGGACTGGCCCGGCAGGGTGCAGGGATGGGCACCCGGAGGCCACATTGCTGCACCCCATGAGGCACCCGCGGGGCTGGTGGGAGAGCACAGGAGCGCACAACACGGGCTGGCAGCCCTGCCCTGGGCAGCCGACACGGCCTTGGCTCCCCGACATCTGGGTGCACGGAGGGGGCCCCCATTCCTCGGCATGGGGACGGTGCCACCCTGCTCTTCGCCCCACTGGGATGGGCAGGGATGTCACCATGGCAGGTGCCAGCAGGTGCCGGCCGTTGCCCACCTTCCTGGCCTCACCCTGCCCTTGTTTGCTTCCCTAACGGTGGCGGCCTTTCGGCTCCTTTGTGCCGGCGGATAACAGGAATCGCCGCTGCCTCTGAAGTACCGGCCACCGGCCCCGCACCCCAAACTGGGCAGCAGGATACGGGCGTGTGAACGAGGAGGCCAGGCCAGGGCACGGGCAGGAGTGCAGGCAGACTTGAAAGCAGTGGGTGTGGGCATGGGGTGCAGGCCAGGTGTCTCACCCCCACTGCTCTTCTGCTTTGCCTTTGGGTCCATATTGCACCCCAGGAGCCCATTCCCAGCACCCCATCAGCAGGGCAGTGCCCAAACCCCTGTCCCTGTCCCCCTCCCAGGAAAAGCAGCTGGCTGCAGCCCACGATGGCTGATGTGGGGCCCCCAAAGGCCGCCCCACCGGATGGAGGCCTGGCTGCCTTTCAAAGGCGCTTGTGTTGTATAATTTATCAGCAGGAGATAACAGACAAGCGGCTAACGAAGGAAGGGGCTGTACCCCTGCTCTGGGGAGCCTGGCACCACAGACACTGGTGCTGCCAGGATTCATCGCACTTCCCTGGCCAAGGTGTAGGTCCCATTTTGGTTTGGGGGTGCCCCAAGGCAGGGGCAAAGATGGTCCCACTCTGTGTCCTGCTTTGGAGCTGCTGCCTGCCTTGCACAGAGACCCTGGGGGCCCCTGCACGACCAGAGCAAGGGGAGCCTGGGTCCAGTGTTTGAGGAGTTCTTCACCCCAGGGACACATGGACTTGCCAGCGTGGGGGAAGGGAAGCAGGCACGGAGGGGCACAAGGTAGGGAAGGGCTGGTCCCACGGGCACAGGGGCAGCACCTGGCGCCGGATCTGAGGAGAGTTTGTTTAATCCCAGATAAGGAGGCGACACCAGGCACCTGGCTGGCAAATGGGTGCTCCCTGGGCAACGGCAGCGAAGGCAGTGCCGACCCCCCAGCCCCCACCAGCACCTGCACCAGGACCGTCTGTTCAGCCCCAGCTGCACAGGGCTGGCGTTAGCTGGCTACATGAGTCCCTCTGGCCACCCACACTCCTGTGGCACAGCATGGCATGGCATGGCACGGCATGGCACATGGCACGGGGTCAGCAAAGCAGCTGGCACACGGCACAGCCAGGGCAGATGGGCAAGGAGTGCAGGAAGGAGCAGGGTGCCCCATCCTCTGCCAACCCCGGCCAGATTTACACCGGGGCCAGCAACCCCCCCGGCCAATCCTGCCCCAAGGGTTGCGTGGGCACAGGGCCAAGGAGAGGGCTTAGGGATAAGGACAACTCTTGGCACTGTGGTCCTGCTACACAGCCAGTGCCCAGGAGGTTCAGGGCTGTGCCGGTCTCCTGCTGCCACCCTGACCCTGTGGCATCTGGAAATCCGCTCCCCCTTCCCCATCTGGCCCTGCAGGTGGCTGCGTGCCCGTGACCCTGCCCAGGGTCGGGGCTCAGGTGTGCCCTGTCCCGCAAGGGCAGGGAGGCAGACGGCAGTGCTGGCTGGCAGGGTCGCTGGGCAGCAGCACCCCTGGGGCTGCCTCGCCGGCTGGTGAGCACAGTCCCAGCTGCCTGCTGGCCTGTACTGAGTGTGCCAGCTCTCAGCAGGGGCAGACAGGGACAGCCAGGTGGGATTAGCCCTTTGTGTCACCCCGCAGTGGCCCTGAGAGCATCCAAGTATGGACCACAGCTGTGCCGTGGCCCTCCAGCCTGAATCACATCAGGATCCCAATGGGTACCCCCGAGTACGGGGAGGGCTGGCATATGGACCCCTCCCTGAAAAACAGCCCTGGCCCCCACACCACCCTGCCCCGGCCGGCTGGTGTCCGCCGGGCAGGTCACGTCCCTCCCGGACAGCACCTTGAGGGTTCTGGAAGGGGCAGCTGGTCGTACTGGTGAGCCTGGCTGTGGTAGGGCTCCCTCGGTGCCGGCACACCCTGGGGCTGTCCTGCCATGTTCGGTGTGTTGCTGCCACCGCCTGGCAACCTGCACAGCCCCGGGCGTCCCCCGCAGCCCCTCATGCAGGGTGTCCAGGTCCCCATCAGCCCAGTCCTGCACCCCAAACAAGCGGGCAGGGGCACGCGGGATGCAGGATGCCAGGAGGGCACAGGAATTCTGGGGAGGGGTCCACACCTCGCACCTTGCACCAGTGGTCTATGGCCACCACATTCTGTCAGGGAGGAGGTTTCTGCTCCTCCCCGAGCCAGGATGGACAGAGTGGGGAGGGGGCTGCGGGGCTGCGGGGAGTCACCCGCCCCGGCGATGATTAGAAGGAGCCGAGGTTCCGTCCCAGCGCATTAAGACTGTCCCCGCTGAGTGCCACCGCCGCGGGGTGACCCCGCCGTGAACCGCCCACGCCCCCCCGACGGGCCACCAGACCCCTCGCAGCAGTACCCCCCTTCACGCCAGTGTCCCCGCTGCGTGTCACCACACTGCCCCGTTCCGCTGCCTGCGCCTCAGGCATGCGTGAGGATGCGCTGGCACCGTGTCACGGAGGGGACATGCCATGGAGAGGTCACACCTGTCGGGGTCTGGGGACCACAGGCACCTTGTGACAGGCCTCCCGGTGCCGATGCTGGGGCACCTGGGCTCGGGGTACCATCCCGGCCCACCACCTGGAAATGCCCGGCTCCCGGGGACAGCACGGGCTATGTCCCCACGAAGCCACCTCGCTGCAGGCGTAAGGGCCATGCACGGGGAGCCATATCCCATAGATGTCCCCGCTCACGACCTCGTGGTCTCTAGGGAGATGGTGGCATCTGACGCACACACAGCGCCGTGCCACCCGCTGTCCCCAGTCCCCATCACACCGAGACAGACACCTGCCGGCTCCACCAGCCTTCTCCGTGCCCCATCTGGGCGGGCACACGCTGCCCAAAAGAGGTGCAGGGTCCCCACTGCCAAGCCTCTCCTGGGACAGGGAAGAATTCGTTCAGGCAGGCTGGTGGTGGCATTCGGGGAACGGAGAGGAACCGGGCTGAACTCTTGAACCCGCACCGGCAGCTCCCGAGCAGATGCCAGGCACGGAGCACCCCGTGGCGCCCAATGTGTGAGCAGCCCCCGGCCCTGCCAGACCCCCCTGCTCCCCTCACGGTTCATCGGCAGGACACGGGGGGCGGTGTCACACGTCCCTCCCCGCCGTGGCTGGCGGGCGGGGAGGAAGAAGCCGGTGAGGGCTGCAGCCCCCAGGCCCATCGCTGGCTGAGTCCGTGCAGCTCATCACACCGATGCCCAGCTGCGATCGAGCAGCCCCTCTGTCCCATGCGGCGAGGGTGGGGCGCGGGCTGCGAGAGCCCCTCGGGACATGCCGGAACCCCCCACCGGGACATCCCGGACCCTTCCCGGGACATCCCGAACCCGCCCCCGGGACATCCCGGATCCCTCCTGACATACTCTCGACTCGCCCCAGGGATACCCCGGGCCCCTCCCAGAACATCCCGGACCCTTCCCGGGACATCCCTGACGCCTCCCGTGACACCCCGGACCCCTCCCGGGACTGCCCGTGCCCGCCGCGCGGGGGCGCTGCCGTGCCCGGTCCCTGCACGTCAAATCCGCGGCCTCTCAGCGCCCCCTGCCGGCGGCGCGCGGGGGCGGGGGCACGAGCACGAGCACGAGCACGGCGCGCGCTCCCGGCGGTGCCGGCGGGGAAGCGGCCCCGCCCGCCGTGAAGCCGCTTCCGCCCCGCCGGCCCGGTGTGGTTGCGTCATCAGTGTGCGCCGGGCGGCAGCGGCGCCGGGAGTGGGAGCGGGCCGCCATGGCCGGGATCCTCTTCGAGGACATCTTCGACGTGAAGGACATCGACCCAGAGGGAAAGAAGTTCGACCGCGGTGAGTTGAGCCTCGGCCCGCTTCTCCAGCTCCCCCGTTCCGCTCCTCCCGCCGGCGCTGGCCCCTCCGCGTGTTGCGAGCCCCCGGAGCGCCCCGCTTCCCCAGGGCTTCCCCAGCCCGGCTGCTGAGCTCCCCCCACAGCCCTGCCGGCCCGGTGCTTTGCATTCCCCGCACACCGTGTTCCTCTCCCTGGCTGTGCACACCTCCATCAGCTGCCGGCCTCTGGCATCCATCCCAAACCCATCCGGAAAAACCGCTCGGGTGCCAGCCTGGGGTGGGAAGAAGACCCTGTTCCCACCCAGCCCTCGGGGATCTTCTCTCTCCTGGTCCCTGACTCTGCTGCTCTCCCCAGTGTCGCGCCTGCACTGCGAGAGTGAGTCCTTCAAGATGGATCTCATCCTGGACGTGAACATCCAGATCTACCCCGTGGACCTCGGTGAGCCTTCGGGCTGCTGGCACAGGGTGGCTCAGCCGGTGTCAGCTTGGGTGGGCGAGGTTAGAGAGGATGGAGCCAGGAACTGCTTTGATCGAGGAATAAGCTGCCTCAGGCTTCCTCGGGCCCCTGTGTTGTGCTCCCGTGACAGGAGGTTCAGGGCACTCTCCGTGTACTGAGCCTGAGCTGGGTTCTGGTTCAGCTCCCTGTGTGTATTTGGGGTCACCTCTGTCCCTTTCCCCACAGGCACTGGCTGGAGAAGGTGCTCCAGCTGGTGGTAACCAGGCTTTAAGAGAGACCTCCTGAAATTAACTTCTGCAGATAAATACACTAAACGTGTGGAAAAGAGAATATTACCTTCGATGAAACACAGAAGGGCTGAAACTGATGCTGCAGGGGCTGATGTACCTGCCCAGAGTCCAGCCAAGCCCTCTGGGGCTCACCCAGTGAATATCTTGTTGTGTCCCCTGAAAACACCAGCAGTGGTGTCCTTGTGGCTCTGCTTTCCTCCTTGATGTGGGGAACAAGGAGACGCAGGCTCCAGTGTGACCCTTCCCACGTTCCCTACAATCCTGTTGGAGGACTGGCAGCAGGGACAGAGCTTGTTTAGCACCCCCTGCCAGGGTGGCCCTTTGCCACCACGCTGAGTTCCAGCTGCATCTGCTGCTGCTCTGGTTGTGCTCCAACCTTCTCACTGCTCCTCTGGCCTCCTCACAGGGGACAAATTCCGCCTGGTCATCGCCAGTACCTTGTATGAGGATGGCACCCTGGATGATGGCGAGTACAACCCCACGGATGACCGGCCATCCAGGTACAGGGCCCAGCTGGGACCCACCTGGAGAGGGAAAAGGGGAATTGAGGCTGAATGTCTCAGGTTGGACGCTAAGAGGAATTTCTTCACCAAGGGAGTGCATTGGAATGGGCTGCCCAGGGAGGTGGTGGAGTCACTATCCCTAGAATTGTGTAAGGAAGGACTGGATGTGGCACTTGTGCCATGGTTTAGTTGATAAAGTGGTGTTTAGTCATAGGTTGGGCTTGATCTGAGAGGTCTCTTCCAATCGAATTGACTCTTGACTGTGAGGTACCTTCTCCAGAAGACACTGAGCTGGGGGAAAGGCCAGGTTTGATTCCCTGCTGACCTCAGGCTGTGCTGTTGCAGGGCAGACCAGTTTGAGTACGTGATGTACGGCAAGGTGTACCGGATCGAGGGGGACGAGACCTCCACGGAGGCGGCCACGCGCCTGTGAGTGCCTGTCGAGAGTGGGGGGACACAGTGCCCCGGGGTGGGGTGGGGGGGGGTGGGGGGCACTGGATCTCTGCTCGGGTCTCCCCTGGGATTCCCTGCTCTCACTGCTGCTCTCCTCCCACCTCAGCTCTGCCTACGTGTCCTACGGGGGGCTGCTCATGCGGCTGCAGGGAGACGCAAACAACCTGCACGGGTTTGAGGTGGACTCTCGCGTTTACCTGCTGATGAAGAAGTTGGCCTTCTAGCACACCTCCGTGGGCTGCCCCAGAGACATCCATCTGGAGCCCTGAGAACCCACATTCTGCTCCAGCATCCATGCTGCCCAGCCTCTTCAGAGCTGGGGAGGCAGGAGCAGTCCCCTTCCTCATCCCAGTGTCTTCTGACTCCTGCTGGGATCCACATCTCTGTTTGCAAGGAGAGAGGTGCCTGACATCTGAGTGGACACCATGCTGGGTGCTCTGGTCTTGCCTGATGGCCTGATCTCCTCACCTTCACCTGGGCTCAACAGCCCTGGCTCTGGCCAGGAGCAACCAGACTGGGACAGCTGCTTGCCTGCCTCTGGGAACTGGGGACCATTCCCTCAGGAACCATCCTGAGGCAGGCTGCCTTGGTTTTGATTAAACTGGGATGTTTTCTACACCTGGCTCTGCTTGCTGAGAGATGAGGCTGGCAGGGAGTGGATACACCTGCACAGGGGCAAAGGGGGGACTCTGCCACTTCCCAGAGGATGGGGAGTGCAAACCTGTGGCAGGTGGGTACAGAGAGGAGGAGTGGCAGCTCAGGCCCTGTGCAGGGTCATGCCGGGGGATCCTGCAGCACTGGCAGCTGCCACGGGAGGGAGTGGGCACTGGGCAGAACTGGGAGCGTGTCCCAGAGGAGCCAGCTCCTGTCCTGGGCCCGGGCACAAGGACACACACAGCTCCTTAGAAAAATAGCTCTTTAATCGAAAAGCATTCACAGTAGAGGTGCCTGCCCGGTGGGAGCAGGGCCTGTGCCTGCTGGCACTTGAATATCATTGTTTGCCTCCATGCACTGCATGGTTGACGAAGACTTGAGGAACAGGTGCCAACCCTTTTCCTGTGGGCATCTCCCTGGGCACCCAGAGCACAGCCTAGTGTCCTGCAGGATTGCTCCAGCGTCACTTCGGGGTTGAACCCTGCGTGCAGCCTCACCCAGCCCCGCATGGAGGGTCTCTGCTGTCCCCTTGTCCTTGCTTGCACAAGACCTTGGCCAGGTCATGGAAGAAGAAGCGCAACTTGCCCTGAACCAGCTGCCGGTAGGTGAGGAAAATGCTGGTGATGTGGGTCTGCTCCAGGGAGTGTGGGGAGCAGCTCAGCTCCCAGTGTCCTGCCTGAGGGGTGAGAGTGGGACAGAGGGGTGACAAATACCACTGCACTCAACCCAGCCCAGGTGTGCCAGGGTGGTGTGGCTGATGTGGGGAGGCCTCACCTCCCAGCTGAAGGTCTGCAGGAGCAGGAAGAAGGAGTTGGCGTGTTGGTAAAGCTGGCTCAGCTGCCTGGCCCCGCACTCGTCAGCCACCTGGCCCTGGGCCCCTGCTGCAGCACCCACCAGCAGGGCCAGGTCACACAGGATCTCCCGCCGCCTGGTCTCGTTCTGGGGAGGCAGACAGTGACCCCCAGGGCCTTGTTGCTTCCTGTGCTCACCTTAGGTCTGGATGGAGTCCTCCACCCTCCCTGCGTTACCAGATATGCCTACAAGCATCTTGTTCGGCATTTCTGGTGCTTGTGCCAACCCAAGGTTCCTTCTCCAGTCCTGTTAGCACACCAGTGCCAGCACCCTCCTCCCAGCCCCTCTCACCGATTTGGATTTCCACTGCTGGAAAGTGAAGTCCACCAAGGGCAGCACTGCAGGGCAGCTGAGTGCAGGCAGGGCCTGGCACTGGCCCTAGTGAGGAGAGGTGTCAAGATGAGGTGCCAGGAACTGTGGATGTCCCTGGTCTTGGGATTTGTAGGGGGCTGTATCCTCACCACTCTCTTTTCCATGTCCTTGGCCTCCACGATGTACTTCTGGATAAGTCTGTTGTCACAGACCAGCCGTGTTGGGCTGGCACGGTCCTCTTTCACGTGCAGGAGGAAGGATGTGAGGAGGAGCAGTCCTGGAGGAGATGGGGTTGCCATGTGCACTGTGCCAGCCACCCTGGGCATTGCCAACCCAGAGCCATGCCTGCAATGGCAAGTCCTCTCCCCAGCCCATTGGTGGTCTCGATGGCCCCGTGCTGGGGGTGCAGGGGGAGGTGTGAGTGGCTGAGGAGGGGCTGCTGCTGCTCTCCAGTCAGCCAGCGAGGGGTGCCCAGTCCTCACGGGGGAGAGCCGGGATTTCCGTGCCAGTGGTGTGTGCCAAGGGGCCGCACAGCCACCTCTGCCAGGTTTTCCAGCCACGCTCCAGGCAAGGAAGCAGGGCTGTACTCCCTGTGCAGACCAGGGCCAGCCCTCCAGATCCCTGCCAAGAGCAGCTCCAGGCGTCACATGCACTTCGGGGAATCCCGGCCTGCAGTGTCCCACAGGGAACATCTGCTCCTTGCTGCTGCCCTGGCTGAGTGCTCCTCTGCCCTCGCTGCCTTCCCCAGTGCCACTGCACACCGCTGTGCCCAGCAACTGCCCATCCTGCCAACTTCTCCAATGCCCTCTTGGCATCCTCCTGCCTGCCTCGCTGCGTGCCCTGGCACTACACCTGTCCCCAGAAGTCCTCGGGGCAGCCTGTTTCCCTAGGATGGGCGTGGAGAGATGCTCGGTTGCCCTTGCAGGCTGGCAGTGGCCAGGTCCAACCAGCCCAGAGCAACCCTTGGGATTCATCGTGCAGGGGACTCTCTGGCTGTGATACTGCACAGTATCCACTGTCCCTTCCTGCGTGCCCAGACCCCCCTTTTAGCCACACACTCACTGTTCAGCTGGGGGCTTCGGCCCTGCATCTTCCACCCTGGGGCCAGCGGCTGCTCCCTGGCTCCCGTCCCCCTTCCATGGAGGGCAGCGGTGGCGCGGGTTCCCCGCGAGCCGCCCAGCCGGGACGGAGGGCCGGAGGCCGGGAGCGGCCCCGGGACAGCACGGCGCGGCTCTGCGGCTCCGGCCTGGCCGCCCAGCCGAGGCAGCACGATTTCCTGTTGTGTCGCCGCTGACCTTCCAGCAAAATCGCAGCGGGGGCCCCGGGCCCGGGGGACGGCTTCCTGCCTCCGGCCGCTTCCTCCCTTGGCTCGGGGCTCGGGAAGGGCGTCCCTGGGCGCCCTCCGTGGCTGCTCACCTGCCCGCAGGCCTGAGCGCCCAGCAGCCAGCGCCCCAATGGTCAGTGCCTCAGCTGTGCCTGTCCAGGGGTAGAGGCTGGCCCTGGTACCTGCAGAAGGGATGGCACCGGTGACCCTGTGCTGGACAGCCCCGGGAACAGGAGCCCTAATGGGGTCCTGCTCCTGGCTGTGGCAGCCAGGTATGAAAGCCACCAAAAACCCTCTCCCAAGAGGTCGACCATAATCCTGGTGACCCTCTCCCTGAGGTGGACTTCATGCCTGGTGACCTTTACCCAGTTAGACCCTGTCCCTATTGCCCCTCACCCAGAGGCAAGATCTGACCCCTGCATCCATCACCCAGAGGTGACTCAGGGAGCTGGAGATCTCTGGGATGCCTGTGGTGCATGGGGTCACTCTGAGCTGGGGACGGTGATGGATCACGGGGGTCATAGCTAGTGCATGGTCCCAGGGCTGTTTCACCAGGGGTGTTGGTTGGAAGTGGGGTGGGTGAGGCACCCACAGATGCCCCCTCCCTGGGTAGGAGATGCACCAGGGGCCTGTTCAGCACCATGCCCTGGCATGGCTATGACATTCCCTGGCAAAGCCAGCCCTCGCTGGGCGCTCTGGCGGGGGGTGCACACCCCCACACCCACGTGTATGTGTGTGTCCCCCCGTGCTGCACACGGGTACACACCCACCGCCTGCACCCTCAAACCCGTGTGTGCGGGTGTGCACTTCCCTGGCACTCGTCGGGGCATGCGCTGGGATAACCCTCCACCCCGGCAGCCCCCCGCAGCTTCCCTTTGGGGGACACCCCCCTCCCAGCGCACATCCTCTCGCTCCCGGCCTCCCTGCAGCGCCTGCGTTTCCTTCTCACACCCCGGCTCTCGCACACTCTCGCACGTTCCCACCCCCGTCCCTGTGGACAGCAGTTCCCGGCAGCGCCTGGCCGGGTGACAACAATTAAAGTAAACACCGCAGCCCGCTCCACCTGCCCCGTGCCCTGCTCAGCCTACAACAGCCCACCTTGCAGGGTGCCTGGATGGGGGGTCCAGAGGGTGCCACGGCTCCAGCGATGAGACTGCCAGCCCCGGCTGGCCTGGGCACATCTGGCAGCAACGGGACCCGTGAGCACCGGGGTCAAACGCCTCCAGGCTTCTCCCACACGGCCGTGGCCCTTCTGCGGACGTGACAAGCTGCAGTCACGCCCGTCAGCACCCTCAGCCCCTCTGCCAGCGGTGGCCTCGGGCCCGCTGCCGTCCCCATGTCAGTCCCTGCCATGCCCCCGCCATGTCCATTCCCTGCCCCTCCCTGGGTGCAAAGTCACTGGTGATGCCAGGCTGGAGAGCATCGGTGCCCTGCATTCCTTCTTGATTAGGTGATTAGGCAAACCAACCCATGAGGGGAAACTGGAGAGCAGCTGGAAACTGGAGGTCTAATGGTCCCTCATGGGCAGCCTAAGGTACCCATAATAGTCCCTTTACTCCAAAATATTCCTTTTCAACAATGCCAGAAGCTGGCAGGCAGCACGAACCTGTGCCCGTGGGCAGCCTGGTATTCCTCTGCTGGAAAGGGCAATGCCGGCATTTGCTGCCCGTGCCAGGAGGGCAGAGGAGGGTGTGGGGGAGAGCCCCTGCTGCTGGCCCCAGCCCGATCCCACAGATGTTGCGTGCTGTAGAGGGAGAGAGAGTGGGGGCAGTGAGAAAGGCGCAGGGACCCCAGAGGGACACGGGGGCTCCGGCCAGGGAGAGCCATGGCTCTGGCAGGGGACAGGAAGCCAGGCGGGGGCCGCGGGGCTGCACAGCTGGCCGGATCCCGGTGCCAAGATTCCCACCTCTCCTTACAGGGTGCAAAGTGCTGGGAATCCCGCTGCAGGGACGGCCGTTCGCACCCACTTTGCCAAGGTGCTGAAGACAGCAGGAGGTGCCTGGAGTCAGGGAAGGAGGAGGGGGGAAGAGGAGGAACATGCTGCGGTGGGGGGAGTCTGTGGTTCGGTGGCACAGCTGCTGTCCCCGCAGGCCACCCAGATGTGCTCGGTGGGCACCCCCAGGATGTCAGTGCTAGCATGGGAAGCAAACCTGGCCTTGCAGCCCCCTTTGAAGCCCCCATAAAAGGGTCTGGCATAAAGGAAAGAGAAAGTCAAAGGAACAAAGAGAGCGTCTAATCCCGGCGTGAGCAAACAGCCCCGTTTGCTCAGGGCACAGCTGGCTCCGGGGCCAGGGAAAGGAGCACAGCGGGGCTCTACGGGTGCCAGGCAGCGGGGAACCCTCTACCCGGGCTGCCCCTCCCCGAGCACGGGCAGTCCCTGGGAGCACGGTCCGTCCTGGACCCTCCGGGCTTTTTTGCTACGTATGCAAATTGCCAATAAACATCCGTGGGCAAATCCTGCTCCCCGCACAACCTGGTCCTTTCACTGCCCCCAGACAGCTGTCCCAGGAGAACACCCACGCTGCTGGCTAAACGGACTTGCAAGGGACACCTTGGTCGGGCTGCAGTAGCTTGGGGGTGAAGGATGGCAGGGTTTTTTTACATTTCCCAATATTCAGCAAGCCACATGCTGCCCAGCACCCCAGCACAAAGGCCTCCTTGCCTTGGGCATGGGCACCTAATGCCGCGGCTCTGCTGGCATCTGGGGCGATTCTGCTGTGCCTCTTTTACCATCCCGCTTCTCAGCCAAGCTTCTCACTCTGGTGGGGGGCACAGAGTGTGCTGGGAGGGCACCTCGTCCCTCCGCATCCCATGGAGAGGCGAAGGGGTTAATGCCAGGCAGCCAAGCCGCAGGTGGGCGCAAGAATGAAATTCCTTCTCGCTGTCCTGCGAAGTCTGGGCACAAATATTTGCCTGCATGTCCGGTGGGGAGGGGGGAGACCACCATCGCTTCTGGGAGCTTGCTAATCCCCATGCCAAACAAGGCCCCCACATGCCCTCCACCTTCCTCCTGCCGAGGTCACCCTGCAAAGCCTTTGAGGAGGGGACATTTGGGGTCAGGGGGACACCAGCACCTTTGGGTGCTCCCATGAGCAGGGAGCTCTATGGGATTGGCAGGGCACTGGGAACAGGCATTTTGTTCAGGGACACTGCCAGGATCTGTTTGGCATGGCAGATAAGACTGTTTACAGTCTCACCTGGGGGTCTCCATTCCACTCCCCGAGCCGTGGCCACCACAGCAGGATGAGATGAAGGTGAGAGCCCCAGCCATCCCCACCATGTCTGCAATGCACCCTCCATAATAAATTCCATGTGTTCACAGACAGAAAATA